>JAOQMQ010000196.1:8642111-8668638 GCA_027563845.1 Erythroxylum subrotundum
AATCAAAATTTTCTCTTACCTTAATCCTTCACCAAAAGAAGAGTTTCTTAGCTTGGATGGAAGCTCTCATCTTCTTCCACCTTTTTTTCCTTCTTGAATTAACTTAAAATCACTCTTAAAACCCAACAAAAATCGTGACCTAGCTTCTTCTTTTCTTCTTCCTCCTTTCTCTCCACAGAATACACTCTTCTCACCTTCCTTATTCTTTTGTTTCTTTTCTCCCTTTCAATTTCATGCATCACTTCTCTTTATACTAAAGCCCACCCTTCTTATTTACCAACTTGTCACTAATGAATGAGAAAAGACCCTTATGCCCTTACATATAAGCCTTAAACCATTAAACCTTAAATGAACTTCCAACAATGCCCTTCTTTTTATCTTTAAAAGCTGACATCTTAACTCCTTATTTCGATCAGGTAAATGAAGCAATTTGATAACACTTCCTTCTAGAGAATGTTCCTCTATGCCTTATGTTTCTAATGACACCAAGAACACTCAATTTGGTTCACAAATGAAGAAGTTATGGCCAAAATATTTTCTGACCAATACTAAACCACGACTAAACATTACACCTAACTTCACTCCAGAAATTGAACATCTTAGGGGCTAAATTGAAATTCGATTCCTTCAGAACATTTGTAGATCCATGTCTCTATTTTAAGTAGCAACAAGAATCAACTCAAGCGGAGCTCTATAGCTCAAGATATCTCCAAAACACTTAAGCATGTTCAGAATTTTCAATTGATCCTCTCACTTTGATTCGGACGATCTTTCTCAATTGAATAGAAAAACCTATAAATTTGATATGGAGAGATAGATAGATGTCTTAGGAATCCAACGCTTCAAAAATCAGATCAATCGGAGGTCGAACGAAAAAGTTATGACTAAACAAGTGAACGGAGGTCGGATCGGCAAGAAAGTCAGGGATCGGTCGCGTCTAGGCGATCGCCCAGCGCTCGCATGGGCGGTCGGTGATCGTCCAGAGCTTGCTCGGTCGGTCGCCCAGCGCTCGGTCGGTCAGTAGGCCAGTGCTCACACGGGCGGTCGGCCGACGCTCGGTCGGTTGGTGGGCGATCGTCCAGCGCTCGAGCGCCAGACGCACGCTGGGCTGACTGAGCACATTGCCAGTCCATCATCCTATTTTCCAACTTTCATATCTTTTTCCTCAAAACTCCAAATTTTACAAAATTAGTATCAATGGAAAGATAAAAGACAGCTCTACAACTTCTATGAAAGACTTAAAAACAAAATCAATTTCTAAAAGGGTCAAAAAGTTCACACAAAGTGATTGTTCGTCAACTTCATCCTAAACATCATCAGAACTTCCAAAGCTCATAACACTCTACTCCCTTGTCCAAAAATGTCATACTTTATATCAATGAAAAGATAACAACAAGCTCTACAATTTTCATGAAGAACTTACAAACCAATTCAGCCTCAAAAAGGGTCAAAACTTCATTTCAAGCTGGTTGTCCAAAAATGTCATCCCAAGCAGTGACACAACTTCCAAAAATCATAACTTCCTATTCCATTGTCCAAAAATTTCATGCTTGAAATCAATGTAAAGATAAAAACATAATCTTCAATTCTCATGAAGACCCTAAGAACAATCTCTAACTTTAAGAGGGTCAAAAGTTCACTCAAAGTTTCTGTCCCCAAAAGTCCATCCTAAACATCGACAAGAATTCAAATTATCATAACTTCTAGCCCCGATATTAAAAAATTGCATACTTTATGGCGTTAGAAAGCTGGAAACATAAGCTACAACTTTCATTAAGACTACTTTGGTTAATTCCATCTAGATCAGTACAGTTTTGCCATTGAAGTTTCTGAACACCATTCCTATACTTAGGATGGCTTATCATCACATCAACTTCACATTTTCAACTCATCAACTTCACATATTCACCCACTACCACATACTCTTCAGTACTATGAAGCTCCACCTCAACCAATTCATCTCAAATACAATTCAAAACTTCAACATGTTATTCCAAAGCAAATACCCAACAGCAAACTCAACAAGAAAGAATATGTGCAAACACATTTCTCTTTCACAAAAGTCATACACAATCTCATACACTATCTATAAAGCAACACAATCATACACAAAACACCCATTTCATGTATTAACCTCAAAATATCATTGCAATTGCTCCAAGTAACATTACCCAAATAAAACATTAAACACCACTAATTCCTCATTTAATTTCATTTAATAAATCAAATTTTCAAGAAAAGTTCAGGGTCCAACAATATCACTTGCTATAAATATGATAAATAATATGGAATATGTTATTTATTTACTACTCTAAGTCTTCCTTCTCGAATTAAACACTTAGTGCTCTTATAGTAAGAAAGGCCTCACCTTTAACATCATACTAAATGCCATCATCACTAAAAAATCAAATAATGGTATAGCTTTGTTTTAATCCAAGTCATTTTCACTCTCCACCTCTTCATCATCCCTTATATTGTATTTGGATATTGAGATTCAATATGCAATTTTCTTAAAAAAGTAATATTTAATATCTATATTTTTAAAAGGTTAAGAATCAACTTTAGCTTTACATTTATTGTAGATATCCTTTTTATCTTTTGATGACTTAAGTTTTAGTTTAGAAGAATCTATATCATCCTTTTCCAATTAGACCTTCAAGAGTGACTAAAATCAGTTGGATAGTTTGATACTCTTTTACATTTTAGCTATCTTTCGACCTTTACAGGTATGTGCACTATATCTTTTAACTCAACATATGATATAGCGCTATCATATTGGCTATACATATATTCAAACTATTTAAAAACTTCATCATAATTACTTTTCTATCCTCCTCAACATTGGATTTCATTATTACTAGTTCAATTCCTTAATGATAATCCTCCACACTTCTTAAAACTTGAGAAATAATTTTGCAATTTCTAATACAGATCTTATAAAAATGATTATGTATAATTTTACACTTATAAGAGCTGTCAATTCATTCTAATTTTTAAGTAGCTCATAATTCCTCCTTCTTTTTATCACCAATTGGTCCCAACAAATAATGTCATAATTAGTAAACTTCATTATAACTAGCTTTACTTTCTTCTCCTCAAAATAACTATATTAGTCAAAAATCAATCCCATCTTTTTTTCCATACTCCAAATAAGCTTATAGATCATTTTTATCTTTAAATGAGGATATTTCCATCTTCATTCTAATAAGATTCCTATCGATGACTTCTCATCCTTTAGGGTCCCATTCATGTCTATTTGCTCTCCTAAGCCTTAACTCAAATGTATATCAACTTCATGAACATTCAACTCATCATTATATTTATCAACTTCCATTAAGGAGTTGGATTGCATCTAGTATGTCTTCCCTCATTAACAACATGAAGTTTTGTCCCTTTTCAATTTAGTAATTTGATGGGATTGCTTCTCTAACATATCATTCACATTGTTATATATCATTCTCATTCTCTCAAATTTTTTCTCCACAACGTACACAAAGAACATGTCTTTTTATTCCTTCAGCATGGAACCACCCTTAGAAGACATATTTAAAAGTTATGAGGAAAAGTTAGATAAGACAAATTCCTCACACACTCCCCTAAATTTATGTTCTCAAGAAGTGTCAAATCACTTATGTTTCACTATATAATTGGTTTTTCTCGATAATATTATCACACTCTCTTATATTTTACCACTCTTTGCTTCCTTCTCAAGTTCGTTAAGGAACTAAACAAACTGAAATAAGTATTTCAACCTTGTAAACATCTAAAAACATAAAGAATTAAGGGTCAAAGGAAGAAACAAGTCATGGGTTAAGCTACAAGCAAAGAATTGAATGAAAGAAGGAAAGAGTAAGAAGGATTCAATTAGATCATATTTTTTATAATTAAGATTTTATTTAATTTCAACCATAAGAGTAACTAGAATTGATTATACACTTGAATATATATATAAGAAAGGAAATTATGCATATATAATTTTATAAAGAAATGGATCAAGGTCTAGTTGTTTATATATATATATATATCATAACCACATGAATTTGATCAAATAAGAATGCAACTCTAATGTTTAAAACAATTTTAAATGAAAGACATGAAATAAGAAATTGGACAAGAAGAAACCCTAATATAAGAAGAAGACATAGAAAAACTTTAAACACAAAAATGACATCATTTTGATTTTTATTGAAACTTCAAAGACAAAAACAAGATTTAAGAAAACGAATAAGGAGTCATAAGGAAAATGTAATTTCTAAAAATAAATAGAATAGATATAAGAATACTTGGATGGAAAGAATAACCAAACTTAATTTAAAGTTAAGCTCTGATACCAAGTGATACAAGACCCACCAAAAGTTAAGCCCTAGGAAAATGATGAACAAGTTTGAGAATTTACCAAGACAGTTAAATCAAATTTATAGTAAATTGACTCACTAATTATAAAGAATCAAGAACTAAGTTCATAAAGTATTTAGAATGTCATAAAAAGAGATCTTTTGATAAATTTGGAAGTTCAATGAAGAACAAGGGAGAAAGCCCTCAAGACTTTCAAAAATAAAAAGTCAAATCTCTAAGATTATCTCAACTAAGAATAAAATAGTTTATAAATATTATAAAATTACAATTTGGCAGTAGACACAAGCTAGGACATGATTGTATTTTAGACTATATTTGACATTAGTATTCAATTTCAAGTAATAAGGGCCCTATCTTGCCTATGTACGAGACGTTTTCTTCAAAACTAATTTTTAGGATAACCCAGCTTGACATGTGAATGTGTGTAAGGTCGTGTTGAATTTGCTTGCTATCTGCACGTGTCCACAGAGAGACATAACCTATAACATAACTATATATGAAGTTGTGTTTAGCCAAGTGAGTTTTAAGTCGTCAAATCTTTCTCAACCTTAGCTTGAATTATTTAGCTAGTGTTTGATCTTTTTTCGGGTCTAATAAACCTCACAAAATAATTTTTGAAGTGTTATTTGAAGCTTGATGTAGATATATATCTTAAATCAACCCAATCAAAATCTCTTTAACTTTTTTATTCTTAGATTTTGTAACTAGTGCATATGTAATAGATCCTTTACTTGATTAATTACGTTTGCATCAAAATGTGAAAATGAGTTCTTACATAATATAGAAACATATACGACCAAAACATTAATCCAAGTGCAAAATTTGTGTTTAAGAATAGTTCTTTCTTCACCCCTCAGTAAATTCCTTATCATTACATTCTCCTCCTTTACCATAAACAGTATTATCTATTTGTTCAACCTAATACCTAGATTTATAATTTTTTGCATCGTATTGCAACAACTCATACTTCATACATAATTTTTCTTGTAATCAAGTATTATACCAATATAGCAATCATAGTTTGTTTATTGTTATCCAGTTTTTGTTTGATAATGGCAATCACTTCTCTCTCTATCCAAATTCATTATCAAACCATTTAAAAATTTTACAAAATCCATTCTTCTTCTATTGATTGTAACGAAAGAATCTTTTGTCTAAATTCTTATTTATCTCTGAAGTATAAATTTTTGTTGTCATGCTAAGCCTAAATTTACTTATTTCTTTCACGTTACTATGTTTAGAAGAGTTGATGAATTCTAGACTTGAAGAAGAGATTGGAAGACCATCATTCTTCTTCCTTACAAACACGACCCATTTAAAACCAATACCAACTCTTAAAATGAATAAGGAGTCATAAGGAAAATGTGATTTATAAAAAGAAATGTAATAGATATAAAAAGAATTTAATTAAAAGGATAATAAAACCTAATTTAAAGTTAGGCTCTAATACTAAAGGATGCAAACCCACCCAAGGTTAAACCCTAGGAAAACTAATAATAAGATTGAGATTTTACTAATAAAGTCATTTAGGAAATTGATCTACTGATTATAAATAATCAAAAACTAAGTTCATAAAATATTTAAAATGACATAAAAATAAGTTTGGAAGTTTAATGAAGAACAAAGGAGATAGCACTCATGACTCTCATATAACAAAAGTCAAATCTCTAAAATTGTCTCAACTAATAATACAATAGTCTTTAAGTAATACATAATTATGGTTTTTCAATAGACATAAGTTGAAACATGATTATTTTCCAAACTATGTTCAATATTGAAATTTGATAGGCTCTATCTTGCTCGTGTGCAAGACCTTTCTTTAAACTTAATTTTTTAGGACAGCACGGCTTGACATACTATTATATATATGTGAAGTCATGTTCTATTTGCTCGCCATTTGCTCATGTTCAAAAAGGACATAGTTTGCAACATGGCCTTGTCTAAAGTCATGTTTACCCAAAGTAACTTTTAAGTCTCTAAATCTTTCTCAACCTTAACTTGAATCATTAATTTGTTTGGGTCTAATAACCGTCCCAAAATAATTTTTGACATATTCTTTAAAACTTGATATGCATATGTGTCTTGAATTAACCCATGCAAAACCTCTTTAACTTTTTTATTCCTAACTTTTGTAAATGATACATTAGGCATATACAATAGATCCTTTGATGACTAATCACGATCGCATCAAAATATGAAAACGGGATCTTACAAGATGTGCAACCATATACAACCAAAATATTAAATTAACTAAGTGAAACAAATGCCTAATTCTAATTTTTTTTCTTAACCCCTTCTATATTTTTCAGTAAATTATTTATCATCACATTCTCCTTCTTTACCTTAATCAATACTATGTCCATATGTTCAACCTAATACATCAGCTTTATAATTTTCCCAAGTATTGTGCCATCCAATATAGGCATCATATTTTCTTTATCTTTGTCCAGTTTTTGTTTGATAATGATAATCATTCTCTCTCCCACAAAAAAAATCCACAATCAAATCTCTCACATTGATTGTGACAAAAGAATCTTCCACCTAAATTCTTATTTGTCTACCAAGTAAGAGTTCCTGTATTGATGCCATGCCTAAATTTCTTTATTTCATTTCCAGACTCGGAAGAAGAAATTGGTGGACCATTCACTCTTCTTCCTCAGCACACTGCACAGTAACAAAAAATATGACAAATCCTAACAACTCCAACCATGTTCCTCAAATGTGGGTTTTTATCGATTTGTTTATTGTGTTTTTACTCTAAATATTTATGCGTGTTCCACTTTGTATAGTTCTTGGATTATAATATGTTATACATTGATATATATATTAACAATAAAAATTTAAAGATATTTTTGGTAAAAATTTAATAAGAGAGGGTGACTTCTATCCATCTATTTTAGGTAAAAGATTATGCCTGAAGAATGACAATGTAAATGACTAACCGAATGGCTATAACATCAAACATAAAAATGTTACATGAATCACAAAAATTGCATGCTTAGAGTAACGCGCTGACGCAGCTGAACTGTGAGAGTTATTCCTAGCGTCTTTTGTTGATTCTGCACTGGAGTTGTTACCTACTACTGCCGCACCAAAAGCTGGAGGAACAGTGGAAGGATGTGGTTCAGTCAGAGAAGTGTTATTTTGCTCAAGGTCATAACCTGGAATGGCGAGCAAGTCAGTTACCTACTCAGGCTATGTTGCATAAGAATGACGGAAAGAGTTGATATAAATTCCAAACTTACAGTCAAATTTCTTCCACCCCAAGACAAGTTTTTCTCGATCAAATACCACTCGGTAACCACTCATAAAGTTTTCTGCATGAGGATCCAGCACTAACATACATGATTTCAAGCTTTTTTTTTTTTTTGCAAAGAAACAGAAATCAAGCACTTCCATAGTTCGCCCTAAAAATTGATTCACACTAAAAACAACCCAAATCCATCCTTCAGCCTCAATCATTTTAATAGTTAGGTTTTGACAATAGCAAGTCAGTTAGATGTCAATTGTCCCAGCATCTGCAATGAAACTCTTACTTTCACTTAAAAAGGGTAACACTTACGTCCAATTATATTAAGCTCTGCACTCTTCAGAATGGCCAAGCAGTATACAAGATCGTTCTGCAAGGGACAGCTCTTACTCTGCGTTTAAACATAACATAGAACATATAAACGATCATGTTTACCTGAGTGGAGATGACAATTATTGGATCGTAAACTGCAAACTGGCTTCCACCTTTCATGGCTAGACTAATGCTTGGGATCAAAGTAGCATTTTCATCCGGACTGTCCATAATCAAGAAAATTACAATTATGAAAAGTAGAATGACAATGGTGAGAAGTGGGTAAGACAGTGGATACAGTTCTCTGACTTAACCTCATATCATAACAGTATTCAAAAGGAATCCTGGAATCAGGTGGACGCCTCCTATCCTGTACCTGTGAATGAAACTGCAAAGAGACATAAATGCTGAATACCAATACTCCATAAGACAAAGTGACTCGCGAAAGTAAGTGTCAACATTTGGGGGTGCTCACATTTTCTGCAACCTTCGCATAACTTGGGTCGACCAAGTATGTGAACGAGGTGCCGGAATCAAAAAGAGCAGTAAAATCTGTATCAATTAAGGTTGTCCCTACTCGAATATGAGTCACACTGATACTATAGGAAGGGCTGTTACGCAAATCTAGGTATTAGATGCATAGCAACTAGCCAAACCAAACACCATAAGAATAAAGTAAAAGAAATAACCACTTACTGCAATGGGTTGAAATTTAAGGGGGTCTCTTCCTGGTCGGAACTGCCCTTGTCTCCAAAACTGATTCGTCCCATTCCGTCATGCCCAAAGCACATGGAAAATGAATTTCCAACTAATCCTTCCCTAGACAACATGCTTGGAACTGAAATCTTCTCCATCCCAAGCCCAAATAAGCCATTTGGAGCAGCAATGTCCAGAAACGAACCACTCTGAACTTGTCCGCAACTGCACAATTCAAATCCAACCTGTCTTTTAGCCTTGAGCGGAATTTGCAGGAACAATGTAAGAAAAGACTTAGGCTGCACTAGCGAAGGTTTTCAAGTCCAAATTAATTGGTAGAGAAGAACTCACCCAAATGTAACATATGCTTCAACAGATTCTGGATAACTATCTTCTGTTTTAAGGTGCAGAACGTCTTCCACCAAGATCCCAGAAGTAGAAGTTTGAGCTGAGACATAAGAGACCACGTAAGGGCAACTACTGAATGTTCCGAGGCACCGATTTCGTTGTGCACACAGATCGTTGTTGCATGTAACCTTTTTGCTTGTGGATGACGCTTTAGGGCTGTATATGCTGAGCTCAAAATCCTGCCACATTATATTAGTGGGAATCAAATTTGAACAGCAAATATCATTCCAAATGGAAGCACCAAATCCTGAACCCCTCTCAATTTCAAGCCATTTAGGTCCTCTCCTCATAAGAGGTGTAGGCAAAATAATAGAGTGAAGCACAAACAAGTTAAACAATATCCACAGGCAAAACAAAACAGATAGGAACACGTACAGAACCGTAATTGATGCTCTGAGTAGGCGCGCATCTGTCGCAATCACAAGGCACCCAGAAAAGATCGCTTCCAGTATCAAGCGCCACCATGAACTTCACCGGCGGGGTACCCAACTCCACCATTGTGTAATGCAAACTGCCCAGGGATAACATTACAAGAAAATAACAATTCAAGAATTAAAGAAAACAACCAAAAACCTGCTATAAAACACCAAACATACAATCCCAAAGTGCTAATCCTGAAAGTAGAGTTCCCATCAGAGAAATCAAGGTGTGAATGAACTGTATTGTATAGCTTCCGTCGGCCGTGAAGAAACCCATCCCGGCGCACCAACTGAGTGTAGTACTCGAAGCTTCTCTTGTCCGGAAGGTTTCCTGGAGGAAACCTGTGGACAGAACTGTACCAATTCTCGACGGAGTCAGAGAAACGATGGTGCATCTTGAAAGTGAAAATACGGCCATTGCAGCTCTGAGAGAGAGCCCCGATCAACAAGAGAAGTAGTAATCTTAAGAAAGATGGCATCTTTAAACCCTAGAAAACGAAATAAACGACATTTTCCAAGTTCATTATAGAGAGAGAAAGTAGAGAGGGAGACGTAGCCAGTGGTCTTAGTTACAGAGACAGTGGCAGTTGCGGCAGTTAACTTGAAACGGGCGGGCTCAGTTTTGGGGAAAGTCGCGTGATTAGATGTTTAGTGGACCCCAGTTGTCATCCAACGGTTAAAGTCGTGTGATTAGATTTTTTACCAATGCACCGGTCATCAAACGGAAGACCTTACTAGTCACTGGTTTGACCGGTTCAACCGGTAATTTATATGACGTCATAATTATGCAATAATTATATTTAATTATATATAATATTAATAATATTAAAAAAATTTAAAAATATATCAAAAATTTAAAAAAAATTAAAAAAAATTATTGAACCAGTGGTCGAATCGGACCAATCCAACCTGTCAATTGACCGGTTTTAACCGATTCTGACTGGTTCAATTAAAAACCAGTTTTTATGGGTTAATCGGACCTAATAGCCGACTGGTCACCGGTCGAACTGGTCGGTCCGACCGGTCCAGTTTTTAAAACCATGTTCTAATGTATTATTATTGGTATTTAATGTGTATTGTTATCTTTAAGTTCAATTTACGAATGTACATCTCTTGCTTTTACATAACCAAACTCGACACCAGACTTTCCTTCAAAGACTATATATTTTGAAAATACAAACGCATGTACAAAATACATATAAGCCTGTGCATCTCGTGTTATTTACAAAACAAGGTATCAAAAAGAAATTACAATGCACAAATTTGTAACAAGGAAGAGGCAAAAGTTGAAAACGTAATGATAGACTTTTGATACTACAAAAATGCAAAGTAATTCCGGTGGTGGAAAATTCCCATTGCTTGAAGGATGACACATAATTTCTGAGAAGCCGATTAGAACGGGGAAGCAGAATTGAGGCCATATTTATCTGAAAGCTTGGTTCTGGTAAAAGGAGAAAGTAGCTCCATCTGGTGAATAAATTGGACGTCATGAACCAATGGATTGTCTGTTCTTCCAGGAGGAGAACCTGAGTAACAAGATGGTGAGCAGCCAGTGCACACAGAGTCTCTGCCTTCCGCCGATGTCTGCAAGTGGGACAGTTCGTTACACGTTTGCTCCTTTTTTTCTACGCAAAGCATCGGGAAATATGCTGATATGGAACCGTACTAACCTTTCCAGGAATCAGATTCAGAATCCCACTTCTTCCATCAGGGATTGGTTGGCTGATATTAACGGAGAAAAATGAATCAGCTCCAAGAATAGCAACAGCTGTTCATAGTATGGTATGGTATACAAAAATTGGTGGGTTTGGAAGGACTTTTAGATAGGGTGCAAAAGTTTCATAAGAACTCAACTTGTATGCAAGGATAGGAATAACAGCAACAGCGTCCAAACCTGTGTTTGCTGCACCTGAGAGACTTGAGAAAATCAGGCATGGTGGGGCTGAGCCGCCGAGGTCTTGGACAAAGGGGCTGGTTATTGCCTCCAAACCCGAGTTTGGTAGCCTCTGAACCTGAATCGACGAGGTTGCTTTTAACTGTTAGATGATGCATATCTATTCTTTTGCGATCCTCTACACATGAATTGCAGAAGCAAAATGAAAGTGACAAGAAACGAATTCAACAATTCTTCTGCAGCTTGAAATTCCCAACTACTAATTTTACCTATTAGGTTTCCTAGATATATAACTTTGCCACACAAGTGTATCAGAGAAAGAGAGATTGCAAGTGAGAAATTACTGATCAGTGGAGCCACATTGTTCATGTGGAGGGAGAAGAGAATTTGTTAGGCTAAGAGTGAGTTTAGGATCGATCTTGACTTTTTGATCTCCTGAACTTACTCTGTTTCATATATAGCCTGGAATTCATTTGGACCATGCATTTCATCATCGACTGTCAAGCTAGTTGCCAGTATTTTATTATGCACAACTGTATCTACCGAGCTTAGTTTCCAATGGTTTCTTGACATGTATAACTGGAATTCTTCTCGGTTTTTCCTTGCATAGGTGATTTTCACGAGGCACATCACATCTCTTGAGGAAATGGTATAATAAACCTTCACATCTGCAACATAGAGCTAGAGAAGGGAATTTTTGGATGATACTTCGAGGATCTAAATTGATTGGACTCTTAGTTAAAGATCAAATCTTCTATTTTGATTAATCAATTTCTATCTTATTTTATTAAACTTTATTTACATATTTATATAAGTTCTATAAAAATATACGAACAGAATTAAATGACACAAAATTGAAACATTTTACGAAAACATGTGCTCCAACTCCTCAGTTGGATGTTTACAAAAGCTGAACAACTCGTTTTCTTACCTACTACTTTGAACTTTCAAGTAGAAAGTACAAGTTAGGAGGCAGCTGAGAATGATCATAAATCCCTCTCTCTATTTACGATAAATTACAAAGGCACAAATTCTCATCTCAAAACTCTCATCCCAAAGTGCCCAAGAAATCATTGCAATATTAAGCATTCAGTAGCAAGATCTGAAAAGACATCATATTCTATTCTTAAACTAAATTAATGTGGCAGAACGTAACTGCATTTACTTTTGCGGAAAGTAGGAACTAGTTAAAGCATCTTAAGGTTTCTGTTCATTGCTCTTGGCAACTGCTATTATGACCTTAGAAAACATTGAACGACAACGACATGTGCAAAGTAGGAAGCAAGGGAGATATGCTTTACAAAATGCGTTGCCTTGATTCCAGCAGAAAAGTAAAGAGATCTAATTATATGCCTGTACAATACGCCAATAACTGAGATTTTCTGCCATAAAAATCACCAGGGAGATACCACTAAAGCTATATATTAAGATTCACATCATGAATAGTATGTATCCCAGTCAAATCTGGGTTGTGAGAAAACCTCATAATCAATAGGTCCACCTACAATGCTATCAATGGCTTGTATGCCTTCCAAAAGAGATGGTTGCATACTATCATTATCAGAAGGCAGCAATTTGTACATTACTAATATTCCGAGTGTGAAAATGGCTTGCAGCTTAGTGGAGTCCCCCTGGACTGAAAAAAACAAAAGCATTGAAAGGAGAAACAGATCCACACAGAACCGCATGACCCACAGTACAGTGTCCATCAACCTCCCGTCATTACCAGCAGGAAAACCTCGCACTCTATAAACAAACAGAAAATTGTACTTGTCAACAACATACCTATACCCAAAGTACACCGCACCAACGGGAACCACAAGTGGAGCAAATGATGAATAAATCAAGGTCAGAGCAAATATAGTCAAGTTGAATGCATAGTATTGAGCAAAATCGAACGTCTGCTTGGGAATGGGAGATGTTCTGCTTATTGGATAAACAGAAAGATCTTGTCCCTCTGGTTCAACCTCGTTGAATCTAGGAGAGAACGACAAATAATCATTCAACAATGGTCTCTGAAGACCATCTACGGTTTGATTTTCCAATGGATACTCCTCAGATTGCTCTGGCACTAGCTGGACCATGTCATTCTTCCGAAACTTCTGCATCTTCTTCTTTATCCAAGGGATTGGAGCCAATAGATCAAATGATATTCCCAAGAAAGTGCTTGTGATTAGAAATGCAAGAGAAGAGAGGCAAGATCTGGACAAGAATGATGCACTCATATATTGCTGTATCCTCTTGCAATCTTCTCCATCCAAATAACACCTACCCATTTTCAGAATGGCGCTTTCTAAAGAAGACTCAACCAGGCCTCTCAATACAATAAGATTTACAAGGAAAAAACAAACCATCTTCACAAGTGCAGCTTTTTGCTCCCCAGAAACAGTTAGGTGTCTTTCAAACTTCGAAAGATATGAAATAGCTGAAGGAACTATAATATACATGCTGATGAATACAATAACATTCGGCAAGAACTGAAAGATGATGGATGCAAACCAGCTAGAACTCTGTACCCAAGCCAACCATGATTGTGCATGGTCCATTGCTTCTGCGTTAATAATCCGGCCAGCACCTTGCAGAGCACTTATCAATGCCAGTGGAGAACTAAAGAACAATAACATCAAAAGCAAGCATGAATTCACAATCAGTCTCCGTAACCTAAGTGATAACTTTGTCAATCCCAAATGATTCCAATAAATGTCTGTTGCCAATGGTGCTCGCTCTACTTTCCATTGGTTCCTCTGCAACCGCAACTCCATGATAGAGAAAAACTTACCAAAGCGACTCTTCTTCTCATATCGGAAATCTTGAACAGCTTTATTGGCAGTGTAAACATCCTTAAATACCACAAAAGCAACTCCAGCACTAGGAGCACGACCTTCTTTGTATGCTACCAACTCAGCTTCTAATTCTGTTCTCTGTTCTTGCAATCTCCTCAACTTATCTTCATCTGCATAACCTATCTTTTCCATTACCTGATCCCACAAATGTTGCACTCTTTTCCAAATACAGAAA
Source organism: Erythroxylum subrotundum (assembly GCA_027563845.1). Lineage (NCBI taxonomy): Eukaryota > Viridiplantae > Streptophyta > Magnoliopsida > Malpighiales > Erythroxylaceae > Erythroxylum > Erythroxylum subrotundum. The sequence goes on from JAOQMQ010000196.1 coordinate 8,656,465, forward strand.
CCCCACCAACGTAATCTGACCCAAACACCATCGCCTACACCATTATCTTCATTTCCGTCGGGCAAAAGTCTTGAGTTAATACGGGCAACCAACCAAGTAATTTCATCTCTAACTCTAAGCAACTCAGTGGCTAAATCATCCAATGCACACAAATTCATAGGCACAATAACCCTATAAACCTTACCGGGATACTTGTGCTGAAAATAGTCTTGCAGCACCCTCCTATCATCTCCCAAACTCTTAGGCAATCCCTGCACCATTATCGTAAAAATCGCAGAAGAATTTGCATTTGGGTCACTCAAATTCCCATTCCCATCCCTAAACCTAGTAATTCTCAACCTCTCTTGAATTGCAGACATACCAAAATGAACCAGAAAGACGACAACAACAACAAACAGGAAATGTATCCACAGATAACCAGAACCTTTCGTTATATGAGTTATGGTCGTCTTTGAAAACTGGTCATCAATAAACGCAGTCCCAGCGTAGAGATTCAACGGAAGGATAATACAAATAGACAAAGCGCCGATACACAGCAACACCGCAAAGCTGCCGCCTTCAATTATAAGGAATTGGGCGGCGTCAGCCCCACAATGCCGGGCGATTTCCCGGCCTGTGGCGTGCCAGACAGCTAGGAGCTTCGCTACCAGAGCAGCGGGTCCCGGCATCCGGCGATGGTCACTCCGAAGCTTCACGAAGAGAAAGATCAAAACGCAACACAACAAACCAATCGCCGATATATTAAGAAGGTATTGGATGTTCCCGTACCACGCGTCAGGGATGTCGCCATCACCATTCGCAGAGGGCGGAGGGGAGAAGGAGTCGTTCATCGAGACGCCAGAGAAGTTGACGAAAAACGGCAACAGAGGTGGTTCCATGAGGAATCGTTATCTAGGGTTTACCGATTCGATTTGGGAAATTGGTTCATAAGGTGGGAAATCGAATTTGTAATTAGGGTTTGAGAGTCCAAATTGGGGGAGACAGTGCAAAGCTTTCAGCCCTCTATAGTGGAGGGACGTGGGAAGACGACGAGACGATTGCCTTGGTCACCTTGACGTCAAGCGATTGGCCCATATTTTGTACGAAAGAAAAATAATTAATACAATTTAAGAAAAATAATTTGAGAAGTAAGTCGTAACTAATACGCATATCCTAATCCAAGTCCAACTTCATTTGCATACGTCATCGCTGAGGTCAAGTGCTTGCACAAATTGACAACTAAAATTAAAATGAATAATTTGTTATGTTATAATATTACATAAAAAATTTAAATGAAATATATATACTAAATTTTGTATAATATGATAACTAAAAAACGTCAAAAGGACCTTTGACGTAGTCTGAAAATGACAGGAAACAAACTAATTAGTGTTAAGAAAGTTAGTCTAAAACAGTCCAGAAAGCACTTGCCGCTTGCTTCTTTACGTGGTTGACACGTATATTATTCAACGACGCCTAACCACTAATGACATTTATAAGAAGTCTCCGAAAGAGAGAATGAAGAAGAAGAAGAAGAAGAAGAAGAAGAAAACGTGGAGGAGTTGCACTACACGTGAGTTCTCGTATTGATAGCGATATTAAAAAATGCAAGTCAAAATGTTTCAAAGTACCAAATGTTTGTGTTGTTCATTGAAAGAGTAAATGATACAATTACAAGATCATTAAAACAAAACAAAACAAACCCTGTTTTAATTTTGAAGAACAACACCAAATGCTCATTACATAATAATATTATGTATAGACATGAAAGTAGTGGAGCCCATGGGTGCCCATATGCATTGCTGGCTTTTTGAGCCATCCATTTGATCATAGCGGGCTTTTGTCTGCCAATAAAGACCCAAGAGACAAGCTTCAGTTTCTCCAATCACACTGATTCAGAGAAACTTCTCCTCTGCTTATTCAACTTCTCTCCTCTCTCTCTGGATTCCCCACTCAGAACGGACAAAGATTCAGGGAAAAGTGATTTGTGGTTAAGGTGGAGAAGCCAAGCAAACAAGAAAAGGAAAAGTCTTTTTCTCTTTTCATGGTTAGAGCTTTGATTCTGATGGATCTACAGATCTATCTCTTTTAGACCTAGACCCGCATGTATTGCTCTGTCTCCTTCAGATCTCCATCCTTTTCATCTGGCATATAATTCCCTGGCTGACCAGAATTTGTGGACATATCCTAATTTAACTGTGAGTTGATTTATTGTTGTTTGTTTTCTTTGTATTTGTTAGTTCGTTGGATTGATGATTCTTTTTCTGTTTTGGACACTTTAAAAAAAGGTTCCTCAATTTGTCAATCTGTGACAAAAAATCTTATAAGGTAGGACTCTGAGGTGTGGAATGTGGACTTGGATTGGACCGTATTCATTTTTGGCTCCACCCTTTGTTGTTTCTTCTTTTTTAATCTCTCTTAGGCAGTATCAGCTTAAGGGTACTGATTTTTTCCTTCTTTTTTGCTGTATTAAGCAGGAGATGAAATCGATGTCATGTTTCTTTTCTCTTTTTTTCCCAGTCGATGAGATTTTGTCCTATATTAGGGGTCAAAAGTTTTTTTTTTTCTCTTTTTCATCATTTCAGTTGCATTTGGGAATTGTTTATGTCGCATAAAGTTTTGACCTTTCACTTGCTATATGTTCATAAGTTCAGTGGTTTCTGCAGAGATTTAAGGTGAAGACTGGTGAGGGTTATTGGAAGGAATGTTATTGCATCCAATTTTGGATGTGGAGGAATTGTAGGCTGGTCTGGATGAGATGAGGGATGTTATCAAGGTTGATGGACTTTTTGAGGGCTTGCTGGCAGCCGTCCTCAGAGAGTTCTCGCACGAGCTCAGATGCAGCAGGTCGGCAAGACGGGCTTCTCTGGTACAAAGATGCTGGGCAGCACTGTTTCGGTGAATTTTCTATGGCTGTTGTGCAGGCAAACAATTTGCTCGAGGATCAAAGCCAGATTGAGTCTGGACCCTTGAGCACTCTCGAGTCAGGTCCTTATGGTACATTTGTTGGGGTATATGATGGCCACGGAGGGCCAGAGACATCACGATATGTCTGTGATCATTTATTCCAGCATTTAAAGAGTAAGAGACCTAAAACCCTTTATATGAGTTTGTGGCGTTTGGGTAACCGATTGACTGGCTTTCTTCCCCATTGGAAAATTTTTAATTTACTTTGATGCCTGAAATTGTATCTGTTCCAGTGGTCTTATTTGAAGTTAAATTAATGTTTATGAGCTGATGAATGGCTTTATAGGGTTCACCACGGAGCAGCAGTCCATGTCTGTAGATGTTATACGGAAAGCATACCAAGCAACTGAGGAAGGTTTTCTTTCTCTTGTCACTAAACAGTGGCCTGTGAAGCCTCAAATTGCAGCTGTTGGATCTTGCTGTCTGGTGGGAGTCATCTGCGAGGGTATCCTTTATATAGCTAATCTTGGTGATTCAAGAGCTGTCCTTGGGAGGCTTGTCAATGCAACTGGTGAGGTTCTTGCTATCCAGTTGTCATCAGAGCACAATGTGTGCTTGGAATCAGTCAGACAGGAGATGCATTCTTTGCACCCAGATGACTCGCAGATTGTTGTTTTAAAGCATAATGTATGGCGGGTGAAGGGCCTGATACAGGTGATGTATCGTCTGTGTAGCTGCTGCAATTATGTTATTTCCGTATGATCATTTTTTTGCTTCCTGATTCCTTGCACAATAGTTTTCCTGCTAGTATTTGTAATTTACTGCTGTATGAATTCCTTGAAACATTCTTCAATTGGCTGACGATATGTACTGCTTGTGATGTTTGCCTTCTTCTCAAAAGACATATATGGTTAAAGTCTGGTATTCTGATTGCAGTTATGTTAGAATGGGTTAAAAAGACAGGGATCCCCGGTATAAAAATGTGGATTTTGTTAATTATAAAAATTTAGCTGTTGTTTTAACTGTGTTGATATTGATCTTCAATGTGTGGTTCACTTGACTGATTTTGGCTATTATTTATACTATTTTGAATATTGAATAGCTTATAGGATGCTCCAAGTAGATAATGTTCTATTGTTCTCATTCACATGACAGGTTTCCCGATCAATTGGTGATGTGTATCTTAAAAAGGCTGAATTCAACAGAGAGCCCTTGTATTCGAAGTTCCGCCTCCGGGAACCTTTTAATAGGCCAATTTTGAGTGCAGATCCATCCATTTCAGTTCATGAACTACAACCTCATGATCAGTTTCTCATATGTGCTTCTGACGGGTTGTGGGAACATCTTAGTAATCAAGAAGCAGTTGATATAGTTCAAAATCACCCACACAATGTAAGCCATCTGTTTCAAAGCACAATTGCTGTTTCTGTTGTGATATTAGTCCAATATTGCAGAAGTTCTGAGGTTGGACATTTTCTTGGAAACAGCTTTCATTGCTTTGTAAGAATTTGCCACTTTTGTTCTAACATAAAATGACAAGAGAAGAAAGAGGTTGCAATTATTGCTTCATTATATTGACTGATACAAGTGTGCTGCAATTAACACAAGTAACCATCATTTTGTTTGATTTATCGTTTTCGTTCTGTTGTGTCATTTCTGGACTTGGTACTTGGTAAGAAATGGGTCCACTTTGTGGAGTCCTATTGGGTGCTTGCTCTGCAGGGCAGATGTGAGGCAAATATTGACTGTTGATATATCTACTTTTCTGCATGAATGCAGGGAATTGCTCGCAGGCTTGTGAAAACTGCTTTGCTGGAAGCTGCTAAAAAAAGAGAAATGAGATATTCAGATTTGAAGAAAATTGACCGTGGGGTCCGTCGGCATTTCCATGATGACATCACGGTCATAGTTGTGTTTCTTGATTCGAATCTTGTGAGCAGAGCCAGTTCATGCAGAGGTCCTTTGGTATCTGTTAAACGGGGTGGAGTAAGCTTCCCTGGAAAAACTATGGCAGCAACTAATCAAACTGTAGCTTGAAATTGTTGTACAATATGCAGGATCCTTCTCAAGAATTTCCATCGTGCTATTGAATATAAGGGAGGAGAAGATATTTTTTTAACGTACAATGTTACACACTTTAACTGGGAATATGTATCTTCTGTAGTTTCTGTACGCATGCAAGTGATAAGAGAAGGAAAGAATGAGGGGAAATGCAATGCAAAGATCTTGGTTTATCATTTTGGCTTATCTTCCCCTACTCATTTAGGTTCCTGTAAATTTTTTATGTCAAATGAGCACTCAAATGCTTTTATTTAACTGATGAGAGTTCTAACAGAGCCATTGCTGTTTTGGCATTCTGCAATGCAACTTCTTGGGGAGTCACCGGTACTTTTGATTCAATCTCTTTAAATGCTGCTATGTAGTAGTAGGTACGAGGGAAGGATGGTTTATAATTTGGAAATAGGACCCTGTCCTTGTGCCAATATCTTTATTTTATTCTAAAGGTGAAGCTCTGAATGAGAGTTCCATTTCTTTACTGCCATTTTCGTGTTTTCTTTCCTCTGGGATGATACTTCTGCTATTTTCTTCACAGCTGTAGCCACTCCCCCTCTAGTGGAGCCAAAGGAGAGAGGGAAAAGTTGCAATCACAAAATAGGTAGAAAAATAAATATCTGTATCTTTACACGAACTGGACTGGTATTGCACCAATATTGATGAGTTTTGTACTGGACGGAGTTATGGGGACTGTACTGGACTGTATGGGCTGAAAAATGGTGTAGTATCGAGTCATCCGTACTGTAATTTGGCACTGGACGATATCGATTTGCCGATTACCGGATTAAATTGCAAATTTAAAAAACGTAATGATTACATTAAAATTTTGAGAGATTAAATTGCAAATTTTAAAAACGTAATTATTACATTGAAATTTTGAAAAATTTTAATCTTACGTGGCCTTACCCCCAACCCATCTTTCGCTATCGCCTGCGTCTCGTATAAAATATTTATGGATCGATTGATTTTTGCATACTTGTATTTATAATTGTTTTTCATAAGATGTTGATTTTCTCTCTTCTTCTTTCTTTAATGTGTTTCTTCAATAATTCAAAATCATTATTCAATAAGTTTTAAAACTTATATAGCACCACTAACCAACACATCGTTTGGTAATTAAAAGATAGAGAAAAAGGGTCGTTGACCCATTTGAGATATTTTATGTAATATCCAATAATCATTATCTTAGATGCTTTTCATAGAACTCAAATTTATAAGTCACATGGGTCATTAAATAATCTAGCAATCTTCTATTTGGCCCATGTTACGACTTAGTGATTCAACAATAAAACTTTAAGTGCAAACAATACATGAAATAGATTAAGTCATCCTTAAGGGAATTAAGATGATGAGATCATGGCAGTCACAAGTTATACAACATGATTCCTCCAATATATCACATAATCAACTCAATTCATAAAACTTTAAGTGGGTAATTCTGTAATTGTTATAATTCTGTAATTGTTATCTCACAAATAATAATTATAGTATACAACATAATATGAATAACCAGTAAGTAAGCAAAAACATATGACTGTAATTAAATTCACAAGTGTCATAACAATTTAAGCAAAACACTTATATGTGTATATATATATATCAGAACACTATGCTAACAAGGACTTATCTATAAGGTACATCCATTCAATATGACCAATAAATGTTTTGGGCAGTAGGCCTTTAGTTAACGAATCCGCTATCATGAGATCGGTACCAATATGCTCAATTGATACTTTATATTTTTGCACTTCTTCTTTTATAGACAAATATTTCAAATCCATGTGTTTTGCACCCTTTGAATATTTGTCATTCTTAAAGAAGAAAATGACTGCGAAATTATCACAATAAATTCTTAACGGTTTGGTAATACTGTCGACAAGACCAAGACCTAAGATAAAGTTCCGCAACCACAATCCATGAACCGTGGCCTCAAAGTACGCCACAAATTCAGCCTCCATAGTGGAAGTAGCAATGACGGGCTACTTTTCACTTTTCTTTGAAACTGCTCCTCCAGCTAATAGGAATATATAATCGAATGTAGATTTCTGTGAGTCTACATAACTGGCATATCTGAATCCGAGTAACCTATCACTTTGAGATGGGTTTCACTTTTCTTCGAAACTGCTCCTCCAGCTAATAGGAATATATAATCGAATGTAGATTTCCGTGAGTCTACATAACTGGCATATCTGAATCTGAGTAACCTATCACTTTGAGATGGGTTGATTTTCTATATGTGAGCATATAATCCTTGGTGCCTTGTAAGTATTTAAGGACTTTCTTTGCAGTTTTCCAGTGAACCATTCCAGGATTGCTTTGATATCAGCCTAGCATTCCAACAGCAAAACTAATATCTAGCCTATTGCATGTTTGAGCATACATTAAGCTCCTAACTACTAACGCATAAGGAATAGACTCCATGTCCTTACGTTCCAAATCTTTTCGTAGACATTGCATTAGACTAAATTTGTCCCCTTTCTAAATTGGAACTATCCCTGCGAAACATTTTTTCATTTGAAATCTTTTTAATACTTTGTTGATATAACCTTTCTGAGACAATCCTAACAATCCTTGTAATCTATCACGGAATATTTCTATTCCTATCACATAGGATGCCTCACCCATATCTTTCATTTCGAAATTATTAAAAAGAAAATTCTTTACATCATGTAACAAAACCATATTATTCACAGTAAGAAGGATATCATCAACATATAGGACTAATATAATGATCTTGCTCTCATTATAACCTTCATATAGATACACCGATCAACAGTGTTCTCTACAAACCGTAAGACGTAATGATATCATTAAACTTAAGATACCATTGTCGGGAAGCTTGCTTCAGTCCATATATCGACTTCTTCAATTTACACACTAATCGTTCCTTTCTCGTGGTCACGAAACCTTCCGATTGATCCATATAAACTTCTTCTTTCAAGTCACCATTTAGAAAAGTGGTTTTTACATCTATTTGGTGAAGCTCTAAATCATAATGAGCCACTAGTGCCATAACAATTCTTAAGGAGTCTTTCTTTGAAACTAGAGAGAAGGTCTCTTTATAGTCAATACCATCCTTTTGAGTGTAACTTTTGGCAACAAGTCTGGCTTTATACCTTTCAATGTTGCCTTGTGAGTCACGTTTGGTCTTAAAGACCCATTTACAACCCACTTGTTTTGCACCTTCCGACAACTTAACTAATTCCCAGACATTGTTGTCATCCATTGATTTCAACTCTTCTTTCATAGCATTGAACCATTTTTCAGAATTGTTACATTCCATGACTTGTTTGAACGAGCATGGATTTTTATCAATGCTCAAGTCACATTCATGTTCAAGTGAGTAAATTTTATAGTCACTTGAAATAGCTGGTCTTCTTTGCTTTACAGACCTTCGTAATGCTACGTCTTGTGACATTACTTGATCATTTATAACTTGATCACCATTAGCTGGTTCATCATTAATGTGTTCAACTTGTGGAATTGGAACATTAATTTTTTGTTCCGGTATGTTGCGTATCCGTGATGCAACAAGAGGAATAACAACCGGTAGAATCACGTCTGATATGGTAGTGTCTACTCGACTTGGAGTAGTTTCTACTCGATTCTCGTGAATATCCACTTTTTGTGGTTCTCCACTTCCACTGATTTGATCATTCTCAATGAACCAAGCGTTACTAGACTTAACTATTCTCGTACTATGGTTAAGACAATAAAATCTGTACCCCTTTGATTTTTCAGGATAGCCAATGAAAAAACCACTAATAGTTCTTGCATCAAGCTTCTTTTCATGTGGATTATACAACTTTACTTCTACGAGACAACCCCAAATGTGAAGGTGTCGTAAACTAGGTTTCCTTCCTGTCTACAGTTTATAAGGTGTCTTAGGAACTGCTTTACTAGGAATCATATTAAGCAGATACGCAGCGGTCTTTAATGCATGCATCCACAATGATAACGGTACATAACTATAACTTAACATACTCCTAACTATATCTATAAGAGTACGATTTCGCCTTTTGGCTACACCATTTTTGTTGTGGTATATCAGGCATTATGTATTGCGCATATTTGCCTCGACTTGCAAGAAACTTTGCAAATGGACCTAGACATTGTCCACTTTCATTTAATTTTTCATAATATTCACCACCTCTATCAGACCTCACTATCTTTACTTTTCTATCTAACTGTCTTTCTATCTCATTAATGAACACCTCTAGGATGTCCACATACTGAAACTTCTCATGCAGCAAATAAATATAACCATATCATGAGAAGTCATCAATAAAGGTAATGAAATATTTTTTGCTGCCCCAAGAAGAAACGTCGAAAGGACCACAGATGTCAGTGTATATTAATTCCAATAATGCGTTACTTCTTATGGCTGGATGCTTTGATATATGTTTGGTTTGCTTACCTCTAATGCAATCCACACATATATCCCAATCAACAAAATCCAATGGAGGTAAGATGTCATTTTTAACTAACCTTTAGATCCTTTCTTTGGATATATGACCTAATCTTTTATGCCACAAAAAAGCAGAATATTCATTTTGTGCACTATGTTTACTTCCTATAATATGGTCAACATGAAACAGAGATGCAGCAAAATCAACATCAAGATTGAAACGATATAAATAATCAATTAAGGTACTAGAACTATAATAGTACTTATGTTTATATAATGAAAAAATATCGTTTCCAATCTTAAATTGAAATCTTACATCATCCAAATTTGCAACAAAAACTAAATTCCTAGCACATTCAGGAACATAAAGACACTTTTCTAGATCTAGGTAACACCCAGTGTCTAAGATCAATCTGTACGTCCCAATGCCGTCTATCCATGCCTTCATTCTGTTCCCCATATATAAGAACTTTTCATTTCCGTTTATGGTCTGAATTGAAAGGAATCCCTGTTTAACATGTGACATATGAGTAGTTGCACCAGAATCTAACCACCAAGTATTCTTAGACACTTCAATAAGATTTGATTCAAAACACACCTAAACATAGTATGTACCTTTCTTTTTGAACCAAGCCTTTCTTTTAAGGTAATCCTTCTTGAAGTGACTAGACATTTTGCAGAAGTGGCACCTCTTATCCTTATGGATTCGACCCTCATTTACTTTGTTGAGAGCTTTGTCCTTATCTTTGCCTTTCTTTCCTGGTTTATTTTTGCTGCTATTAGCTCCTTGATGAAACCAGAGATGAACGGAGAGTTCCTTAATTTTCTTCAATCTCCCTTCCTCCTGAACCAACATGGCCTTAATTTCTTGAAGGTTCCATTTTTCCTTAATGGTGTTATAATTCACCTGGAACTAGCCAAACTCTAGAGGAAGGGAGTTGATAATGAACTGTACCAAAAAGGACTCACTCACATCCATACCCATGGATTTCAGCTTTGCAGCTAGGTTTGACATATGAGTTACATGATCGTAAATGGGCTGTGACCAGTTAAACTTTTTGGTCGTTAGCTCACTCATTAAAGTCCCTACTATGGACTTATCAGCTATATCAGATTGGGAGTATTCCTTAAGCTTTAACATAAACTCCTTTACATTGTCCGTGTTAGGCATTGACGGCTTTACATTTTCTACGATCATCATTCGCATCAAATTCAAGCTCAACCTGTTAGACCGTTCCCAAGCCTCATAATAAGACTTGTCAGCTTTAGAAATAGTCTCAGTTATGGCTGCGGGCCTTACGTCTGAAATTATGGCTAAGTCCAAATCCATTGCACCCAGTTGGAACTGGATTTGTTCGGACCAATCAACATAGTTCAGACCATTGAACTTGATTAGCCCATTTCCTAAAGCAAACAAATTAGTAGATGCTGCAAACACAACGTATAGCTCACTCATTAATGCTTTGAGTAAACCTAAATGGATTCAAACTAACTAATACACTTTGATTATGCATTTAAATTCGCCTTTGGGTGAAATTTAAATACATAGTTGTAACCTATTATAATGCATATATATAGTTTACTATAATGGACTATCAATCATATTCTAGTCAACTTGCATGTTATCTTTGGATATACAATCATATTAACCAAATATGTTGATAAAGTTCCTTTAATGTCATTAATTATAAGCAATGGTCCACCTTTGGGTGACCTCTTAGCATTATAATTAATAATCTCAATTGTTCAGTTCAACCTTTATATCATTTTAGCATCATAGCATAATGAACAATTGAAACAATCACAATTAAATGATTAAAATTTTCAAGCTAGGCCATTTTGGTGACTAATAAGCTTTCCATGCAATAAACATTTAATTAGACAATTATCATACATGACAAAATTTAATTTAATTAGTTTGGTCACTTTGGTGACTAATAAACTATTCTAAACATCCATAATGTCATGTATTACACTCAACATATAATAGGAAAATTTAATTCCAAGCATTTCATAATATAAATGGTCAAAGTATCAATTAAAACATAATATGACACAAAAATTATATTATGCATAGCAAACATATGCGTAACTTTTATGCATATTAACCTAAATCAATTAATTGATAACTTCATTAATTACTTTAAATTATCAATTAATTAATGAATTATGAATTATAACCCCAAAAAAATACCTTAAATAGGATCAATATTCAAACTCATAATTTTTTTAAAATCCTTACATCTTCTTTCTCTTCATACCGCAAAACATTGTAAACACAGAAGAGGATACGAAAACCATTTCAAGCATTACCAAGAGCGTCTCTTGTTTATTTGGTTTCTCATTCATACCGAAAACGTTACGGGTTTATATTTTCATTCTCTCTTCTGTGTATTACACTTAATCTAAACCATCCATCCAAAACCATTATGTTTCGATTAAACAGTGAGACTGCTATTAACATCCGAAAATCATTAAAACTTATGGTTTCTGTGTCTGTGTGTTTTCTGTATTTCTTTCATGGCAGTGTAGCGTAGAAACTAATGTCATTACAAATACAGAAAAAGCAAAAACAAACAGACAATACAATCATACAGAAACAATACACGGTAGACAACAAATCATGCAATAATGTGGCTTTGATACCAATTGTAAGATATTTATGGATCGATTGATTTTTGCGTACCTGTATCCATGATTGTTTTTTATAAGATGTTGATTTCCTCTCTTCTTCTTTCTTTAATATGTTTCTGTTGGATCGGAAAATGAAAACATGCTTTGTTTGGAAAAACGGTAGATTTCAAAACTTTTAAGAAATCATTACT
>JAOQMQ010000196.1:8675923-8707453 GCA_027563845.1 Erythroxylum subrotundum
AAACTGTAACTGAAGAAAATAAAGTCACATGTAAATACACTTGCTTTCCAGGGCACTATATTTACATAACTCCAACAGTTTCTTTAATGATTCAGAATCACTATTCAATAAGTTTTTAAACTTATATAGCACCACCAATCAACATGTCGTTTAGTAATTAAAAGAGAGAGGAAAAAGGTTGTTGACCCATTTGAGATCTATTACATAATACCCAATAACCATTATCTTGGGTGCTTTTCATAGGACTCAAATCTATAAGTCACATGGGTCATTAAATAATCTAACATGTCACTCACTCTCATCTCACAACTCTTACTCTCAACCCTCAGGTCTCAACGTCTTAGCCATTAGCCCGTTGAACTAGTCAGGTCCCAATCGTCGGCTCATTGCACCCAACCATCGCACTCACATCATCACACCTGCACCATCGCACCCGCATAATCACACCTGCACTAGTCACCTGCAGATCGCTCGGGCACACATACCAGTCACCCGCATCGCACTTGCATTGCAGTCACACGCACTTGCATTTAACCTACATTGCACCCGCAAACCCATCACCACACCTACTGACCCGCACCACTACACCGCAATCCACACATAGACGTGCAGACCCATTGACCCGACCAAACTAGTCCAAGGATTGAGTGAAGGTTACAAAAAATTGTGTATTTACGTGCCACAATGATTCAGTGAAGGTTGCAAAAAATTATGTATTTACGTTTTGCAACCTTTAAGTATCCGAGATAGGGATTCATTGAAGGTTGCAAAAAATTGCAACAAATTTTGTGAAATTGTGGATTATGGAATATGGATATTGAAATATTAAATTGTGTTGATTTTTTATTTGAATATTGAATTGTGTATTGGTGTTCTAATGAATACTGAATTGTGTGAATATTGAATTATGAATATGGATATTGAAATAAATGAATATTGAATTGTGAATTTATGATGAATTGTGTATTTGTGTCTTGTAACTTTGTGTTGTGTAGTAATTGTGTATGTTGAATTGTTAGTCCGTAGTAAATTGTGTTGGATAAAATTGAATTGTGTAATGTATCATGTATGTTGACTCTTGACTATGGAGTTAATTTGAGTAAGAAACTTACAATGTTGATTAAAATTGGTGAATAAAATATTGTTAAATTAAAGTTGGGAATTAGTATTTTAGTAACAATGTTGATTACAATTAGTTAAGGAAACAAAATAATGATAAGAATTATAAATTGAATTGTATAAGCAAATAAAATATATTAGTTTATAGTTGAAATATGTGATTATATAAAATAGGTTGTAAACTTATAACTATGAGTTGTTGTTGAATTTGAATAGTTTGCAGTTGTGAGTGTATGTCTTTATAGTTGAATTATGTAATCATACAAAATAAGTTATATAAGATATATATGTGTAATTGTATATGTTGAATTGTTGGTTTTTGGTAAATTGTATTGAATGAAATTAAATTGTGTTGTATATGTTGACTCTTGACTGTGGACTTAATTTGAGTAAGAAACTAAGAAAGTTTATTAAAATTGGTGAATAAAATATTGTTAAATTAAAGTTGGGAATTAAGATTCCAGTAACAATGTTGATTAACATTAGTTATAATGATAAGCATTATAAATTGAATTGTACAAGCAAACAAAATAGAATAGTTTATAGTTGAATTATGTGATTACAAATTATGTGATTACATAAAATAGGTTGTAAACTTATAACTATCTGCTATGATTGAAATTTAATAGGTTATAATTGTGAGTGTATGTCTTTATGGTTGAATTATGTAATTATACACAATGAGTTATATAAGATGTATGTGCTTTTATGTTAATTTTAAGTTAAATAATACGTATTTTATGATAATAGTTGATAATTAAATTAAGTGTTCTTTATTTTAATAAGAAGTTATTAAGTTAATTTTGGCATATGACTTTATGTATTTTATAGATAAATGGAGGATAGTTCAAGTACTCATGATAATTATGTCACTTTAGGTAATAGGAAGATTCAATGATTCAACTCGGGTTTATGGTAAATTGGTTCTTTGAATGAAGAACCATATTATTTGTTTGTATTGTAACATGCATTTGAAAGGTATGACAATTACCAGATTAAAGAAGGATTTAGTTGGAGTCAAAGTTGATGTGAAGCCTTATAAGAAAGTAAGTCATGATGTAAAATGACAAATAAAGACTTTGCTTCAAGAGTATCATCAGCATGAGAAAGATAGAAGACAAAGATTGAACAAAGAAATTGATAGTGAGAGTTCTTTTATTGGTATTTAGGATGAAAGTGGTGGATGTTGAAGGTGGTAGTATTCTTACCTAACAATAAGTTATTCTTATGATGTCATAAAAGGGAGAAGGAAGTAATCGAGACTAATATAAAAAATAGACCTTCTTTGTACACATCTTATCTTGTAATCATCAATAAGAAACAAAAAAAGACAATTTTATTCTCTTTTGTTTGCAGTTGAGGCATTTTTTAATTTTAGTGTCTATATCGAATCGAATTTTACAAAGAAAGCTAAAGTTACTAGGAGAATGTTATTAACTATTTAAACAATCTTACCCATAAGATGATATAAAATCTCATAAGCTCACAAATGGAAATTTATAAGGATGCTTCTAGTGATTTTGGGATTCCAAATGTTATTCGTCAAAGAGACAAATTTAATCGAGGTATATATTTTTTCACTTTTGTTACTTGTTGAAAATTAATGATTATTTTATTTATAATGTTACTTTTGTTGTCTTATAGTTACTTGATGGGACCAATTTAGAAGTGGTATTTCAAAATTACAAAGGTTTGCAAATCAAATTATGAGTCAGTGTGTGAGTGCAACAAGGTATGAAAAGAATTGAAGCGCATTTGAATTCATCTATTCTGGGAAAAACAGTAGGTTGAAGTACAAAAGATTGAATGAATTGATCTTTGTTCGATATAATTTAAAGCTTTGAGAAATGTATGTTATTATTTAATAGAACAAGTAGTTATGTAGATTCAATTTGCCTTGATATGTCATTTGATACAATGAATTTGAATGAAGGTAATAATGAGATTTTCCTCAATGATGAAGACTTTATATTAAATAAGGATTAGAGTCAATGTGATTTGAATAGATATTCGATTAAATGAAAATTTAAGTTCTCATTTATTCTCTTTTTTGAATTTCACTTATATTTGATGTATATGTTAAATTTTATACATAAAATATAAATATAATTGTAAATATTTTGTTTTAGATTTCATTTCTAGTTGGTTGTTTATTCGTTACAAATTCTTGTTGTAAATTGTAATAGTTAGAGAATCATGGATATTTATTATTTTTTATTTGATATTTTGATATAATAATTATTTATTATATAATGAAATTGTATCATTTTAAATACTTTGTATTGTCCTTAATTTTATATTTATATAATGATTTAAATGATCTTTTTTATATTAATTGTAGTTATTATTTATACGTGAAATATAATGTTAATAAAAATAAATAATTATTGTTATTTTAAATTTCTATTGTTATGATTTTTTAGAGACATGATTGATATAAAATTATAAATGATATGGTACAATATATATATCAAGAAATTATTTTGTAATTTTTAAAAATTCATGAACTGTTTTATAAATTTTACAAATTACCCACACGGCATTGTACAAGAGCCAAATTCAGTATTGATATTTGATATGATAATGTAACTTTGGTACCAGATAAAAATTTGAGATGGATATATTGAAATTAAAACATATATTTTATATACTGAAATAAATGTAAATTTTTTTTTAGTATAATTAAAGATAATTTAAAAAATTATTCAAAATACAAAAATTTTTCTCAAAACTTAACCAAGTCTCGTTGAAAAGTCTTTTCACCGACAAATGGCGCTGTAAACAATTGGGGGCCTTAGCCCTCTTCCTCACCTGCCACGCCCACGTCATTTTCCCTGAATGAAAACCGAGTCTCCTAGACGAGCTAGTAGCCTACTCTCGTTCATCCTCGTTGTTCTTCACTGGCACGCTTGCCAATCCTTAGACTGTCAAATCAAATTCTACTGTTGATTTTCATTCGGCATCTCTCCTCTCTTTCAGCAGTCAACCAGCAGAGTGTACAGTCAGGATCAAATTTTATTTCTATTTCCAATTCCTAAAACAGCTCTTGTCTTTTTCTTTTTCTTCTACGGATCTTCTTTTACTGGGCGTTCACAAGGACTAAGAACAACTATGTTGCCCTCGTGAACATACCTTTAAAGGCTTGCATTTGCCTAGAGCAGCCTTTAGTCAATTCAGGGACCAATCAATCTTTGTCTGTGTCATTTTTTAAGAGTGGTCCTCCACGAGCCGACGCTGATTTTTCTTCTTTCCTACAATCGATTTATCTCAATTCCTGTTAACGAAACCTCTTATTACGACATCATATATGTCCTGTAGGTTCTGTTTTCTCAAAGTCAATTACGTCACTCTAATAATGTTGTCATCTCAAGATCTCCAACCTCCAATAACCATTCCCATGGGGAGTGATGACTGTTCAATTGTCAGTTCCCCAAGTAAGGAGATTCTTCTCTCCCTATGAATTTTAAATTTACCAAAAATACAAATGCTGATATGGCGCAATCTCATATAATAAACTCCATGCTATCGGGATTCGGGAGTGAGGGTGGGATCTTTCTGTAGGAATAGCTGGTGTTTTCTCATTTCTGGGCCAGGTCCACCATTGAATTTCATGTGAGAGAGAGAGAGAGATCAGTGCCGCTTTTTGACTCTTCTTTCTTTTGTTAGTCACCTCACCTGTTTACCAGCCAAGAGTATCTTGGAAATGGAGTAAATGTGACGTGCTGTTAAAGACATTTTACCAAGATGGAACAAACTGAACAGGGAAACAAATTGGAATCAGTGTCTTTCTTTATGTGAAGAACAAAAGAACAAGGAGTAATTGTTTATGCCACCAATTTGGCTTTCGTCTACTCTTGCCTGTTGAGCTTTTCGTCTTATCCACTGACAATGACCAGACCAGCTGTTTTTCTTTACCGCAAAACCCATGTTGGTAGAAAAAAAAAAAAAAGGCTCTTCGATTGCCATTCTCATTTCCTTGAGAACCCTTCTCTGTCTATATCCTGCCTTTTCAGTTAGTCCCTCATAGTATTATTCTCTTTAACTTTTCAGCATTTCCTTTCTGCCACACCAACCAAACAGCCCTACATTTTAGCAAAATCTAGCTTCAGTTTCAGGAAAAATATCACTTCTTTGTGCTCCGGAAAAGAACACTCTCAGGTGGAATTCGGCGGAGATGGGGTGTGGTTTGTCCAAGCAGAATGAAGCTGACGATGTCGTGTCTTTGTGCAGAGAAAGAAAACGGCTTTTGAAATTGGCTGTAGAGAAAAGGTATGGTTTTGCAGATGGACACCGCATGTATAATCAATCTCTCCATGAAATGGCAACGGCTTTGAGGTTATTTGTGGCTAGACAATCATCGTCATCTTCTCCTTTTCTCATAACTTTCCCTTCGTCTTCAGTAACTGACTACCCTAACATGACCCCTATCTCCAAACCAACTTTTCTTCTACAGAGACCGCCCGAACCCGTCAAGCTCACCACTGCATGTCAGCCCACAGAATTTGAAGAAACTTCAGATGCTTCTAGGTTAGAGACACAAGAAGAAGAAGTTCTTGAAGTTGATGAACAAGAGGAAGATAGTGAGAGTGAAGATGTTGAAAAACTTTGCAACCACTTTTATGGAGACGAGGTTCAGGCAATGCCAATGCCATCACCACAGAGAGGATTTGGGTGGGATTTTTTCAACCCGTTTGATGAAATGACAACAAAGGAGGTAAATTGTTTTAGCCAAAGCTGTGATGAGGATTTGATGGCTGCGAGAGAGAAAGAGGGCGTTCCAGAGCTGGAAAAGGACAAAGAGAGGGTGATGAATGAGAGTGAAGTTGTCCATGAACAAAATGGTGATGTGGGTCAAAACCAAAACATGGCAGATACGAAGATAAGTGGTGATTTTGTTGATAAGAGACTAGCTGAGAGCAAGGGTCTCAGAACAATTGATGTAGCAGCAAATGGGAGGGAATTATTGGAAGCACTGAAGGACGTTGAGGATCATTTCATCAGGGCTTATGATTCTGGCTTCGAAATTTCCAGGATGCTGGAGGCCAACAAAGTGCAAGTGCACTCTGGTTTGGAGGAAATTAAAGGCATGTACTTCTTTAGTCCTTCTTCTTACTTGCAATTCCTCTCTGTCTTTTGTTTTTTCTGAAGTTTGTTAAGAAAGAATCGAGTGAGAAAGTAATGACCAAGGATTAATTGGCGAGGCCATGTTCTGATTGTATTTGTAGCAACGTTGCCTAAGGACACAATCTTGTTACCTAGTAATTAACACGAAGAAAAGATATGATCATCCACCAAACGCATGTCTTCATTTCCTTTTTGTTAATGCAGTTGTCTAATTTCATTTCCTCCAAATTCGCTTCTAGAGGATCATTGTAAGTCCTCTAGGTAGAATTTGCTTAATTCGACATGAGTGCAATCTTCAACTAGTTTTTGTTTGTTAATTTTGTCTTTATGACTTGAATTCTGCATTGTTCATTGCTGATTCCTGGCATCTGAATGCAGAGAACTCAAACAAGCTTATCCAATCCATTACATGGAACCGATCTACCTCATCTCGGTCTTCGTCGCGTAGAAGTCTCCTCACGTCTTACTCTACAAATTCATCAGCTTGGACAGATTTCAAGAATGACCTCTTTGATTACTATGGAATGGAAGCAGGGAACCATGCGCTGACTCTAGAAAGGTTGTTTGCTTGGGAGAAGAAGCTCTATGAAGAGGTGAAGGTAAATCATGGTTCCTGGATTTTCACTCCTTATGCCCGTCGTTCTGACATTCATAATTTACTTCCAAGGCACTGGTTCCTAACATGTGCGTAGTGAGATGATTAATTATACTCCTTCCTTATTGTCCTTTACATTCCAATGCCTGATGACGTTGCATTGTCTGCTAGTATTGGTCTTTACTTTAGGCTCCAGACATAATTGCAGATACTTCTCTGCACCATTTAACAACTTTCTTAAACATGTACGGTTGCTCAGACCGGAGAAGAGGCTAGGAAAAATTATGTGCGCAAGTTCTCTAAGGATAAACATAGTGCTGATGTGAATGACCTACATGCCAGAATAACAGTTGGAATAAGAACTGTAGAATCAATCTCTAACAGAATCCGGAAACTGAGAGATGAAGAGTTAGAACCACAACTTATTGAACTGCTACATGGGTAAGAAAAAATATTTACTATTTAATTTGAAGCACTAAATGAATCTGAAAACTAAATTTACTGCATGATCAATATATTTGGATACCATTTTGAATTTGATCTCTGCAGGCTAATGAGGAGCTGGAAAATAATGTCAGAATCACATCAAAGTCAAAATAGAGTTATGCTTGACGTCACATCTTTCAGCCCTCCTTATGGAAAGTTCTGCGATGACTCTCATCGACTTGCCACTATTCAGCTTGAGGCAGCCATTGACAATTGGCATTCATGTTTTGCTGCATACGTCTCAACTCAGAAGGCATACATTGAAGCACTTTTTTGTTGGTTATGCAAATTCATTGCTCCAGAAGATGAATTGTTATACAGGAGCAAGTTTTCAATGCCATCAACCCAATTTAGAGGCCCCCCATTACTTGTAACCTGTCACAAGTGGTTTGTTGGTCTACAGAATCTGCCAGATAAGGCTGTAACATATGCTATGAAAAACCTTGGGAAGAATATCCATGTCCTACGCGATCAACAAGGAGAGGAGCAACAACAGAAAAGAAAGGTTGATAGACTTGCCAAAGAGATCGATAAGAAGGACTTGGTATTTCAGAAGGAGGAGAGGAGGATTCTTGAATCCAAACATTCTGATCAGTTACCTGAGTCAAGTGTGCGTAAATGTATAGAATATCTGGCAGAACAGAAAAATCAATTGGATGTGTTCAGGAAAAGGCTAGATGCAGAGAAGGTGAAGCATTTAACCAGTATGCAGGAGACTCAGCAAGTCACCATACATGGAATTCAGACAGGACTATCTTCAGTTTTTGAGACTTTGACAGAGTTTTCAGAGGCATCAACGCTCATGTATACCAACCTTATAACACAGAATGCCAATGCAAAGACACTAGACGAAAATGATATGAATGTATCCCGCATAGGAGACTTTGTGTTCTAAGGTTCTTGTGTGAAAGATACGTAAAGAAAGGAGAAATATGGAGGTTTGGAACAGTTCTGATGACTAGGTCTTTTGATTCTCAGTTTGAGAAGATGGAAATATCAGTCGGTGAAGTCGTGCGAAGGGAGAGAAGCATGAAGTTATGTGAAGGGAGAAGCAGCATTTTCATTGTCAAAGTTTAGTGTTTAATTGTGAAGGACACAAATCAAGTTCTTCATCTCAGCTTCTTGTTTCCGTTTAGTGATAGTTCATTGATGATGTTCAGCTAGTTTAAGGAGTTTCCCATGTAATTATCTGTTTCTTTTAAATTGAAAACTTGCAGGCAGTTTGTTCTTATACCGGAATTCAAGAAAGTTAAAAAAAAAAAAAAAGGACAGAAAGATTATTGCATTGCACCAGTTATACTAAGCAGCATGAATAATTGCACCTGAATCGGCTCTGGGAAACTTTTAACCGATCCAGCTGTTGTAACTTTTGAGTGAATTAAAATAAAATGAATCTAGCGTGGAGTCAACTTGAAAGCTGGATCTCTGCTTCTTCCTTCTTGTCACTATTCTCAAAGATGACAGTGCTAGTCTCAAAACATCTCAAGGGTGGAGTTTCAAAAGAGATAGAGATGCTATCAAAGTCTATATGAAATCTTTGTAGGCCAACACCATCTATGCTAATAAAGCTTTGGGAATAATCTTCAGTTGATGGACCAAAACAAGTATCTTTTGAATTGATGATGAAGCTATCATCATCGGCTGACAGGAGTGCCCCTTCTAGCTCTTTCCATACCTCGGTCATTGTCGGGCGGTCTTTAGGATTTCTAACCACACACCTCAGACCAAGTTGACCCATCTTTAGCATAACTCCCATGTTGCATGGTTCAACTAGAAGCTCAACATCTAGTATTTCTTCAACATTGCCTCTCTCCAAGCTAGGCCTTGCCCAATCAATGATGTGATTTGTGCGATTTTTAGATGTATCAACTGCTGGCCGGGCCGTAACAAGTTGCAGAAGTATAACTCCAAAGCTGTACACGTCGCTAAAAGGAGTCAAGTGAAAACTTGAAAAATAAGCAGGATCAAGGTACCCTGGAGTGCCTTTGATCTGAGTGCTAACGTGAGATTTATCCTCAGTTGGCCCCATTTTCACTAGTCCGAAGTCTGAGACCTTGGCTTCGAACCCCTCTCCAACTAAGATGTTACTTGGTTTTATATCACGATGAATTATTCCAGGCTTCACCCCCTCATGCAAATGAGCTATGCCTGCAAATTGTTTCTTCATCAGTAACTTTTCTTCTCTGTTAACCTGAAGATAACCTGCAGATCGAGCTCATTAGTCATTGTTAGGACAAGGCAAACATACCTTTAGCTGTTCCAACGGCTATATATACTCTTTGCCTCCACGCTAAGGTTCTACCTCCTCTTCCTATACGGAACTCCACGATGAGAAGTTACATAAATGAAGGTCAACTACATCCTGCAATAAGCACCAAATTGGAGCCTACCTGTGAGGTAGTCTAGCAGTGAACCGTTTGGTGCATACTCGTATACCAGTATTTTTCCTCCATTAACTCCTGTTTGAGGCAACCATTGAACAAATCTCTTTAATGTTTTCTACTACACTTTTCCTGTGTGCAGAGTTAATGAAAAGCAGCTTTGCAGGAACAAATTGCTAGAAATTTTGTCATTGATATGGTGAGTTGAAATGTAGGGCTTATTATCTGCCTACCTGATTCTTCACAAAACCCCACCAAACCTACTAGGTTCTTGTGCTTAACTTTCGCAAGAAGCCTCACTTCTGTTTTAAGGAAGCACTGCAGATGGATCAGTTACTCGAAGCTTGACGAGTCTTGTTTCTTTCAAATTCCTCAAATGCTTGAAAACTACATGTTTAGACTAAGCTTACCATTTCTAAACTCTTCAAGGCTCTGGTATGAATCAGAACGCGCTTTCTTAATGGCTAGAGTGCCTTCTACTTCAAATGTTCCTTTGTAGACATTACCAAATGCCCCAGTTCCTATCAAACATTCTGTACCGAAATTCTTTGTAGCTTTTTGCAAATCTTCAAACCGGAAGCGCTTCAACGGTAGTTCCTCATCAGCTTTTAAATTTCCTAAACCAACTTCCAGAAACCGCAGTAGATCGGTTCAAGTAAACTGATCCCAAGATTGAATTTTTATCCCAGAAACAAAGATTATGGAGTAAAGCAAGAATTACATTTCCAAGTCTAAATTTATCTTCCCTTACATTGGATGGGACATGTATATATGGCAAGAATCATTAGAGAAATCTGACCAGCATTCCTAAGCAAAAGCTCTATAAGGTGAAATCAGATATGGAAAGAACATCTATAAAAAAAACTTTGGCTGGATTTTATACGATGATTTGATTCACAAGTTTTAGGATACATATCATACAAACATGAGAAATAAAGAAGATTGTGACTGACCTTTCATTGTCCACCGGTTCCTACAAAGACGAGCGAGCCTATCCCTGAAATATAGACACAAGGAAGCAATTAGGACCAGCACAACTATGCTTACAAGTATTTCCGCCACTTGAAGATGCCCTGGATGGGAAGTATCATGAGAGACTGGAGGAGGAAATGAAGCTGTATAGTCCATTAATGTTGCTGGTGCCTCTGGTAGCAAGTTATATATTTTCATTGTGATCTTAAACTTGAGAACATCAATTTCGTGCTATAAAACTTCCTTATTCCACCTACATATTCTCAATTCTTGCATATTATCTCTTCTTTGTTCTATGTCATCCTATAGGCTCCAAGTCGTTGTTGGTGAGATAGAGACAGGAATACTGGAAAGTGTAGCGTGTGGATGGAAGTTTTAGCCGGCAGTCCATACTCTGAAAGCACCATGTACAGCTGCTTTCAAGTAGACAAATGACTTGGTCTCTCTGCACTTGGACGGCTAATGTCTCAATACTTTCTAAGACATGTACGCATACGCTATACGTGAATAGATGCCTCTGCTCGTCCTTGGAATGCAGTTTGTATTATTGAGAGTAAAATAATTCCCACAAAACTACTCTTGAATCGTTTGCATTACAGGGCATATTTTGGATATTAAATTGGTGGTTTGGCAGAATAAACTATAATGTAATTGCCTTTAATATGAGATGATATGTCTTATGTTACGTCTTGATGAAACCTACTCTCCTAAGACTCTTACGTCATATTGCTTCACACCATTGTTTTGTTGCATTTCTTCTTCTAACATTGACGACCATAAGATAATGCTCTCTACGGCTACATTGTCTTATTTTTGGGTCACCAGATGAAGAAGACTCCTGTTGTAGTATATTATTGACACTGTAAATAATAGAAAGATGTCGAATCCTTGAGTATTATTATAGAGTTTGTCATCTGCTAGTGGACACGATTGACCTGGTAATTAGGCACTAGCTTATGAGCTTGATGGTGATTGAGAGCAGTTCATGGGATGTCTGTTGTATTTGTTTTGGCCTATTGACTTGATTATCAAGTGCACATATTAGCTATCAACCGCACCTTCATTCTGATTGCTTTTGATAAAGATGAGTCACATTCTTAAAAGAGATAGGTTCATTAGAAGTTTTTTCTCAAGTCCAAGAGTGCATGAAATTGTATCAGGTCAGATTTACGAGCAGTTAACTCTTTCCTGGAGCAGTTATCTTTGTCAAGCCTGAAGCAGGAAAAGATAACTTACTGCTCTGTTTCAAACGCCGGAACTTTGACAATTGTGCAGGATCTTCAGTTTTCCTTTTGTGGACCGTTTCAAAGCCTTTCAGAGAACCGGAAAACTTAAAACGCACAAGACAAAAACAGATTTCGAAGAGCACAGGTCTAAGCTAAACGTCGAGCTTTCTCCATTTTTATTCGTTGACAAGAATTGGAACATTGGACTAATAGGCAATAGCCAGAGTACCCTCATTGACAATTCATTCCATCTTACAATATAAATCAGAACTTAAAGATAGCCACCCGAAGGGTTTCCTCATCTTTGTAAAGTGCATAATCTGCTTCAACATGGTTCATTATTAGCTTTTAATTTTGGTGGCTTTAACATGAAGATCTGTTACAGAGGAAAGATGAAAAAGAGATTAGCAAAGTGAAGCAGTGGAACGAGTTCATTTTGTAAAGTTAGAAGTTGAGGAGTACAGGGAAACGTGGTCGTGGAACAAGAAGGAATGGAAAGAATTGAACACTATGTCATGATCTTATGATAGTTAGCCAACGACTAGAAAGCCATTACATATAATGTCTGTAACAGGTTTTTCAATTGGTTAATGAATAAGTAGTTCATGATTCTTTCTCCTTTCTCTGTCTCTCTTTATCCATTCTTTTTTTTGAAAAATAAGTAGTATATTCATTCACAAAAAGGTAGAAATTACGAAAGAAAGTGATAATCATTTCCAACAGTTAGAATATGTACAAAGTGGCTAACTACAAAATCTATTAACAATACGTGCATTGTCTATATACTAATTAGCTTATTGATACTAGTTGAGATGAGATATTGAAGAAACTTTGTCAAAATAATCATTCTTAGCTTGAGATAAAACTCCATCCAGGTGTATTTACTATAAAGCTCAGATTTTCCAAATATCTTAGGTGTTTCTCATCATCAATATGAAAAGTACAGGCATCTCAAAACCAGCCTTGAACACCTTTTAGATCCTCCTTGCTTTCCCATTTTAGCCTAATTATCCAATATAGATAGTCTTCCTATTTGAGGTTTATATCCTGTAGCTCAAATAAGCTGAGAAATTTTTTCCATAGTGGACTTGTTGGCATTACTTGAAGAAGATGTGGTCAATTCATTCTTCCTCACTGGTACATAGGTGATATAACTTATCTGAGATCTGAGATCTGAAATTTTATTTTATCTTTGGTATTTAGCTTTAGCTGAGCAGCTAACCAAAGTATGAAAGAGTGTGTTTTAGTTATTCCAGAACTCCATATTAGTTTGTAAAAGGGGAAAATGATCAGTGTACCAAGCAACATTTGTTTACATGACTAAGCAGTAAACTTGTGAGAGTTATGTAACCCCCATCTAACTTCATCCTCTTGCCTCAGATCAAGTTAATAATCTGGCATACAATCTACTATAGGTCTGATTCCTCTCCCTGCATGAAATGGCCAATACAAGCTGTCATTTCAAACAAATATGTGCATTTTGGTATTTTCAGGGATTAGCTGTGTTAGAGCTATAAAATGTTGAGTCTTGTATAAAGGTCCAAGAGAATGCTAGTCGTCAAGCCAGTATGTTGTGCCTTTTCCATCTCTAATGTGATGCTCGATATGAAAATGCATAAAAGATCTGGTACATAATATTTGTTGAAAAGTATAGGATTAAGTACTTTTTTAAGCCACAGACCAAATGCTTCCTTGTTTGATACGAAACATGTACACCCATTTCACCCAAAGACTCTCCTTATCATAATAAATCCTCCATAGCTTTTTAGCTAACAATACCTTGCTCATTCTACTAGTTGAGTTGATACCTAATCTACCATATTTTTTGTAAAACAAATGACACTCCATTTAACCTTGGAAGTCTTCTTACCACTGAGATTTTGTCTATGTCATATGAAGTCTCTTATACTTCTGTTAATCTTTTTCAATACTCCTGTAGGTATAGCTAAGTGTGACAGCCAATAGATGTGTAGGTTATTGAAAATGGATATAGCTAGTTGAAACCCACCTTCATAAGACAAACATCTATTGCTCTAGTTAGTGATTCTTCTATGAACTTTGTCTAGTCGAAGTTTGCATAAGCTTCCTTGTAGAGATGGGAACACTCAAGTAATTAAAAGGTAAATGTTATATTGAAAGCCCTGCGTTAATGATCACCCTTGAGAAGTCAACTATACTTTGCTTGGAAAGGTAAGAAGAACTCTTTTGAGGGTTAAACCTTAGACTTGATACTTCTTGGAATCTCGGCAGAGAGATTGAGATTACCTCAATTGAAGTAGAGTCATTAGCACATAATATGAGTAGATCGTCAACAAAACAAAGTTGAGTGATATTGAGCTCTAGACAATGATAATGATATCTAAAATTTGAGCTTTCATCATTATACATATGTGGCAAATCTTTGAATAACTTCCATAGTGAATAGGTAGGGAGAAAGAGGATCTCTCTACCTAATTCCTGCATGATAAAGATGCATAGGCTCCCTATTTATTAACACTGAGAATGAAACTGTTGATATGCAAGAATAAATCCAGCTAATAAACTTGCTAGGATAGACAAAAGCATGGAGAACATTGACAATGAAACCCCAATCAACTGTGTCATATGTCTTATTGAAATCTATTTTAAAAGCACAACTTCTGATATGTTCCTTATGATTATAGTCTTTGAATAATTCTTGAGCCATCATTATATTGTCACTCATACTTCTTCCTAAAACATATGCACTCTGACAATGATAAATAATACCAGGTAGAGTATTTCTCAATCTATTAGAAAGGATCTTAGAAATGATCTTGTATAGCACACTGTAGTAGGTTATTAGTCTATAGTCATTCAGCTTCTTTGGGTTGGGGATCTTGGGCACCAAAAAGCGAAAAGTCTTGTTAATTTCAGTGAGTAACCTGCCACTATTGAAGAACTCTTTGATTGCTTTAATAACTGGTACAAGTTCGATTTCTCTTGAAAGAACCTAACGTTAAAGCCATCTGGCCTAGGAGACTTATCTGCATGAAATGAAAATAGAACCTCTTTTGTTTCTTCACGTATAGCTTCACTAATTAGTGAAAATTCTTGTTCCTGTTTGATGGACCTAACCACTTGACTTATTAGACAACTAAGAAGACTAGTAGTATGAATAGATACTCCATTTATTGCTTAAAAGTGACTTTTGACCATTCTTTTGAGTTCTTTTTTATCATTTGTCTTCATATCATTCTCATCATCAAACAAACTATCATGTTTCTGTTTCAGTTTCTCCTGCCTTGAATCACACTAAAAAGGTATTTGGTATTTCTATCTCCTTCTTGCAACCATTGGATTCTGCACTTCTGTTTCAGTTGCTCTCGATATTCTTCAATGGCCTACTGCTACAAGCCTACAAGTAACTACAGAGTTCTTATTTCTCTTTCTCTAAAAGTGAGGAATTAGTAGGATCATTGGCTCAAAGCTTCTAGGTCAAAGACAGATTCTTGAGGGCCTATTATTTACTGAATTTCAAAGGATTTGTATTAAGCTCAGCGAGCTTAATGCATTCAGCTTTAATACATTTCAACATTTGAACACATTGGAAAGTCTTAAAATCCTGCACATTTATACCAACAACATTTACAATAATTGAATCAAGTTGAGAGTGTTTGAGTAAGGAGTTGAAGAACTTGAAAGGTGATCTTTATTTAATCGAGCTACCATTAATGCATAACATAATAGGAGTATGATCAGAAAATAGAGGTTCCTCAAACACTGCACAGCTTTTAGTTACTTGATTATGCCAGTTATTGTTTACTAAGCACCTGTCTAGCTTCCTTTGAACATTTGTATTACCCTGTTGGTGATTGTTTCATGCGAATATAGGCCCTTAATATCTGAGATCAATAAGTCCAAGAGAAGAAGTTAATGAAGTCAGTGCTTTAGTATCAGTATATGTAACTTTTCTAACTCCCAAGACTTTAGAAGAAGATAATAAGCAGTTAAAATCCCCTGTCGCCATCCACAGGACTGACATGTTTAGATCAATATCCTGTAGGTCTTTCCATAAGCTAACCCTTTGAAATTCCTAATAAGTAGCATAAACCACAGTTATAGCTATAAGAATGCCAAGTGACATAAAAATAAGTTCACAATGAAGTAGTTGATTAATGCGGTACCAGTTGGAGAGAACAATGTAAGCTAGACCTATTGCGACAATAATCATTCCATTGGGATGCTCAGAGTGATTGCTCAAGGTTTTCCAATTTGCCGGAATAAAATTTATCCCATTTAGAAAAACTTCCTCTTTGATCTAGGTTTCCATCAAACTAACAAAACAAGACTGACTAGCTTGAAGATAATCTTTTAAAACCGCTAATAGCTGATTATATCAGTTGATTTGACCAGTGGATAATATCAGCTGTTTATTAAGGATATTTCGTAAAATTGGTTATTTAGTATTAGCTGTTGATGTGTAAAATGACTTATGAGGGCATGATTTAAAAAAAAATAAGGACATGAGTATTATATCTTAAATTTTTTTGAATATTTTCATAAGAATTTAGATATTTATCTTTACAAAAAACTAAGTTTATAAATCTAATTAAAAACAAAGAACATATAATAATAAAAAATTGATATATTTTTAAATTTAATTTAATATTTTTCTATAATTTATAAATTAATTAAATAATTTTAGTAAATTAATCAATTAAAATAAGTTGCTGAAATCAAAATAAATTATTCCACATATATAATATATTGAATAATTTATTTGCTTTTCGTAAGCATTTTCCGTATAAAAAAACTTTATCATAAATATACAAGATGTTTAATATTGCATTAGTATGAGTCCGTGCTAATAATAATAATAATAATAATGATAATAATAATAAGTTTTTAATTTAATTTAATATTTTTCTATAATTTATAAATTAATTAAAATTTTTAATTTTTTAATTTTTTATCTTAAAAATTTTATTAAAATAATAAAAAAGAAAAATGTGTCACTCGCCTGTGACACAAACCAAATAATAAAAAATAAAAAAGAATTAATTTTTAATAAAATTAATAATAGCATAATTAAAATTAAAATTTATTTTATTTTTTATTAAACTAATATTATTATAATTAAATTTAAAATAATTAAAAATAAAAAAGACTCACAGGCATGACTTTCACGCCTGTAACTTATATTTAAATGACTAGGTTGCTTAAAATTTAAACAGAAACAACGATGTTTTATTAACTAGACAGAGTTAGATATAATAAAGTTATACAGAGGATCCAATCTCTATAAAATAGCTTAATTTTATTAGCACTCAATTCATCCCCTTTTTTTGGACGTCATTAAAGACTAATAATATTGTATGATAGTTAATAGGTACGGCAGACCCTGTGATTGAGGGAGATTTCAACTAGGTGTTGATGATTAGTTAATAAATAGGTAAAAATATCAATTTAAATTTTAATATTTTTAATAAAATTTAATTTAAATCCAAATATTTCTTAATGCTTAAAATGAATATCAACGTCTTAAAAATATTTAATTTTAACCTTAATTTAATAGTTTTATCAACGTTTCATTAAAGATTTTTATTTAAATAGTTTTAATTGATTCCTTTGCTAATTATGCATGACAGGGCTTGAGAATTTGTCAAACGTTATTGTTTGAAACTGTACAATTCCTAACAAACTGCCAAAACCATGTCTGTGTTGCGTTGCTCTCCGTCAAGATCACCTTCTTCGGACTAGCAGTCATCCCAACTCTCTGGCGAAGCATTATAGCCCTGGAATGATTTATTTCTGTATCTGTCTCTGACTGCGTTTTTTGGATATCTCCTATACAAAAGAACCAAAAGATCAGAATTAAATCGAGTGAAAAACAAGTCAATTAACTTGAATTAGTGCCTGGTATATTAAGGAATTTCAGGTATATGCTCATCACACAAAGATGATGCAAATGAAAATAGTCTGCCAGGTATAGAAGACGAGAAAAGTTATGGGGCGTGGGAGACTATGCAATGTAACAAACCCAGACCACTAACTTGTTTTTGCTTGTTCTTCTGACTTCTTGCTTAATTCTTGGGTGTTGATTGTGGCATTGACAGCATGGAGATGCAAATTTATATGGACCCCATAATGTGATGTCATTTTCTTTCCCTCAAAAGGGAAGGCATTGAGCAGTTCCTTCTCTCATTACCAGACAAATTTCAAGACCAGTTTGAAGTTCGAGTCTTTTGAAGGTCACTACTTTGTTAACAATAGTCCGTGAAGTGGAAGTATACCATCAAGACCAAACTGAACATGTGAGCAGATCACAAGGCTATCGTCCTTTTTGGGCAACGAAAGCGACTGTTGTTAAACTCCCATGATCGTTGGGTTGAAGAATTATCGACCGCATGCTATGTAACATAAACCACTAAGAACACGATAAGTTCTTGCGGAGTAAAATGACAGTTGCAGAAAATTGGGTTTGTAGAGGTTCAACTATGACACAGCTGACAGGGACTTGATTCCCCCATTGGAGTGGAGAACACACTAATTAACCTGAAGATACATTTGTACAGAGCAAGAAAAAGAAGAGAGGAAGACAAAAACATAACAGGAAAGATAGAAACATAAATATCTATCCAGTATCTATCTTCATAAATCCTAATGGCTAGTTAGGTGGAAGTAAACCAATGCCGAAATGGGTTTGTTCCGGCTAGATCACCAGAAGATGGAACCCCAAGAACAAGGAAGTTTCAAATCATCAATTTGCTTTGTGAGTTCTTGCCTCCTAATTAAAACTCTTTAATTGCTGGCCAATGGTTTCAGTGATAAATTGTCTTTTCTTTAGTGGGTCCTCTCTTGTTTCTTGATAGAGTAGACCATGTTGCGCTCTGAACTGCAATAAATCTATGCTGCTCTGTCTATGCTTATTAGATGCACCTCAAGTAAAATACAGCTGGCTATGGATAAGAGTGAGAAAACAATAAGAAGATTTTGCCCCATGTCTGGAGTCTGGACCTCTCTATATAAATATTTTGCACTTTTATCTTGGGATTTTGGCGGTTAAACTTCATCATATAAATCTCTGTTTAAGCAAATAATGGTCTCCAACGTGTTCTTATGTGCAGCAAATGTAGTCTTGAGGGCCAAGTTTGAAGGTTTTTAGGCACCTATTGATTATTTATTCATCGTAGCGTGTGAGAGCTAATAGCAAAAACGACCATTAATTCGATATTCATATAAATGTGTAGGAACAAAATTAGACCTTTAACATAGAAGATCTGGTGCCTAATTTGGTACCCTGAGTTGAGGTTGCTTGAGAACATTATTAAAGTTGTCTTTTAGTGCTGCTTTTTGGAATTTTTGGTCCCTGTATTTTATAATCGTTGGAGGGGGATATAACTTTAGATGATATTACCAATGCATGATCCTGGAAATTCATATTTTATTGTTGCCCATTAAATTATTTTGTGTTCACTTAGGTGTTAAGTTTCAGATACCGATTAGCTTACTGACAAGTTACTCAATGCAGAGACCTGCTTTCATTAACAATCTAGTGCCTGGTATCTTTTCACCAACTTGTGAGAGAGACAGGGGTAACCTTCAATCAAGAATAATGAAGAAGAATCTCAGTAATTATGGCTAGAGATATGGAAAACGATTCAAGTTCCTTTGACGTGGGATTCTAGAGAAGGATAAATTATGGTAAATTTATTGGGTTAGTTTGGTGAATGCCAGGGATTTCCAAAACCTGCTGACTAGCTGCAGCTGCTGTTTTAACAGAATTTCACCATGTAAATTTTCGTCCTTAGCAGGAATTAGACCAACCCATTCATGGCGCTGGTAGTTCAGTGGTGCTGAGAGTTTGCTCAAAGCTTGAGTTATTTATGTTCAAAGCTTGAGGTTAAGGATTCCGTTCCCCATTTCCTTTACCCCCAGATTGCAGGCTAGAATTGGGACCAGCCTGTGCAGTACTAAGCTATTCACAACCCAGTCCTTTGAAGTAGGCTACTATTAATCATATGGTTAGAGGTAGCTTGTCAACAAAGACACACACGAGTCTGTTAAGCATTACATTCAA
Organism: Erythroxylum subrotundum; assembly: GCA_027563845.1. NCBI lineage: Eukaryota > Viridiplantae > Streptophyta > Magnoliopsida > Malpighiales > Erythroxylaceae > Erythroxylum > Erythroxylum subrotundum. Next base: position 8,695,868 of record JAOQMQ010000196.1, read on the forward strand.
TCTCTGTACTGATCAACAAACAATGGTTTTGGAAATAACAACACTCATGATAACCAGAGTATTTCCAGTTTCCTCTCACACTATCCAATTCAGGTTTTGGGAAGTTCAGCATGGAAATATCTAACCAAACCCCATCGGCTTCCTTTTATGGGTATTTATTGCAAGGACCAGTAACGTGCTTGTCTTCGAAGAGCATAATATACTAGGTTTAATGATTTTTTAGGATACCTTAGAATGTAGATAGAGGGGGGTACGGATTTGGTGTGCCTTTCAGGTTTGTCGGTATTGTCATTGGAGGGGATGGAGCCATAAACAAGTGTGCCTAAAGACTAACATCAAATAAGTCTCAGTAAATAGCTCCTCTCAGGAAAATGTAAAACATGTCGATGTGTCTTCTGAGTAGATGATGAGTAACTCAAGATCAAAAAGACCATCTGTACATATTCTGGAAAATATTACGTTATTCTTAAGACTAAAACTTTCTTTAGCTCTTCGGTTCTTTTTCCAAAGTTCTTTTCTTTGCTTATTTTTGAGTGTTCAAACAAACATTGGAAGAGTAACTAAAACTATCAAATCTGAAAACTTTTTATACAGATCACTAATCTAGTACAAGGATCGATCCCATGATGTTGCAGACTCGAAACACCAAGGCAACAGGGCAACGAATCATCTAGCAGAACAAAATTACAGAGGCTGTGAAAGGCAGTGGCAAGTTAAGGAACAAAAGAACATTTCTATGTCGTGTAATTTACAGAAGCATCACAGATCCCTTCTACAAAGGGGACAAGAAGCATGCCTAAGAAGCCATTTATCTATGCAAGGTAGGTGAAACATGTGATGACAATGAGGCAAGCTTCTAACAGTCTCTCCGAGCTGGAAGTCCTGTGAGAATGGAAAATGTTGCAAAATCAATCAGTAAAGACCATTCCCAGAGTGCTGCATAATCTGTTCAGAAGGCACAACCCAAGGAAACAAAAACCGTGATATAGGATCAAACCTGAAGGCAAACTGAACACGAGACTTTATCTCCAGAAGTGTCCACATTGTTCTTGCTTGTGATTTTGATCTTTGGGATCTTTTCAACAGAATCTCCAGCTAATCCTTTGGAACCACCAGTATCAAAGATGTTGGGAACCTCTTCAAAGCTTGTTTCAACGGCACCCATCTAATTGAACACAATCAACTTGTAAGCAAAGAATAATGGGAATGCGCATTCAACATCTATTCCAGCAATCTAATGACTCTTTGATAGAAAAATACCTGACTTTGCACAGCACTCAACATGGCCGGACCAATTCGCTCGCGTACAAGTCTTCCACTGAGAAGACTCGCAATAACATCAATCTGGCCCATAAGAAGCAGTAAACATGAATTAAGCAGAGATATTAAATAAATACAAGATTCCTTGAAGAACAAATATAAGCAAAAGACAGTGTGTGTTAAACCTTCAAATTTTATGAACTTAACAGTTGTTTTCTAAAAGTTAAATCGTAAGGGTTAAGCCAAGTTTCTCACCAAATAGAGGACGCACCCAATTCCAGATTCATCTGATTGCCAAAGAACAAGAGAAGCTTCAAAGACTTCAATAGAGAAAACAGCTCCTGATATAGCACCAACTGCAGCTCCTCTAACAAACCCACTCTCAGTTTCTTGGCCTATCAAAGCTCCTGTCATGGCCCCTAACAAGGTGCCCACTGCAGAAAAGAAAAATGTTAATCTTCTCAGAAAAGGTTACCACAAAGCAAAATTATCCTCAGAATTTAAGCTCTATGCCTGTATTCTAAAGGAAACCAATAATTGTTGCAAAACGCTCTTCCTGAGTATGAATGAAAGACCAAAATCCAAACAACGTTGGCTTCCAAGCAGACCCATCAATGCATGAATAGAAACAAACCAACCAAGTGGCGATTCTTTATCGTTAAACATTTGAGATAAGGCACATAAAGCACTTGTTCCTGGAACTAAACCAAAAATGGAATCATGAAACATAAGCAAACATTAATTGAAGAGAAATCTCAAAAGCAAAACTCGATATCCGTTTTTAACCTAAGACCCACATCAAAGGACAGAAAACAGATCCGTCACTATATAACTAAGAAAACGCAAATCTCGTACAAACAATGACAAGACCAAAGAACATCCACCAACGTCGAAGGGAAGAAGAGAGGTCATGTAAATAAGAAACATAACAAACCTAGGGCAAAGAAGAAGGTGAAGATCGCAGAGAAAACGTTCCCAATGACCGCAGAAACCGCAAAGTTGCAAACTTCCTTGACCCTTTCAAGGAAATTACCACAGAAAAACAATGAAGACATGGAAAACCGAGATAGGTATGGATAGACCTCCATTGTTTCTAAAGACAGAGACTTTGTTAAGGATTACTGATGACCTACGGAGTTTTAGTTTAAACAAAGACTTTATATAGTAAAAGGAGAGGTGGAATGGAAGGCTTATTTGGTATGCTTCGTCCCTAAGAAGACGAAACAAAAAGAGACATCATCAACCAACCCGCATTTAAAGCCTTATTATAATTTTCTCCGACACAAGTTTCCTTTGAAACACCAATTCTATCTACGCCCTCCATCTTTCATTTTCTCTTATTTTCTACTCCCTAACAAAATCCAGAATTCCAAGTAAACTCATATATATATATATATATATATATATATGTATAGGAGACTCATTTTCAAAGTGGTCTGGACAAACCAACGATGTCTTGGGACTAGGTAAATGGTTTCTCATAACCATAGGATAGGATGGGAAAATATGAATGCCGAATTATATGAGCTCTTTCAAAGCGTTCATGTTATTACAGTTGAGTTATCCTTCAAGGAGTCTCCAAGTCTTTTTGTTATTTAAAAAAAAAAAAAAGATAATTCGCCTAAGTCTTTTATTAATTAATGATCCGTACGAATGTCGCATGCAATTCGTGAACACAAGCAAGGGTCGGTTTGACATTCTAGTTGGTCTCTTTCTGAAGGGTAGATTAACTAGAAAACACTATATTGGTAATGGAAATAAAAATTTGGTGTTGTTAATAAAATACTTTTCTAATGACGTGTGTAGATGAAAATATCTCAAACGGTTAGGAGAAGAAAGTACTTATGGACGAGTATGGGATTTGGGGGCCAGGCCCACATTCACCACATGTAGAAGAAATTTTCAACTTTTATTGCTTTCTTCGGTGTCCGTGTGGTCCCTTTCTTTTCCTTCATTTTTTTTTTCTTTTTTATTGGGTGAGATCTTATGTCCATTTTATTTTGTTCCATAAATTTCAGCCATCTATTTATGCGAGATCCACATAAAACGCACATAAATAAATGACTGAGATTCATAAGACATGATAAAGACAGAATAAAATGGACAGAAAATCCTAACTCTTTTTTTGTTAGGCAATTTGGTCATTTGCATTGATTACTTCCATGCTAAAGCTCAAGCTCAACATGAGATGATCCAAAAGCCTTCGTGTGTTCTGTTAGTCCTTATGATAGAAATGTTCTGGTTGATGGCTATGTCTGATGTTCTGGAAGCACCAGTTTGCGACTTCTCTTCTTCAATATGCAAGACCAAATTACGTGCTGACCGCTACATGTTAAATCCAATTATTTGCAATTACAAATGTACATTTTAAATAAAAACAAGATTAATTTGTTTCGCATTTATGCAAAAATTCAATAAACCTCGTACTGTTCATTGAATTGATATATCATAAATATAAGTAAGACCATCAAATCAACAACAGCCGTTCATTTTGGCTATTGAATGTCAAACGAAAGACTTGGATTCAACAATCGCAGTCTTCAAGTAGAGACTGATCACACTGGATCAAAGATGGCTGCTCTGAAGCTGACTTTTAGACTATATATCCTTCTAATCTATACATATAATTAAGCTTGGATAAGCATGTATCTTAGTTGAACTGCACACATCCTTCGACTTCATTTACAAATTATGATTTCCAAACCTTTGACAAATTGGTTCCTGTTGAATCAAAATAATTGTTTCAATTGAACGAATAAGATCTTTATTTGTTTATCTAAAGTCCAACTCAGGGTGAAAGAGAAAGGAGAGAAGCATTCAATTGGTGAGTCTTTGATCTCTGTCCTGTCCCCTGTTTGCAAAAGTATTGCTTTCCAACATTAATTTTCAGGGCGCTTTTAGAGCTACTTTTCTTTATATAATAATGTACAATCCTTACCTCCATTGAAGGGAAAGAAACATACAAAATTTTTGATAGGACCTAAATGTCAAGAAAGTTGGAGGATTCTATTTACGTTCCATTCTAAACTTTTCATTTCAAATCGGTGAGATGTAATATGAAACTTTTCTGTTCTACCTCGTTCCGTTCTATTTTATTATAAACTCTCGTTTCAAACGATAGAATAATATTATATGCATCTTAACATAAATGGTTTAGGGTTAGGGTAGTGACTGTGAAAATAGATTGCTTGATGCAGTTTTCCAAATCTAATTTCATGATGAGGCCACAAGGAAAGGAAGAACTTGAGTCCGGAAAACTAAAAAGGATTTTGTTCTTCAGGGTGTCCATGCTGCTCTTGCTTGTTTTCTTTTCCTTTTTAAAACTTTCTTTTTGGGTGGGTAAGCTAAACAAGAACCAGGATGTGTTATTTACCAAAAAAAGGACCAGGATGTGTGTGATGGTTAATAAAAACTGGAACAAGAATTGATATACTTGCAATCTTCAACTTCCATTTTGGTTCAGTAGTGAAGAGAAGAGAAAGAGAAAAAGAAGGGATAATTGGCTTCAGTGATTCTCAAATACGTCTCTAACTATAATGATGTAAACCACCGAACAATTCATCTCTTGCGCATTTGGTTGGCCTATAATCAATATTTAAACGAAACTGTGGGCAGTGGTTTGGACAAATCCACTAATTTCAAACCAGGTGCTGGTTTTTACAATATTATTTTGGGGTACTTTTACAGCTATCTATGTCCATATCTTCAGTCAAGTTAATACTAAACAAGGCTGAGTTGCCCATTCTGAAGAGTGGAGTAATGAATCCATGTTTGTCAGTTCAAAGAAATGGGAATGGGATTAAAGTCTTGCAGTGCAATTCATATTGGTATTGGTTCAATCTTTTGCAAAGTTCATTTGATGCTTGTCAAGGGAAATGATTAGTGAGTTATTCACTAATCTCTCTTATATTGTTCAGTGGAACTACAACAACCGAATTTGATGATTTCACCAAAAAGAGTATAAGAAAGGGATAATTTTGAAGAAGGGTTGTTTGTAAACTTTCTAACACGAAAACTTTATCATGTAAATTTAAACACATAAATTGCAGGATCTTATAATTTAATAATTTTTTACAATAACATAAGGGTACTTTAATCTATCGTATTTTTGATACTTTCTCAGATAATCTCCAATAATCGTCAAGATATTTTTAGATTTTGTTTTCTTTCTCTTGGTCTTTGTTTTGTTATTTTTCGTATATTGTCTGATGAAGAAATGCGTGAAAAACTTAATAGGTAGAGAGAGAGATGAAGTAGTTATCAGTTTAAAATTCAAACGACACCTCTTTTTATTATCCTTAATTTTATGTTCCATCAAAGTAAATATATCACATTATTTATTTTAATTAAACTTAATATCTCTTATTCAAATAACTAATGAGATTTCTTATACTTAAATGATTAAACCAAAATATATGGGTCACATAATGAAATTATCTAACAATATCTCACTTGACCCATGTAACTTAATCATGGTTTAACAATATAACATAATATGCATATAATAAAACTTAAATCCCCTTTATTTTCTTTAGGCGCAATATTAATCATAATTAAGTAAAAAACTAGAAAGGATTATAGCGGTTGTATATCTTTTAATGTGACATACTCCTTTCTATGCATCACAAAACCAGTTCATAACTTAATATGATCTATTATGAGATATATCTTAATGGTTCAGCAATAATGTCTTTGTAAAAGACAAATCCTGTTAAAATTTACATAACCATTCATGTATATATACTAACAATAAATAACAAGATATAATCTCATAAACAATATATATAAATGAGCTCAGAGTATCGAATACATCATCATCATCATCATCACCCAGTCTGAATTTTCACAATGAAATGGGGTCTAGGGAGGTCTGATAGTACGCAGCCTTACCCCTACATAATAGAGAGGCTGTTTCCGGTAGACCCACATGCAAATAAGACAATGTAAAAATGATGCAAGTTGAGAGAGAAAAGGCAAAACTAGCATGAAATAAATACGTAAAAAGGCAAAAAAGGTATGATTCTAGTTAAACCTTAATAATAATAATAATAATAAGAAAAAGAAAAAGAAAAAGAGTAATAATACTAATAATATGTGGAACTAAAAATAATCAGAAAATTAATAATTAATAAAATAGCAATAAAATAAAACTACGATAAATAATAAATAATTCGCCAACGAAAGGAGCCTCAGTCATGCAAAAAAAAAACCAATATAAAAACAAATGACATGATTGAATTGGGCAGAAAAAAACTGTTGAAATCCCACACACTACACACACTCGTTCTCGTCAAAAGTTGGAGCTCTCGCTAATAGGTTTTGAAGGTGGCAGTCTAGAGGTATGTGTTTGGTGAGAAGAGATTCTAAAGAAGGAAAGGTTTCTATTGTAAAAAACACGTTATGATTAAATCTAAAAGCTTGTCTTATAAGGAGGGCGCGCTAGATAGGAGTCGTAGGACAGTAACGGTAAGCAGAAAAGACTGAGGCGAGAAGTCCAATCCGTATTAAAACATGGAAGGGAAGGAGTGGGCGGCGTAGTGTTGGTGGTATCCCTAAGTGTAGATTTAGCAAATTTCCATTGTCAGAAAGGCGTTTTCTGCAGAGGGGTAATAAATGCTTTGCTTCCGAAACACACAATGCCCTCTCCCTCTCCCTCTCCCTCTCTCTCTCCATCTATAACGACAACCTATTGTTGTCTACAGAAGGAAAACAACTGCCACTAACACTTCCATTTACGAAAATAATCCCCACTCTGCATATCCGCAATCAAAAGAAGAACATGGATGCAGAGGGAGATTCACGTACAAAAATTGATGCTAAACTAATAAACACAAGCTCAGACCTCCATACAATTAATAAACCAAAGAACGAAACTCCCTATGATCAACATAGACACTAGATACTGTTAACACTTAAATAAACTCATTCATATCCAAAGAGTCTAGAATCACGAAACCTAGATAAGGAAATCTCACGACTAAACCCAAAAAGCACAAGATGGAGACACAGGGGAAAACAAAGAAGTAATGGATAATCTGGAAATAGTAAGTAGAGAGAGAAAAGAAAACTTACTTGTTCTATGACAACACGACAATGATTATTTGCTCACATTACCTTTGATTGTTCTTCAGTATCCTCACTGACCTCGTGCTTTGCAATAGCTCCGGCAGCCACAGCCTTACTCATCGCAGCTATGATTTATTGATTTTCGTCTTCTGTTGCTCACCACTTCCCGCTTCCACTCCTCATCACTCTTTCAACCAAATCTACAAAAAGCTCAAAATTTTTCCAAAAAACATAAAAAGAGAAGAGCAAGAACAAAGATAAAAATACGTCGATAATGTATTGGGCGATATCAGGGAAATTGTTAAGCGCAGCCCATTGAAGAGCGTAGTAACCATTGCCGTCAGGAACAGAGACAGAAGCGTCGTCTTCTTCAACAAATTTCCTTAACTTCTCGAAATCTCCATAAGCAGAAGCAGAGTAAACGTCAATGACTTTGAGTGCGAGATCTTGGGTTAAAGACAAAGCACGGGATCTTGTTGTACGTTATAAATTCTTTGCTTACAAACCAAACCATCCGCCCCGTGGGCGTAAATAGCTCAACTAGAGAGGAGAAATTTGTCTCGCAAGTAAGCATAAATATCAGTGACAGAACAAAAGGGTTAGTACTAAAAAAGAAGATAACAAAAATCGAATAATCATGTGTACTTCTGATCAACACCCAAACACAAAACATAATCCTCCATAATCACCAACTACAGCAAGAATTTTGTTGAGATGCGAGATTTAAGAAAGATTAAAGCCTTAAAAAGTTACCTCTTTGAGCTTATTGGCATACAACAAATACATAACTTACATAAATAATAACATGTTGTTCAATCATGCTACCGAATGATGCCCATTCTTTCGACATGTTTATTAAATGTCTTTGGTGGCAATCTTTTTGTTAATGGATCTGATATCATAAGATTAGTGCTAATACGTTCGATTAACACTCTTTGTTTCTGAACTTCTTTTTTAACGGCAAAGTATTTGATTTCCATATGTTTAGTACCTTTTGAATACTTGTTGTTTTTTGAAAAGAAGATTGCTGCAGAATTATCACAATAAATTTTTAGCGGCTTGATAATACTCTCGATAATTCCAAGTCCTAAAATAAATTTTCACAACCATAAACCATGAACTGTGGCTTCAAAGCACGCCAAAAACTCAGCTTCCATAGTGGATGCAGCAATGACAGACTGCTTCACACTCTTCCACAAGATTGATCCTCTAATTAGAAGAAACATATAACCAAATGTTGATTTTCTCGTGTCAACACATTCGACATAGTCTGAATCTGAATATCCAATTACTTCAAGATGATCGGATCCTCTATAAATGAGCATATGATCTTTTGTTTATTGTAAATATCTTAAAACTTTCTTTGCAGCTTTTCAATTTTCCAATCCAAGATTACTCTGGTATCTGCCTAGCATTCCAACAGCAAAACTGATGTCTGGCCTAGTACAGGTTTGAGCATACATTAAACTCCCAACAATAGATGCATAAGGAATTCTTTCCATTTCTGTGTGTTTCAATTCATTCTTTGGGCATTGCTTAAGACTAAATTTATCTCCTTTTTGAATTGGAACAACACTTGTAGAGCATTTGTCTATATTGAATCTCTCTAAAATCTTTTTGATATATGCTTTCTAAGACAACCCTAACATTCTTTGTGATCGATTACGGAATATTTCAATTCCTATCACATAAGATGCCTCGCCCATATCTTTCATTTCGAAATTTTTAGAGAGAAACGTCTTAGTCTCACGTAACAATCTAAGATCATTAGCAGCAAGTAAGATATCATCAACATATAGGATTAGAAATATAAATTTGCTTCCACTGATCTTCAGATATATACACCGATCAACAGTATTTTCTTTAAAATCAAAAGAAGTAATGGTATCATTAAATTTGAGATACTATCGTCGGGAGGCTTACTTAAGTCCATATATTGATTTCTTAAGTTTACACACAACGTTTTGTTTTCCTTTAACTAGGAAACCCTCATGATGATCCATATATATTTTTTCCTTTAAATTCCCATTCAGAAAGGCAGTTTTCACATCCATCTGATGAAGCTCTAAATCATAATGAGCTATCACTACCATAATAATTCTAAATGAATCCTTTTTCGAAACATGAGAAAATGTCTCATTATAATCAACACTATCCTTTTGAGTATAATCTTTGGTGACAAGTTTAGCTTTATATCTCTCAATATTACCATTATAGTCACGTTTGGTCTTAAAGACCCATTTACATCTGACTCTTTTACAACCTTCTAATAATTCAACAAGATCCCAAACTTGATTTTCTTCCATAGATTTTAACTCTTCTTTCATAGCGTTTAACTATTTATTAGAATTTTCACTTTCAATGGCTTGTGAAAACGAAACTAGATCGTTATCAATACCTAAATCACCTTCTACTCCTTGTCAATAAACCACATAATCATCCGAAATTGCTGATCTCTTTTGTCTTTGAGATCTTTTTAATGCAACTTCATGTGGCTCATTTACAGCAGGTTCATTAACGGTGACTTCATTATTTGGAGCTTGGTCATGCATTTGTTGTTCTTATAAGTTGTTAAAATTTTCAACAACTCTACGAATAAATTTATTGAGAATAAGTTATAGGTAAGAAAACTTGCGCTTTAACTTCTTGAATATTTACTTTCCGTGACTCTGAACTCCCAGTAATTTCTCCATTTTCGATAAATCTAGCATTTCTAGTTTTAACAATTCTTGTACTGTAATTAGGACAATAAAATATATACCCTTTAGACTTTCCTGGATAACCAATGAAAAAACCACTGGTGGTTATTGAATCCAATTTCCTTTAATGTGGATTGTATATCCATATTTCTGCCGAACAATCCCAAATATGTAGGTGTCTTAAACTATGTGTCCTTCCTGTTTACAGTTCAAAAGATGTCTTCGGAATTGCTTTATCGGGAACCCTATTTAATAAATACATGGCATTTTTTAATGCATACATCTACAATGATGATGGTAGAGAACAATGACTCATCATACTCCTAATCATATCCATTAAGGTACGATTGTGCCTTTTTGCTACACCATTTTATTGTGATGTATCTGGCATTGTGTATTGAACACATATACCACGCTTTACAAGAAATTTAGCAAATGGACCAGGACATTGTCCACTTTCATTATATCTTCCATAATATTCACCACTTCTATCAGATCAGACATTTTTCACTTTTTTTATCTAATTGCCTTTCTACCTCATTGATAAATAGTTCTAAAGCATTTACTGACTAAGATTTTTCATGAAACAAATAAATATATCCATAACGTGAAAAATCATCAATGAATGTGATGAAAAACTTTTCTCTACTAAATAATGGAACATTAAAAGGCCCACATATATCAGTGTGTATAATTTCAAGGAGTTGTGTACTTCTTGTGGCTTCTTTCTTAATTGTCTGTTTTGTATGTTTTCCCTTAATACAATTTACATAAATTCTAAGATCAGTAAAATATAATTATGGAAGAATTTCATTCTTTGCTAATCTGGTCATTCTATCTTTTGATATATGACCCAAACATCTATGCCACAAGTAAGCTGAATTGAAAAAAAATATATAGTAAATAAATAAAAAAGATTAACACAAAAAATAAATAAACTAAGAGATAAGAAGAAATACGCCCTCCCCCTATATATTTTATACCCTCCCCTAGAAAGAGACTTGTAATACCTACCCCATTGATAATTCCATCACTCCCTCTCCTATAAAAAAAAAGAGTCAATGCTGTTAATTTTTGTGAAATATGTGAAAAACTTATAGGGTACTCGATTGATGGGTTTGGGAAGGGGTTAATGGGTATGGAATGAAAAGTGAGTGGTTGGTTGTTGATTATCATTATAGGGATAATAGTTTGATATCCCACTTTTGGGGAATCCTCCATACCCTCCATTTAGTAGAGGAAAGAAACTCATTCCTTAGTAGTGACTCTTTTTAAAAAATATTTTAAATACTAATTAATTAATTAAAATATAATTAATTACAATATAATTAATTACAATAATATAATTATTTAATTAATTACATTATAATTAATTACAATAATATAATTATTTAATTAATTACATTATAATTAATTACAATATAATTAATTAAAATATAATTCATTCATTAATTAAAATATTGAAATTAATTAATTAATTAAAATAAAAAATAATAAAATAATAAAATTATAATTAATTAATTAATTAGACTATAATTAATTAAAATGTTATCCATTCATA
>JAOQMQ010000196.1:8728514-8740475 GCA_027563845.1 Erythroxylum subrotundum
GGTACAGAGCCATGCGCCATAGGCATCCCATATCGATTGGAGAGGAGAACGAAGCATGCCTTATAAGGATGTGGAAACCTCTCCCTTGCAGACGCGTTTTCCATGCCCTAACGCACCGGATCTCATCAGAACTCTGAAGTTAAACGTGCTAGGGCCAGAGCAATATCAGGATGGGTGACCTCCTGGGAAGTCATGTGGAAACTTTTCATCCCTTCCCTACGGTCAGAAGGGGAAAAGCAAAACCGTGCGGGTGCGAGGCCCTAGAGGCCGAGGCCCAAAACGAACAATATCTGCAAGCAGGTAGGCGCGAGGCCCTGTGGACGTGAGGCCTGAGAGGCCGAGGTCCTACATTAGACATGTTGACTAAAGTTACTATATTGACTAAGAAAGACTTATGAAGTAGGTACTATCAAATCAAAATTAAATATAAGGATGAATGGAAAATGACATTCAAGACTTAAAAAATAGCTTTATGAATGGTTAGTGATGCGATTTGGACTCACAAATTCACCTTTAAGAGTGATTAACCAAGTGTTTTAATCATTACGAGTAGAATTTTAATGGTATATTTTGATGATATATTAATACACATCATGATTACAGAAAACCATGTATTACATATTCAACAAGTCTTAAGAGTTTATAGGTAAGAGAAACTCTACATCAACTTAAAGAAGTGATATTTTATGCAACCAAACTACGAATTGATTTTTCAAACCTTACATTTGGTGAATGGTCTTTACAAGATATGCAGTATGTTATTGACTTGGTTGACTTGGTACCTAGATCTAGTCTACAAAATCTTCTAACGTATCGCTTAAATCACTTTGAGAATGAAGAGTTATAGATATAAGTAAAGGAGTTACTGAAAAAAAAAAGATTTATTCAAGAAAGTCTTATTTCGTGTGCAATTCTTACATCAATGACTTCTAAAAAATAGAAGTTAACAAATGTGTATTGATTTCAAGAAATAAATAAGATCACAAAAAGGTATAGGCTTTCAAATGATAAATTAGACATGTTAAATGGAGCTACTATTTTAACTAAGATAGACTTACAAAGTGAGTACCACCAAATCAAAATCAGAAATGGGGATGAATGGGAAATGACTCTTAAGACTAAAGAATGGCTTTATAAATGTCTAGTGATATCACTTAGACACATAAATTTACTTAACACTTTTATAAAAGTGATCAAACAAATGTTTCAATCATTCATGAGCAGAATTTTGGTCATATATTTTAATGATATATTATAATATGCATCATAAGTACAAAAGACCACCTATTACACCTTCAACAAGTCTTAAGAGTTTTATGTAAGAGAAACTTATATCAACTTAAATAAATGTTCTTTCATGCAACCAACTGTGATTTTTTTGGGTTTATTGTATTTTACCAAGGAGTGGAGATGAATCTCAAGAAGATTAAGGCTATACTTGAATGACCTATTCCCAAAGGATGTGTATGAGATATGGAGTTCTCATGGCCTAGAAACATTTTATAGGTATCTTTTATAATTTCAACACCATAATGGTACACGTGATGGACTTTATGAAGAGAAATATAGTTTATTTGGTCAAAGATAGTGTTTAAAGCCTTTGAAGAAACTAAGAAATAGACGAATGAATATCTTGATTGCAGCTTCCATATTTCTATAAGGTACTTGAAGTTGTCTGTAATGAATCTCATGTGAGAATTGGAGGCATACTTAACCAAGAAAGACAACTAATTGCTTACATTACTGAGAAGTTAGGTGAGGAGAAATAATGATATTCAACCTATAACAAGGAATTTTGTGCAATGGTACAGTCTCTTTATAATTACCGTCACTATATCTCATACAAAGAGTTTATTCTATATTCGAATCACAAATCTAGCACAGAAAAGGGAGGTTAGGAATAATACATGGCGAACAAGTTTATTTAAGGAATGAATTGCGATGGCCTCTCAACCTTGGAATTAGGTACGAGTATTTCCAATACCAACTATATGTTGCAGCTCGCTCGCTAAACCATAAAAGTTCAAAAGTATTATCTCACTCGTTACATTATCAAAATGATTGAACGGAAATGCTTCGACGTCATACAACAGTACATATCCATTTGCAGTCCATCAACGCCAGCGATGTCGTGCCAGATGTGGAAATCGCCTAAGTTCCTGCAATGAGATGAACAAAAATCAGTGTAAATAACCAAAAAAGAGAGAGAGAGAGAGAGAGAGAGAAACAAGGAGTTGACCTACATATAGGAAAGAGCTTTGAGAGGTTAAATATTAGAACCTTGGGAAAATTAGTCAAAGCTCAAGAAACATACAAAAAAGATTCTTCAGGAATGACAACTCAGAGGTCTTAATTAAAGGAGAACAAGTATGATGTAAAACTAACTTGGCATTGATGCAATATGTCACCCAAGCAAATGTTAAATTATGGACATAGAAGCTTCTCTCACAGCCTAGGAAAGAAAACTATTTTATTAGTTAGTGCATAATGATTTTGTAAAGTCAATGCTGCTTCCAACCAATGTAGGATCAACTGTACAAGACTTGGTAATAAGAATATAAAAAAAGGCCCAAAATATACATTGCTAGCTATAAGTGGTTATGAATAATTACCTTTACATGCTAATCAGACCTTATACTCACTTACACGCATCCATTTGGTTGATGACCACTTGTTACCAATAATCACTGGGCAACCACCTGAAGCGAAGCAAAGTTGGAATCATTATTGTTTTCAAATCAAAATAACTGAGGGACGAAGGCAAACAGTAGGTAATATCAGGGATTTAAACATGGAATTAAGAAAAGCTACACCATCGTGACTGTAACGAACCATGCAAACTTGAAGGATCCAACGAAGCATCAGGTTTCATGCTCCAGAAAAGTAGTGCATCGCCCATCTTGGGTTTGACGGATAGTCCCGTTTTGCCACATTCAGATAACTCATTCCACCAAGGTACTTCACTGATGTTTCCTTTAGCAGAAGGAAACACTGTCTCGCCTCCTTCTTCAACATCTGAGCTGTGTACAGCAGTGAAAGGGGGGAATAAGAAAGAGCAGTGAAAGGGGGGAATAAGAAAGTCAAGGATCGCAAATAAGACATAATATAAAATGCATTTGAGAGCATTCTTGTGGCAAATGTATGATGTCACTTACAGGTACATAAGAACAGTAGCTATACGCTGTCCGCCATTCCTAGTGTTGAATTCATCCATAAAGTAGTCATAGTGTGGCTCATATTTCTGTCCAACTTCATAGTGAAGGATTTGAAGTCCTTCTCCATGTTCTGCACATCGTGTTGGCAAGAATTAAACAACAGGCAAAGTAAGCACCATGTTTCAACTACACTAAACAAACAGAGGCACATTGCAAGCAGATATCGCATTAAAGAATATCAAAAAGATTCTCTAAATTTCTTTCCTTGGAATCAAGCATGCAAACAACATCAAAAGCATCAATATTTCAACGTGTCAACTGATTCTCTGTATAGAGGTGAAGTCAACTTTGTTTACAAATTCTTCCACACCAAAATTCAGTTCACCATAATGACATGTGTAAGTGTTTGTGGGAAAGATGCATCGACCTAATTAATAGCTTTGATTACACTTTAACCACCAGATGAATTTATCTACAAAACGCATAATAGAGTATATAGTTCAATAAACTAAATCTTTTAACTATTGCAGATTACACATCCATACAAACTTCAGTACTTTGTTTATAACTAGCAAAGGATCCCTGATTTAAATATAAGGACAAATCACAGTTACACTCAAAAGACTATAATTAAATATAGATAAAGTTATAAATATTTAGTGGAAGATAATACCAAAATAATTGATAAGCAAATTCAAATAAAAATGAAAAAGAGGAGAAAAGAAATTGAATAATATAAGTGGATAGATTCTTTTATGAAGCTCCAACTGCATACCTACAGGTATGAAGGTAAAATCAGCAATTCTTTTCTCAATGTCCCTAATGATTTTGTCACGACCTCTTTGCAGAAATGTTCCTGAGCTTGTACGCACTCTGCATTTGAATAAATGAATATACATAAACAATTTAGGAAAAAACAAACTAAATGCCTAGTCATTTAAAGAAGTATCAAAATGACATACATAAAATCAAACTTAAAGGAAACAACCTAAATATAGCAATTAGCCCTACCTGCTATCTTTACTCTGCCCAGTATCACTGTCAACAACAGCTGACTTCTGCATATGAGGCTTGGCAAGAGCGATCAGGTACTCACACTCCTGTGTAGTCTGCCAAAACAATCAACCATCTTTGTTGATCACCATAGATGACATTAACAAAACTGACCAGTAAACCCCACCAAGTCCAAATGATAACCATAAATAGATAATCTTTTCAACCAAAACCAAGCCTCCATATAACCGAACCTAGATTGATACTGAAAAGGATCATAAGATAATATAAAGGGGGAAATGCTACTAATTAGAGAACACAATTTCAAATACCATATTCAGATTCATGAAATGATAAAACCAATCTCATTTAACTTGAATGCTTAAGAGATTGTCACTTTCGTCCTTTCCAATTCAGTTGCAAGTTAAAACACAAAATTGAAAGTGTATGAAGAGCATGAGCAGAAATGCAAATAAATGAAATAAAAACTCACCAAAAAGTTATGATAAATAAAAGCGCGAGGCTCCCACGATATCACCTCAACCCACTGCTCCCCTCTTCCTTCATCTTCGTCACTCCTACACAAAAATCCCCAAACAGTAAAATCCCTAACCGACAAAGACTATACATTTATCACACCACAATCCAAACCCAATAACAAAAAAAAATAAAAATGAACCTGTCGAGTTTATTATGAATGATGGTGCTGAGATCATTGGCTTTACGGGAATCGTCGGAATTACTAGGAATTGAGAAGATTCCAAGGCCGAGAAGAATGAGAATGACGAAGGTGAACATGATGAGCATGCCCATTATCAACGTTGAAGAGGACGATTTTCGAGGTGGAAGACGAGAGTATCTCGCTTTGGCCATTGTTGGTTCCTTGGAAACCCTGAATTGGAGAATTGAATCGATATCGAGAAGCTTTAAATACAACAAAAAGATCTAAAACAGTAGTTGACAATGAGTTTATAAAATGAAAGCTTCGCTTGTGGCTTCCAAGTGCTTGACAGGATTTTTTTTCCTTTTTTTTTTTGTAATTTGGACATTTTAAATAATCTCCTTTTATCTCTCCCTCTATTAAAAAAAAAAAAAAGAAAATGGTCATTTGAATAGTGTCTCAGCCCTTTTAATTACAAAATAATATTAAATTAATGGATAAGCTCATTATTAAATTGCAATCACCCATGTTCATAACAGGGTCCGTAGCATAAGTTTATAGTCAACTATTATGAGGATCAGCTGGCAAACTCATTACCAGTTCCATAATTTCTTTTCTTGGTTCATGGGGAGGAAGTTGATAATTAATTAAGTAATTAGTGTATAATAAATATCCTCTGATCTGGTCAACTAATAATATAGACTCGGTATCATGTGCATGTCCTCCATGTTGGTTTAATATGATAAGCTTTGCAATGCCGCCAGAAAGATGCAAAGTACCATTTAAGACATGGTAAGCCTGGAGTTAGGCAGAGCTTGAACATAAGCCTGACTGCCTGGAAAGTTCATAAAGTCCTTGTCTGACTTTACTTGATAAACATCACTACTTGACCCAGTTTGGTCAGTACCTTTGGTTCATCTTAACCTCAGTGGACTGGAAATGCTGAGAATGACAAGGGTGCTAGTAGAATTTGGCACAAGACAACAGTTCAGGCATGTAGTTGAGCAGGTGTTGCAGTTTGGCCCAGATGATGTGTATGTATATATATATCTATATGTATGTATGTATGTATAAAAGAAGAATTTTGTCCATTTCACATTCCAATTACGCTTCATTATATCGGTAGGAACAAGTGCATGTCTGTTTTCAAGTAGAAAGAATAAAAAAATGTTCCCCATGAAAGCAAAACAGAAGTTACAGTTACATCATCTCCACACGTATTAAAACCTACATCAAGAGAGGCCTGTTTAAGATGTTCAAGTAAACACACATAATTTTTAACATCTGAAGTACACTGATGTGGAACTCTATAATACATGACAAGAGTTATGGCATTTGAACCAATTTAAGCCATATTACGCAATACAGTGAATGGAAGCAATTCCAATGGGGTCTAAAACAGGCCTAGAGATATAGGATATATGGTGAGGGCTTGAAGGTGATATAGTTGGGAGTGTAATTTGATGCTCTTCTTTTGGGAGGTTCCATAGACTCAACAGCTGGTTGGTTCAAGTATGCATACTTGCTCTTTGTCCACCTGCACGTATCAGCAAAAAAACATTGATCAAATGCTGCACGAGACTTGTTTCAACTTCCTACATTTCTTAGCATATATAATTGCAATATTGCATAAAAAAGGAGCATCCTAGTTTCCTTCTCTTGAATATTTCTTATCCTGAGAAGAATATTTCTTTTCTTCCTTCGATATCGAGTAAAACATCAAATAGCATAGGATGTGAATAAATTTAACTTACCAGTCTTTTATTCCCACGCGAACTTCATCTTTATTGTTAAGTTCTGATTTGTTGATGATGGCAGTGCCGTTGCTTTCCTTGATGCCGCCTTCATCATTCTTTAAAGACTCCTCAAATTGCATGTATTCATCCTCCTATACCGCAAAAGATAATCAATCATGTTAATGTAATCATATATCCGAAAATGACCAGTAACTTAATTCGTTTTCCATAACTGCAAGTTTCTGTCTTCAGTAACAAAAAGGAAGATAAGTTGCAAAATTTTCGAAAGTTGAAAATCAAATTGAGCCATTTAACTTGAATTGATATGTAGAGCACCCAAGCTTCAGCTTCAAAAACTCCCTCAAGTCTAACATGTATTTCTTGGACAAAGAACAGAAGCTGCTTTATGTTTCACCCTGGTCCTAAGGTGCCCGACAACATCTGTTAAGCAATTCTTTGATTTCCTTGCTCAAAAATATTTATCCACACTTAGAAAGTCATGGTAATCATTGAATGTTCTTTCTTTATCAGTTTTGTCATCAGTTCAAATATGCAGCTGGCTGTCTTACTATAATATTGCTTAGATTATACCACTCTCTTTTCCATGACAAAAACAAAACTGCCAAGTGCCAAGGCCATATTTGCAAAGAAAAATAAGGGCCTTAAATGGTGAAAGTCTATTGCAGCAAGTCTTCAATTGTCAGTATGATCAAGCTCAAAGCAAGTGAATTCTGCTAAGAACAGGTCTAGCAGATCATCTTAACCAAATCGATGCTAACAAATTGTTTATCTTAAAATTTTCAACTAAACTGAAAGATATACTCCCTTACCGTGAGTTTGCGAGCCCTGATACGAGCTGCAGCCTTGATAGCTGCAAGAAGGTGATCCTCTTCTTCAATGCATTTTTTCCTCCAAAACTTGGCAATCTCCCGATTTGTAACACACTGAGTGACATTCTTCCGCACCCAGAATCTAGGAAGTGGCATCGGTGGCGGTGGAGGAACAGGTCGTTTTGTCTTGGTGCTGCTGTCGTTGCTTTCCAGTTTTGTTTGTTTCATGTTTAGAGTAGTTCACTTGTCAAGCCGCTCGATACTAACAGTCTCAAACTATAAGGAATGAAAGCAAAGCAAAACTATAAATAGGGAACCCTCGTAACAAACCATAAAGAGCTGCTAATCCAACCTAACATTCAACTACTGGTAGATTGGCGTTACATGCACAGTCTTTCTATATTTCTTTGAAGTCCCGTTGATAGCGTTTAAAAATGTCAGCTCTGTGGAAAGGTCATGCAAATAAACACCAAGAAAAGTTGACCGGTTGTTGCAAGTCAAGAGTTACAAAAACTGGCAAGTAAGGCATGATCGGATGATGGAGAACTAGGACTTAATAACAAAACAAACTCAAAAAACTTTTGACAAAGAAATGAACAGAACTCTAGTGTCCTGTAATCCTATCTACCAGTCCAATGTCAAGGAGGATCTATTTAACTGAAAAGGATATATTCCAGAAGCAGGACGAAGTAACAAGAAAACAATATAAAATGATTTACAATAGAAAACTAGCTGCTTTTGAATTCTGAACAATCATAATCCATTGATATCTTTTGACAAAATCCGGTTTAGACCCAAGAGAGGCTATGTTAGAGATCGGAACCTTGCATATACAACAGCAGCAATCTTTGATGACAAATGGGAAAGAGGCTTATTCTAGTGGCTTAAAATGTACATAAAATTCAGTGTGTACATATTGAACAGGACGATCATTCAAATTCCTCACAAATATACAACCCCAAGATGATTCTTTCCAACATTTATATATTGAACAGCAACAGAATTCACATTCTATACAACCCCTTTCTGCGATTCTATCTCTAAAAAACCCTCAACACAGATACAACCCCTACGCCAAATTCAACAAATTACTAAAACACCAGAACAAATAAACCAAAAACCATCAAGTATCTGACGAGATTCGAAGAGCTTTAGTCTTGAAGCGGTATCTAGGAGCCCGAGGAATGACCTGGCTAGGACCCATATGAAACTGACCAGGACCGTCGGTGAGAGGAGGCCCATCGTCGTACACATAACCAACAAGACGCCCACAACTTTGGCAGAAGATCTTGGTCCTCTTCCTTTGTATGCCCCAATAGTCAAGGGTCTCAAAGAAAGGTCTGATCTTGTCTTCCTTTTGGAACCTGAACTTGTTGGTGTCGATCATGGCAAAAGACAGAGTCCCTTTGTTGCCTGCCTCGAAGTAGAAGTCTGGTGGGTAAAGATGGGCGGTGCTGAGACTAAGGTTTGTGTCACAGTGGATGCATGCGTAGATGGAACCCATTTTGCTTAGATTCTCATCGGGGGAAATCATCGGATATTTATGTTAGGCAAGAGGTTGTTTGGAACAGAATATTCAACGGTTAAAAACCGTGTCGTTTAGAAGGTTCTTTTGGTTTTTCAATTTCGTTTTTCTTGGTATAATATTAGAAGGTTCCTTTAGACGTGTTGGATAATGCAACAGCAAGTGCGTATCGGACCATAATGTTACTTCTCGTTGATGAAGAAAAATGGAGACTATTTCTCGAATAGAGCAAAAATCCAATCCTTCCTTTTTGAAAACCGCTGTTGAATGATAAAAGAAGGAAACAAAATCATGAATACTCTCAACTCCACTGGTTCTACTGGTCATGCTGCGAACAAAGTTCGCATTCAGGAGAGGGACGAGGACCCCCCTCCTTCTGCTCCGGCTGGCCAAAACATTCTCAGCGATAGTGCGGTGGTCTCTGTGGTCTCCGGCCATTCTGACATTGGATCAGGCTCAAGGGATCAGGAATGGCCTGTCGAGGATGTAATTGAGATAGAGGAAGGCGACATTACCATCATCTAAGGAGAATATGGCCCGGGTCTTGAACGCTCACACGCGTTCAAAGGAAAACTTGATCAAGCCTGGGAAAAAGCCGTGGTAATCAAATTACTCGACTGGAGGCTAGGCTTCAGGATGCTCAAGTCAAGACTCATTTCTCTGTGGAGGCCTAAAGGCCCCATTAAATTGATCGATCTTGATAATGATTATTACCTCATAAACTTCATCGAGGAAGAGGATTACATCCACACCCTAACACAAGGCCCATGGATCATC
Source organism: Erythroxylum subrotundum (assembly GCA_027563845.1). Lineage (NCBI taxonomy): Eukaryota > Viridiplantae > Streptophyta > Magnoliopsida > Malpighiales > Erythroxylaceae > Erythroxylum > Erythroxylum subrotundum. The sequence goes on from JAOQMQ010000196.1 coordinate 8,738,192, forward strand.
GTCGGCAACGCCCTCTCCGTCTAACCTTGGTACCCAGCCTTCCGTCCGTCTACTGGAAAAATCACTCATGTGGTAGCTTGAGTTAGATTTCCCGAGCTTTCTGTCGCCCGATAACACCCCTCAATTCTTAATGCCCTTGGGAATTTAGTGGGAAGAACCATGAAAATCGACAGCCACACTTAACATACTTACCGAGGAAAGCTCGCTAGGGTAGCTGTTGATCTGGACCTCAGCTCACCGCTGAAAGCAATTATTGAACTGGATGGGGAACCCATCAAGGTAGCATACAAAGGGCTCCCCAAATCTGCTTCACCTGCGACCGGGTCGGGCATGGAGCCCCTACCTGCCCCTCACGCCTCACTGCGCAAACCAACGCTACGCCCCCCACCGATGACCAAGCAATGCCGACCCTACACGATAGACGCAATGAAACCCTTTCAGGCGACACCGAACACCTGGCCATCGGGCCTTGGATGTAGGTTCAACGACGTCAGTGACAACCACCGTCCATCCCCGCGTCCCACCAACCAGCCAAAGACCACACCTCAAGCCGAGGAGACTCACACGGCTCACGCTTCCAGGCTCTGACAGGCTTAGAGCCGTTAGATCCTTCAACGAATAATTCCCAACTGAGTTCTACCTCTCTCCCCATCATCCCCATCGTTCCCCTGTCACAGTCACATAGGACTGATCAATCCCCAACCAATACGCAACCTAAAGACTCCCGCCCCAAATGGGCATCGTTCCATCCACGTAACGAGCCTTCCACGTCCAGATTGCAGCAGACGACGTCGCATGGCCAACTCCAAGCCAAGCCTTTTCTCCAGCCCACCAACGGTCCTTCACAGAATCAGGCCCAAGTTGGCCAGGCCCCTGAACCTAGACAGAATCAGCCCAATAGCCTCCAGTCCAAATGCCCAGCTCCCACACATGAGGCCCTTTCGATTCCCTCTCATTCCGACATAATAATCCACGACGACTCTCTTACGCTACCCATACAAACGGACTCGGGCTGTTGGGACATGGAGGCTGAGCATAATATCACCTTCGGTTCGGAAGCCTCGCCTGACACCAGTCAACCTTACCTCTTTCCCCCGTCGCGACCTCCGGATCTAGGTACCAACATAACCCCAGTCCAAGACACATCCATAGAATCTAATACTCCGATGGAGGAGACTACAGAGGATCCTTTGGCAATACAGGCTCGGGCACAGCCTGATACTGCTAGCCACTCTACTGCCGAATAGCTGCCCCCCAACCAGTTTTATGTCTATTTTAATTTGGAACTGTCAAGGGGCTGGAAGTAGGACCTTCAAGCCTATTATCAAACATTATATTAGCATCCACAACCTAAATCTTGTGGTCTTGGTGGAGCCTCGTATTAGTGGGATCCGAGTGCTGAAGGTTTTTCACAGTTTAGGTTTTGACCATTCATTCCGGGTGGAAGCCGAAGACTACTCCGGAGGTATTTGGCTTATTTGAAAAGTAGATATTGCGGTCCGAATATTGATAGCTCATTGTCAATTTGTGCACGTTAATATTGAGTAGACCCACCTATCGTTTGACTTTACGGCCATCTATGCGAGTCCGACGTCCTCGTTATAGAAATTTTTATGGCACTATTTAAGGCAAATTGCCAGGATCGTTCAAAACCCTTGGCTTCTGGGGGGCGACTTCAACGCCAAACTAGAGAGTAGTGATAAACGTGGAGGCTCCCGACTCCAACCCACCGTCAACGCGCAATTCAAAGTCTGTGTGCACAATTGTCATTTTCAGTATCTAGGATTTTCAGGGCCTCATTTCATTTGGCGGTGAGGCCAAATTTTCACCCGATTAGACCGCGCCTTTTGTTCAAACAATTGGCATTCTTTGTTCCCCTACACTACTGCACCCACCTACCCTTCCTAAAGTCTGATCATAGGCCTATCCTAATAACCCTCAAACATAGTAAGAAACCTCCACCTCTAGTTTGACCCTTTAGATTTTAGTCGGCCTGGCTTACCCATAGTTGCTTTAGTCAAGTTGTCGCAAATACTTAGCCCTCACCAACTCGTGATGCCAGTGGGGTGCTCCGACAATTCTCGGAGAGACTACAGTCTTGGAACTCTACCATTTTTGACAATATTTTCCACGAAAAAAGAGACTCATGGCCAGACTCGGCGGCATCCAAAAATGTCTAGACGTTTCCGATTCGACTTATTTCTGCGAGCTTGAGGAAGACCTTCGTTCCGAGTTGGAACAGGTCCTAATTCAAGAAGAACTCTACTGGCATCAACGTTCCCGA
>JAOQMQ010000196.1:8756210-8769942 GCA_027563845.1 Erythroxylum subrotundum
CCTATGCATATATAACATCGATCCTGTGTTTAACATAATCTTTGTGGTTATGTTTTTGATCTGTTAATTTCTAACAGACAATAGATTCTATCACATTCATCTTATAACACTTGTCATTAAGGGCAGGTCTTTTCAAAGCCTTAAAGATGATGAATCCATCTTCTCATTGCCCACCCTCAAGGTCAATTTACCCTCATCCACATCAATTAGCATCCGTCTAATGACCAAAATCGGTCTCCACAAGATAATGCAAATCCCAATATTATATACTCCATATCCATTACCACTAAAGCTGTAAGAAAAAATAATCCATTACCACTAAGTCTCTAAGATGATGGGATTCATAATATGTGTAATTCCATGACAAGTGGAATTATTTGGTACAAAAATTGCATGGTTAAGTACTTAGAACAAGATTTTTTTATGAAAATAAACTTTAAAAATTTACTATCATCACTACAGTCATAAATAAAGAAGTTATTACACGTATAAAAGAAAAAGGATAACTATTTAAGAAGCCAGTGAATGACGTTTCTCAGAGTCCAAACCTCTATGCAATTGGAGTTATAGAGTAAGGAGTAACAAAGAGAGGAGGAACGCTTTATCGCATGATTCAATGCACAAAGGATCTTTCTCTTATAAACTATGTTGGATTTTTGAAGCAATTAAACCCTCGGAACCATTCGTCTTCTTAGCTAGGGCTTATGGCCAAATCAAAAGATGATTTGAAGATCTTTATTAGGAGTTGCATTCTTAGATATATGACTCACCCTTTTGTTAGAAAGGAGATAGGCCCTTTTATTGGAAATGAGACCCACTTGAATGACTCTACAATAGGATGGATAAAAGAGGGTGTTAACTAAAGGCCTACCTTACGGATGGCGCCGTTCCGTACGAATCTACCAAGAGCAACACTGGGGGGCTAATTCGGGATTGTCAAGGCACCTGGTGTGGGGGGTTTCAGCAATGCCTTGGGAGGGGTTCGCCTTTAGCGGCAGAACTTTGGGGCCTTTCTGGTGACAGGTATTCAGGAGCTGCTCCACCGGGCTTGGGAGATTCGACTCCAGTATGTTTGCCGAGAAGGAAACCAGTGCGCTGACAGATTGGCCCATTTTGTCGTTCTTCTTCACCCGGGGCTATGCATTCTTTCGGAACCGCCAGCTGGCATTCAGGAGCTGCTCCGTCGTGATGCGGACAGCGTGCTTTTTCATAGAGATTGAGTTTGTTTGATTTCCTTGTTGTTCAAAAAAAAATCAACATAGCTTTCCTTGTTTAGCCTGGCTTCACCCTGTGTGCCATTTGTAACTAACTAAAGGCCTACGTCATTGTCATATTTTGTGAAGAAATTTACACTTTCTAATAAGAGTAGATGAAATATGTAAACATATACATCATTTTAAGAGGTAAAATCAATTGCATTAATGTTCCACAAAAGAAAAACAAATACAACAAAATATATTATTATGCTTAAATATATTATTTTAATAATATACATTTTTATGCTTTAATATATTGTTTTAGTAGTAAATCATTTCTGTCATTTCTTTTAATTATTTACTTCTCATTTCAATTTTTCACAATTGTAAACTTGAAAATATTTAATCTTCTAAAGTATATTATTCAGCTTTTTAAAAAATATATTAAGTACTCAGGCACATGTTTTAAATTGTTGTTCACAATTATTGTGGTCTTAATATTATGGTTGCATTCTAAGTCATTATCATTATCTCTCACAATTTCAATTGTATTCGTCATAATTATGCCTAAATTGTTAGTAATTACCATAATCATCTATAATTGTAGTATACCTCGTAGTTCACAATTTAAACACATTGCATAGGGTATAATTTTGTAGTCATTTTTATATTATTTTTATAACTAATATAAATGTTAACCAATTATCTAACACTATTAATAATTGTAAAATATTCTTTTTGTGGCTTCACTAATAATATATATACATATATTTGTATGAAAAGGTATGTTTATATTTATATTGTAATCGGCAAAATGAGTAAACAACTTAAGTATAAATAACGATATATCTTTTATTGAATTTGTAATACACTAGTTATTGAAAAGATTATCAACTTTGTAGAAACGTGGAAGATAAATACATTGTTAATATTTATATGAAATTATTAAATTTACTGTTGTAATATAATGTCTATATTTCTATCTACATGTAAAATATGTGTTTAGATCAAATGATCTTGTATCATTATTTTTAAAGGATTTGAACATTAATGTGCTTGTTTTTTATTCATTATTCATATAAAGTTAATGAATTAACAATAAAAGTTCAAACATTAGTGTTTATATTACAAAAATTTGCATTGTATATCAATTTAAATAACATTAGAAAAACTTATTATCATTATAACCCTTAAAAACTAATACCGTAGATATTTATACTAACAATTGCAAAAAAAGAAAACCCAACTATATCTCTTTTAAAATGAAGAAAAATAAGATCATAAAGTTAGTCATCACCATGTAAAAGCACAATAACAGAGAGATATTACTAAAATTAAAACATTAAGCCAAGGTCTAAGAAAACCTAAATCGAGTCTATATAATATTTATCAAAATGGGGAATTAAATAAAATGTCTAATACTCTCACTTTCTCAACCAATTTCTGAAGCTAAAAGATAAGGTTCAAAATGAAGTCTTATGCACAATCGGGAATTGTAGATTGATATCTCTTTGGTATGAAAACTTGTCAGGCATCGGGCTCGGGACAACTCGTACAATATTTCAGTAACTTAAGCAGTCCACAAACCTCATCTCTCAATATAAGACCTCGCTCCATTATTAATGATTTATCCTGGCACTTCCCTCACAGCTTGAGACACTTACAGTTCGTTTATCCACATAACCCAAACTCTTTTAATACCTTTTATTGGTAAGACCAACCCATCCATAAACCTACCAACAAAAGCATCAAAGACATGTTAAGAAGAAAAAGCTCCAAGGTAGTTTTGTACAAGAACGTATAGAGCGAGGATTTAACTTCAAGCATATCCTTTAATACTGTGGTTAACTGTCCAAAATAGACTCAATACATTCGCTAGAATGACATATCTGCAAGTGGACAAAACTTGTCCAATGTGTCAGTTTCAAATGACAAAAAAGAGATCATCTCATTGTCACATGTCCTTTCAACAAATGCATATGGGATCATGTCACAAGGAAGTCTATGGCTTGACCCAGGGAAGTCCTTCACTGAGGTTACACAAAAATTGTTTAACCCGACAACTCACTCAAGTTCAAACAAGCTGATTCATATCCTGTCCTTGGGGCTTTTTATAAGGAACTCCAAAAGATTTGCAAACAAAGGTTCCTCCAAAGAGTTCATAATTAAAGAGATCTTCAAGTAACTTAAGGAACTGATTATACTTAAAAATCTCAACTAGACCTATAACATAAACGTCTCATCCTAATTGGATATCTAGCTCAATAATATACTATATAGCATGGATGATTATCTTAGTATAATCTTCTCTTTTGTTTAATTCATACCCCCTGCACATGTACGCAAGGATGTCTGCGGGTACTATCCTTTCTTTTTTTGTTATTTTGGCATGATTGTACTACATTCTTAATTCTATTAATTTAAATTATTATCTCTTTTTTCAGAAAAACCTAGGGCTCTTTTACAAAATATATAATGTATATTTGTTATGGGCCCAAAAACAATAAAAATGCCATATTCTAAGTGAGTTTCATCATCACACCCAGTTTGAATCCCGCACCACTGCGAGGTTTGGGAAGGTCTGATAGTATGCAACCTTATCCCTACAGAATATAGAGACGATTTTCGGTAAAACCGCATGCAAATGTGACATAACATGAAAAAAAAATGTGATGCAAGTTAAAAAGAGTAAAGAAACAAAACTATAAATAAATAAAATAAAAATAAAAATAAATTACCTAATATGGTGCCAAGATCTGCTAATACCTGATAAGTTACAAAGTACGGCTCTTCATGTCTTGAGTTGTGTTAGGGATCTTTGCTCAGTAGCAATTTGAGTATGAACAATCCAAAGGTACTAGATGGCCTCGAAGGACATTTCCCCATACACCAAAGCTGAAAAGCCAAGTTGTAGGATAGAAAGACTTGTCCATAACTTGCAACTAGAAAAGATAGATTGGACACTAGGGTTAGACTTCCTAAGCGATAGATATGTCGTCAGAGCTTTACAGTAGATGGCTCCCAATAACTACCATTACTGATTTGGTGCACTTTAAAGGATATCCTTTACCTGGTGATGCTGTCGCCTGTAACCAAACATAAAAGAAATCACTTCCGTGAAAACAAATTAATGTAGTAGCGGTAAGCGGATATCGTTCCTACGAGGAATCTTTAACAGTAAAGATTAGCGAGTTTAAAGCTAAAACAAAGTAACGAAAAAGGGGGGTTTTGGTTCACGACAATATAAGAGAATTTATAAGAAAAATCACAAATCGAAAGCAATAATTAAATCTGAAATTTCAATAGGAAAAATACCTTGGTTTCGGGTCACCGATGTTATCATTCTATTATGGATCCTCGACATAAAATTGCAATCATTAATAAACATTCATTGGGGGAAGTTTCTCTTAAGTGTAATGACTAGAAACATGTATTCTAGCAATTTTATTAAACAATAACCTAGATACGATCATAGGTAAATTGAATAATAGCATTAAGAATCAAAAACCAATGACAAGTGAAAGACATGTACGACATGCAATCAATCAAGTGAATACCTTCTTAGAATTTTCCGACTCTAACGTAGAGAGGTTAATCTTAATTGCTACTTATGATTACCGAAATTGAACGTCATATTTCGTTAACCTAGCGATTGAATCAATTAATCTCTAGTTGCGCAGCTAGAAACCAACGAATCCAATTAAAAAGACAGAACGGAAGATATCCAATGTTCATTAACAACGTGAAAAGTATCCAGAAAATCTCACAATAATAACATGTAACATGGATCCCTCCACCAAGATAAGAAAATTAGCTACTCATAATTGAATTGAAATCAAAGAAAATAACAAAGCAATATGTCTCCATCCCTGGTTCTTTAATGAAAGAAACGAAAATCCTAATTGAAACTATGCAGAAAACGTAAAGAAATAAGAACAGAAAGTGCAGCAGCCCAAATCCTACGAAACCTATTCTAAAACCTAACCTAAACCTATGATGATCTCCCCCCCTAAACCTAATATGTCTATATATATATGTGCGGCAATCATCCCCCTCTCCTTCTTGATGTTAATCTCTTCATTATCTTCCTTTGATTTTGTCCAGATTAGGTGCACTTCTATTTTCGGTGGAAGACTTTTTGGAAAGAGGGCAAGAGGATCTTGAAAGATTGTGTTTTAATTGGAATCAAATTCTGGAATTTCTGCAAACTCCAGATTCCCTCCTTAGGCATGCCTACGCCTAATCTCTGAATTTCGATCAGATTGGGGATTTCGGATTTCCTTCCTTCTTTTGCCTCGTTTTGATCCTTTTTCGTCCTTAGAGTGTTGAAAACCATCTGTACACAATTATAAAGCAATTCCATCAATTTCGGATACCAATTTCAACACATTGACAAAAATCTCGAAGGACCTTTCCCCATACACCAAAGCTGAAAAGCCAAGTTATAGGATAGAAAGACTTGTCCACAACTTGCAAATAGAAAAGATAGATTGGACACTAGGGTTAGACTTTCTAAGCGGTAGATACGTCGTCAGAGCTTTACAGTAGATGGCTCCTAATAACTACCATTACTGTTTTGGTGCACTTTAAAGGATATCTTTTACCCGTATCCTAGCATGCAAGAATTTTCTATTTTTGACCAATTCCCTGGTAAGGGCCAACTCTGTCATATCCTTCTTGATCACTTCCCTCCAGTTCTTGTTTGCCCTTCCTTTTCTTCTCTTGCAGCCATGAAGGGTTATTTTCTCACAACGTCGTCCTGATCACATGCCCAAACCACCTAAGCCTAGTCTCTCATAACTTGTTGGCAATAACATCCACCTGTAGTTTGTCTCTCACCACACAATTCTGGACCTTATCTCTTCTGATAATGTCACATATTCATCGAAGCATTCGCATCTCAACTACCAACAACTTACTTCTATGTCCATATTTGGTAGGCCAATACTCCGCCCCATATAACATGGCTGGCCAAGTCACCATTCTATAAAATTTCCCTTTAAGCTTTAATGGAATCTTCTTATCATATAAGACCCTTGATGTGCTTCGTTATTTGATGCACCCAGATTTGATACATCAATATTACCATCACTCTAAATGATAGACTCGTGGTATTTAAAACTCGATTTTTGTGGTATGATGTCAATACCAATTGTTATGGCCACCTCATGGACCATCTGGATTCCTGAAAAGTTGCATTCTAAGTACTCTATCTTAGTCCTGCTCATTTTAAAACTTTTCGACTCTAACATTTCTCTCCATCATTCTAACTTGAAATTGGCCCCCTCCCTGGTCTCTTCCACGAGGACAATATCGTCAGCACATAACATATACCAAGGTACCACTCATTGAATATATTTGGTAAACTCATCTATCACTAATGCAAATAGAAAAGGGCTTAAGGCGGAGCCTTGGTGTAGCCCAATACCAATAGAAAAATTTTCCGTGTCGCCTCCTATTGTCCATACGCTCATCATTGCTCCTTCATACATATCCCTAATTACGAGTATATAGGTCATAGGGATTCCCTTTGCCTCCAAATACCTCCACAATATTTCCTTAGGAACCATGTCATATGCCTTCTCCAAATCAATAAAAACCATATGCAAATTCCATTTTCGTTCCCTGTAGCATTCTATTAGCCTACGGAGGAGATGTATCACTTCTGTTGTAGACTTACTAGGCATATAGCCAAATTGGTTGGTCGATATAAAAGTTGCTCTCCGAACTCTCTTCTCAATCACCTTCTTCCACAGCTTCATGGTGTGACTTAGTAGTTTAATGCCTCTATAATTGTGACAATGTTGGATGTCCCCTTTGGCCTTATATAATGAAATCAACCTACTCAATCTTCATTTATCAGGCCTTTTGGCTGACTCGAGGATCACATTAAAAAGTTGAACTAGCTACTCAATACTGATAACTCCTATTCTGTTCCATACCTCTATAGGGATCTCATCTGGCCCTACTGCCCTTCTGTTCTCCATCTCCCTCAATGCCTTTGTAATTTCTTCCCTTGTGACCCTTTCACACAGAGACCAGTTATGAAAATGCTCCAACACGAAAGGGTCACCTAACTCTATGTTGTCGAAGATGCCTTTATTATACAAGCCAAAAAAGTATCTCTGCCATCTACTCTTGATGGCATATGCCTCCATGAGTACCTGCCCTGCTTCATCTCATATATAATAGACTTGGTTGAAATTCCTTATCTTACGTGCCTTATCTCATGCCAACTTGAAAATCTTTTGTGCTCCCCTGTTAGTATCCAAACTACTATACAAAGTCTCATAAGCTTCTCCTTTAGCCACTGAAATTGTCTTCTTTGCCCTCTTCTTTGCCAGTTTGTACCTTACTCTATTAGTTTCCCGCTCTGCCTTTGTTGTACTTGCTAATAGAGCTTTGTATGCTCTCTTTTTTGCCTTCACCATTCCCTGAGCATCTTTCGACCACCACCAAGATTCCATCTGCCCAGGAGTTTTTTGGCGGTTCCTCTTACCAAGGGAGCTACTCCCTCCCTCATCCGATTAGCATCCCCTCTCACAGACCATGCGACTCCATACCGAATTTAAGTCATAAATTGTTCCACCATGTCCCCTTTTAGATTCCACCATCTAATTTTACGACACCGCTTAGTAAATTTTTGTGTCCTTCATCCCTTCACTTCTAGATCCAAAACCAATAATCTATCCTAGGTTGCTAAGTATGCGGTCGGAAGCACTTTGCAATCGTTGCACCATGCTCTAACTCTCATCCTGACAAGGAAATAATCAATTTGCGTCTTGGTTGTGCTACTCTTAAATGTCACCAGGTACGCCTTGTTTTTCTTATATAAGGGATTTGCTATCACTAACTCAAACACTACGGCCATGTCCAATAAAGCATTCCCACTTTCATTTCTATTGTCGTACCCAAAGCCCCAGTGAGTCCTTGTATATCTGTCTGAAATAGTCCCTATATGCCCATTAAAATCACCTCCTAAGATAACCTACTCAGTATTAGGGATTTGCTTAATCACTCCTAAAATAGATGTTTTGTTGTTCGTCTAAACCAGCTTGAGGTGCATACGCACACACTAAATTGAGAACACCATTGCTAATAATAATCTTAGCCAACATAATCCTATCATTTATCCTTGTGATTTCCACCACTTGACTTATAAGTTCCTTGACCACTAGGATACCTACCACATTCTGCCTATGTGGACTTGAATTACCCTATCTCCTTTGCTTTAGCTCCCGAACACTTGATCTCCTGAATGCAGGCTATTTGTATCTTATACTTGTCTAAAATCTCCACTAATTCTAAAGACTTCCCCGTAAGGATCCTGATGTTTCAAGAGCCTATTTTTAGTCTGTCATTACCTTTTTTATTCTTACATATGGAACGCACCGAAAAGCTTGCTCGTGTCCCATCCGTGCGATTCAAAGCCATCCCTCCTAACTCACAGCCCCCACACTTTCCCACAGGTTCTTCCCAAAAAGCCCTTGGGATTCCCAAAGTACATACGGTCTTGAGAATAAAAAAGGAGAAGAGCCAATTGGCTCAAAAAGAGACCATGAAGGAGAGAAAGTAGCACAACTACAAACCTATAAGAGGTAAATACTAAAAGTAAAGGCACTCTAAATCGAACATACTAAAGAGAAGCAAAAAGACTAAAAAAAGAAAAAACTAAGAAAAAGGAAAGAATAATAATAATAATAATAATAATAATAATAATACTACAGAGAGGAGATAAAAAAGACTAGACTAGTTTATCTATAGAAGTCCAGTATCTTAAATGCCAGAATCAAATAAGTACAAGTACTAACCATGAGAAAACAAATTGCCAAACAAAGAAGGAAGCCAGGGTGAACAAATAATGCCAAGCACGGAAACGGTAGCATAAGGGTGATGGAGTCGCAATTTAAAAGGAGCAAATAATAATAATAATTGGGGAATCATGTAAAGAAAGAACTGTGGTTCAAAATAAGGCAGTCTTGTAGTTTTAGCACGCTTGACAAAGCCTAAGCGTCTAGAGAGATTTTTACTTTGGAGGTACGCAAGTGACAGAGAACGATGAGCTTTGATAGGAGTGTGTCTAAAGAAAAAGGCTTTAGAGAAAAACTATATATGATGAATTTGGTTAGGAATGAATCTAAAGGGAACGTCGTGTACTGGAAAAAGTTGCAAGTTAAAAAGTGTATTACCAACGGCTCCTACATGGAAAAGAATGATGACCTTTACGTGTTAGTAGTATCAACACAATCGCAACAGCAAACTTGTTAGGAGTCTCGAGCAAGTTAACAGAAAAGATGCGTGATGTGCCAAAACTCTGCAAAAGTTAATGTACGACCCAAGCTTCATCGTCCCCTAGCGACAAGCCTAGTCGGTCGAAACAGGAGTTGCGTACAAAGCAAAGATGAAGCTCCCAAGCTAGCATACACAACAACCATGTCAACCGCTAGCTCTCTCAGCAAATGCAGCACGGAAAAACGTAAGTTAATCTACTAGAGGGAAAACTAGAAAACCCAAACGAAACAATGGGAGCCCCTTAAGGGCAGTGGACTCATAACAATAGGTAAAAGCTAGAGAAGAACTTTCCTATCAGGTAACTTGCATTTATGACCAGTTATCAAACACTTGCACAGTATCGCAATAGTAGAGAACAAAGAACAGGTAAAAAAGGCAACCATGCAAAAATACATGGGTTTTAATGATGATGCATAGAGAAGATGAAACATTATAAATTAAAAAAGAAGGATTATAGAACATGTACCAAAGATACCAACAATGCAACAGACAAAAGCAAAGATCATCTATAGTTGCAATTTATATGTAATTTTACATAAAAATTTGTATGCAAAATTTATATGCAATTTATATGTAAAATTATATCTTATTCAATAAAACATTTTAAATTTTATCTATTTTCTTAACATTATATTTAATACTTAAAACCAATGATAAAATTCAAGGAAAAAGAGTTTGAAATTAAAATTATAATGAAATAATAATTATGAAATTCAAATTAGGTATTATTCATAAATCATTTTTATTTATGATTTCATGAAGATGAAATATTGATAAAATAGTAAAATAGCAAAAGTTATATTTCTTTCTTACGAAAAATTAATTGATCTCTTAAATTAAATCAAGGAAACTCAAAGAAATATTTTGGTGCCTATTAGAGAACAAATTAAGTTAATTGGCTTAATAAAAAGATCATAAATAGCATTTTGGTGCCTATTAGAGAATAATTTAACTTTATTCGCTTAATAAAAAGATCATAAATAGTACTATATTACTTGTATGCCTATAGATGTCTTCATTATGATGGTTTTATGGTTAATTCTTAGACTTGAGATTATAAAAACATCTCATATGATGATTACTATATTTTGATACTATATGTGACATATTCTATTTTGGGTAACTTAATCAATGGTACTTGAATGTAGTATAAAGTATATTGAAATAGTTAAGTGAATGAAATATTAATCATCCTAAAGTAACTTCGGAAAATGTGTTATTGCTCTTGCTTATTGACTATTTGAGATTTCTACCACTAAAATAAAATGAGATGTTATTTTGAAATTTCAATTATAAGTAATTACTAATTTGTAAGAGCAAACATAATTGAATTTTAATATGGTAGATAATAATTTCTATACTTTATATCCAATTGATACGTTAAAGGATAAAAAGATTAAATTGTATATTATAAATATGCATTGATAGATTAAATCAACTAATTTGACATTTTTAATATTTGGGTAGTTATAATATGCTTTTAGATGTCAAATAGAAATCTATTTAATTTATCTTCAATTGTCCCATTAAACAATCATAGATTAATTTGATGTCTAATTTAATTTTAATCTATATTGACTGTTAACATATTAGAAACCTAACGGATCAAGTATACTAAAAATTGAAAAATTAAAATTAAAATTAAATTGAACTTAATTGTGAAGTGTAAAAACAATTTGAAAGCAAATATGAGATATTTAAATTTATTAAGATTAAATTATAATTATATAATTAAAGTTACACTTTACTATAATTTATTTAATTAGACTTAATAAATTATAATATTTTTCCATATAAAAAAAGAAAGACCTTAACACTTCCTATTAATCTCTTTCCAAAAAAACATTAAAGTTTTCTTCTTTTACTTTATGAATATCGTTAAAAGTTGAACTTATATTAATTGTGTTGTTGTACTAATTGTGTCTCCGTTCAATTGGCCTGTCTTAACTTTTTCACTATATTCGCTCGGAGTATCTTTTCGTAAGCATATTTCTTAAGAGTTTCCATCCACTGGATATTCTTAAAGTCTATTGTCTAAAATAGTGAAGAAAAAGAAACGACAACAGATGGTGAGATCCTGTTTTGGAAGCTTCTTACAAATGTACGCTATAGATGCTTTAGTACAACAGGATTGATTGATTATGTATTGACTATTGAGCATGTACATACAATATGCAGCCCATGTTATGAAATCCAAATTTATAAACTTAACCTCACCGCTTGCAAAAGATAAAAGTATGAGATAACTAAGGGTTATACTCATCAACAACATACGTAATACCCAAAAAGAGATAGCTAAGTACTCTATTGGATCATACCTAGGAGATCCATCATCGTGTCTTATATGGGGGCAATGGAGTGATGACCGCTTTGACTTTTTGTATTTTAGCATGTTTTGGAAAGTCGATGTATACTATCCAGGGAGCTTAACAAAGACTAAAAATTGCTTTGTTCAATTTACAAACATAGGTTAGATATTGCGAATCAACATATCTTTGGAATTGCTTCATAAAAATACAATGAAAAGACTATAATGCCAAAAAATGTTATTAGCATACAATTGTTTAAAAACCTTTCCATATGTTACTGTAATAGTAAATGTAAGATGAATACTAGTAGGTTTAACAAATGAATTGAAGGTTTTAATATAATTAACATCAAGATATTGATGAAATCCTTTAGCCATAAGATGAGCTTTGTAGTGAGCAATGGAGCCATCAAGATTCCTTTGATTTTGTACACTTATTTATACCCAATAATATTTTGTTTAGAGAGGGAGAATAAGGGATTAGGTGTTTTTTTTTTTTAGTTTTACAAATTCTTCACTTATGGTATTATGTAAATGAGGGTGCTTATGAACTTGAGTAAATGAGATGGGTTCTATTTCTTAAAGAGACGTTAAGGGAGTTATTTCCATAGAGAATATTTTCTTAATTTGTACATGATTTGTTGCATGTATGCCTTGGCCCCTCGAGAGTCAAGATTGGGTGGCTATTGGCTGCGTGTTATAAATCAAATGGTTGCTTATTATAAGTCAAAAAAAGATGCACATAACATGGCTAAAAATCTTCAAGATCTTCAAGCGTGGATTTGGTGAGCAACGATTGCGCACAGATTGTAGGGATTTCAGCTATAAATATCAGAGATGGTTGCAGGCTTATAGATGAACGCACCATTTCCTTCCTATAAATCTTCCTATCCTCTCATCCTCTCTTCTGTATACTTATGAGTTTTGAAAGTCTTTTATTCCAGCCTTTGTACTTGTATACATTCTTCACATATTAGTAAAATTGCTCACCCTCCGGCCGTAGACGTAGGTCACATTGACCAAACCACGTAAAATTTTGTGTTATGTCCCATTTATTTTGTCTATCTTTATTTTTGTTACTATTTTTCGGGCTATTAAATTCAACCGGTATCCGATCCGAGGGCATTTTATCTTAACAAACTGGTATCAGAGCTTCTCTTTTTTATCTAACTTACCGTATACTCTGTGATTACCACTAAGGTGGACCCTCCACATCAGCAAGTAACTTAGATTTTTTATTGTGAGTCTAAACGGGGCCCACTACCTCGGTTTTATCTTGTAAGGACCACTGTCTTAGATTTATCTTGCAAGGCCCACAGCCTCGGTTATCTTGTGGGGCCCACAACCTCAGATTTATCTTACGGGGCCCACTGCCTCGGTTTTGTAAATGGTGTCCATTTTTTGCTTGTAGGGTTTGGCTCCTGACTTTGCTTGTGGGGCCCGCTGTCGTGCTGTTTTGGGGTCCGCTGTCCCAGTTTCTTGGGTGGGACCCACCTGTAGAAAAATAGTCAGAATATCAATTTTTTGGTCATCATGACGATAACGAAGACCTCTATTGAAAAGTTTGACCGGAGCGTTAATTTCAGTATGTGGCAACTCAAGATGCAAGCCATTTTAATACAAGATGGATGTGAGATTGCACTTGATGGAGTGGAAAAAAAACTAGCAGATATGCATCAAATATATTCACAAATCTAGATAAAAAGGCTAGATCAGCCATCATATTGAATCTATCCGATGAGGTTTTGCAGGAGGTTGCTGGTGAAAACACAGCTAAAGGTATGTGGGACAAATTGAAAGCTATGTACATGAAGAAGACGGTGGAAATTCTACTTTATTTGAAACAAAAGTTGTACATATTGAGGATGATAGAAGGTACATCTATTCTTTCACATCTGGATAAATTTGATTCTCTTATTTTGGATTTGAAGAATGT
>JAOQMQ010000196.1:8776538-8786871 GCA_027563845.1 Erythroxylum subrotundum
ATTTTTGCGAACGCTTCAAATCAAAATTACTTTAATAATAATAAGTCAAGATTTTGATTTGTATGTATTAAAAAAATCATAAAATTGGAATTAAAAAATCATAATATCTAGTACAAAGACAAAAATATATTTTTTCACAATTTAGAACTGAAACAAAGATTGAAATAGTCTCCCAATTTAGATTATTGTAAAATCATATCAATTGTCTTCTGAGTTAACCTTGAATAGATACTATTTACAGTCTAGTACATAAAACTTATAATTGGGACATTGAGAAAGTTTTCAGTTTTCACCTTTAAACCTTCTGGGTTCAGATTTAAATAACCGAAATGTACCACCCTACAAAAGCCTGAACCTGACAGATAAAGCTGAAAATGACAGAAGCTGAAAAAGGCTACTGGTTAGTGGATTATGGCAACAGTACAAAATTGTAACTTGCACGTACACACGGTTACTATTAACCCTCCTAATTATTACAGTTTCTACTAAGAACGGCCATTATTAGCAGAAAACTGACCCATCTCAGCTACAAAATATCAATGTACCAAAAAAAAGCTACAAAATATCAACATTTCATACTGACATCTCTGTTATACTGTCCCCATCGTGTCATCAGTCTTGTCCTATCAACCCAACCGCCTACCGCGCCACTCAGAACTTGTAAAGATCAAATTTTTGTTGATCCAATTTTCATTTCCAGCAAATCCCGCCTCACAATTTTGCTTAAACTGGGTTTGTTTCAATTCAATTTCAGATTCAAGGGTGTTATAGAATAGTGTCTAATTGAAATCCCATCAAATTCCACCTACATGCGCACCAACTTCTCTAAACTCTTTATGACAAGCAAAGCAATCTCGAGATCCGCTCTTTCGTTCGCCTTGTCCCAAATCCTGTCACATTCCTTCCTTGCTTCTGATTTCCTTTTCCCTGTGTTTGCTTCTCAATTCTCTCCTTTTCCTCTGTAAATTTTCCTACTCTTTCTTTCAGTCGCACTCACTGTACCATCCAAAACCCATTAGCCAGAACTCAATTGCTCTCCTTCTCTTCTCTTGAACAATCACTTGCACGGTTTCTACGGTGACAAAGAAAGAAAAAAAGAACTAATCTTTTTAATGGCTGATGCTTCTAATGGCGAGAAGGTTATCTACCTTCACGGTGACCTGGAGTTGGTTATCATTGAAGCTCGAAACTTGCCCAATATGGACATTGTCTCCAACCGTCTCCGCCGTTGTTTGACTGTATGCAACGCCTGCAGAACTCCCTCCGCCTCTGACGGTGACCGTGAGGGAGACCACGGCCATGATACTCACCAAAGAACCCACACCCACGGTCATGTCGTCACCAGTGATCCTTATGTAACCGTAGTCGTCCCTCAGGCCACCGTAGCAAGGACGCGTGTCTTAAAAAACGCACGAAATCCCAAGTGGAATCAGCGCTTCTGCGTACCTCTCGCACATCCAGTGATCGATTTGGAGTTTCATGTGAAGGATAACGATCTCTTTGGAGCTGAGCTTATGGGGAAAACCAAAATCTCCGCTGAAAAAATTGCTTCCGGTGAGTTAATTCACGATTGGTTTCCTATTATCGGGTCCTCCGGGAAACCGCCGAAGCCGGACACCGCACTTCATTTGCAGATTAAGTTCACACCGGTGGACAAAAACCCGCTTTACAGACATGGTGTCGCAGGTGACCCCGACCACCTTGGAGTGAGGAACACGTACTTCCCTTTGAGGAAAGGAAGCACCTTGACGTTGTATCAAGATGCTCATGTGCGAGACCATGACTTGCCCGAGATTGAACTTGATCATGGAAAAGTGTACAAACAACATAACTGCTGGGAGGATATTTGCTATGCAATATCAGAAGCTCACCACATGATTTACATTGTGGGTTGGTCGGTATTTCATAAAATTAAGTTGATCAGAGAGCCAACTCGGCCATTGCCACGTGGTGGGGATTTGACTCTTGGGGAGCTGCTTAAGTATAAGTCTGAGGAAGGAGTTCGAGTTCTGTTGTTGGTTTGGGATGATAAGACATCCCACGATAAATTTGGTTTGTCGACGGTGAGAGTTCTAATCATCCTTGCAAACTTGATTCTTTTTTCGTGTTGCTTTTACTTATTATATGCTTGTTAGTTTGTCTGTTGTTTTGAAGAATAATAAAAGAACCAAATAAACCCTTTACTGATGGAGTGGTTGGGAGAGACTTGAGAAAAGGTTCTGACAAATTAGATTACACTTATAGTGTGTGCTGGACAAAGTACAACGTCAAAAACTCAAAGGAAATGGAATTGAAGAGAGGATCAAAGTTAAGAACTGTACAACAGTTCCTGCTTTTGTTTTCGCTGTTTTCACAGGTCGAATCGGATTAGAGTTGGATTGTATAACTAGGGGAAGAAGGGTCACCTAGTACATATTTGAATTTCTTGGTGACTACTTTTTTACTTTTCAGCCGTGTTAGTGATAAACACTGGTCTAATTTTGAAGTGTCATATATGTAGGCAGGAATGATGCAGACGCATGATGAAGAAACCCGAAAGTTTTTCAAACATTCATCTGTTATGTGTGTATTAGCTCCTCGTTATGCCAGCAGTAAGCTTGGCTACATTAAACAACAGGCAAGTTCTTTCCATTGTTCTACTTTTTTGTTGCCTTGTTCATAGCTTTCCCAAAGTTCAATACTAATTCACGGCATAGTGTGCATATTGATTAGGTTGATTCTTGTGATGCCTACAAGGATTTTGATTTTAATTTCCTTCGGCCATAAAAATTCTCTTTATTTTTTACTGCTGACTGAATAACTTTCTTTCATTTTCTTAAATTTGAAGAGTAAGATTTAGTTAATTGAACAAGTTGATGATATTACTCACATGTTTCCGTTCAGGTTGTTGGAACCCTTTTTACACATCACCAAAAATTTGTTCTTGTGGACACGCAATCATTTGGCAATGATCGGAAGATAACTGCATTTTTAGGAGGCTTGGACCTTTGTGATGGCCGATATGATACCCCTGAGCATCGATTGTTTCATGATCTAGACACTATATTCAAGGATGATTTTCATAATCCTACATTTACTGTAAGTCATTTATCTGCCAAACTATTCATCTTACTTATGGGAGTCTCTTTGAAAACTATGTTTTCCTGAGATTAGCTACACTTCAAACTCTTCCGTGGCATTTTTCTTAATGTATAGTTGTAATCTAACCTTTTGTTGTGTGTCTCGACTTTTAAGTTGTTAACAAAACATGTCCCCTCCTTTTAAGTTATTTTGAAAACCATCTTAGTGTAGAAACTAGTTTTATTAATTTATTTATCTAGGATACTAAATTCTTGGCTGTTCTTACCCATTTAGCCCACGAACTGTAACACCTTGCTACATTTTTACATGTTTTGATCATCTGGGATTTTGCTTGTAAAGGCTGGAACAATAGCACCAAGGCAACCATGGCACGACTTGCACTGCAGAATTGATGGACCTGCCGCATATGATGTTCTAATAAACTTTGAACAGCGTTGGAGAAAAGCAACAAAATGGAAGGAATTTGGACTACGTTTTCGTCAGACTTCTCATTGGCATGATGATGCATTATTAAAGATAGAACGGATTTCATGGATACTAAGTCCTCACTTCACTGCAAAGGATGGCACTATAATAGTTCCAAAAGACGATCCATCTTTATATGTGTCAAGCGAAGATGATCCTGAAAGCTGGCATGTTCAGGTTGTATAAAGCTTTAAAATTGAAGAGAAAATTTTATCCCCTCATTGTTGATTTACTTTTGAATTTTGTACTCTGTTGTAGATTTTCCGGTCTATTGACTCGGGTTCGCTGAAAGGATTTCCAAAAAATGTTGACAAGTGTCAAGCTGAGGTTTATGTACAACTTTACAAGCTTCTTTTTTTCTTTTCATTATCAGTGGAATCTAGTCTATTGAAGAAAGATCTCTTTTGCAGAATCTCACTGTTTCAAAAAAAGTAGTGGTAGATAAAAGCATTCAAACTGCATACATCCAGGCAATCAGATCTGCCCAGCATTTCATATATATTGAGAATCAGTATTTTCTTGGATCATCATTTGCATGGCCATCATACCAAAATGCAGGTCAGAGTTTCAACTTTAACTGCTCGAAGTGCTTTTTATCCACTAATTGTTTGTTCTATCGCAGTTGAGATCTAAATGCTCACACCTAAAAGGATCTGTATGAATGCCATCAATACACCTTGGAAATTAGGTAGCGAAAAGGGATTAACATTTTTGAGTTATACTTGCCGTACTATGATCAGGAGCTGATAATCTAATACCTATGGAGCTGGCATTAAAGATTTCCAATAAAATTCGAGCAAATGAGAGATTTGCAGTGTATGTTGTGATACCAATGTGGCCAGAGGGAGATCCAAAGTCTATTGTCATGCAAGAAATTCTATTTTGGCAGGTAAACATTCTCAAATTATATTGCTGCAAACAATGTTTTACAGATGCAAACAAATGAATAGCTGATGAGTTACTTTTGAAGCTGATGAATTTATATCAATTTTAGGTTTTTCTTTTGTTGTGGCTTGTTAACGTTGGCTTCACAGTGTTAGAGAAAGAATGAATCTGGAACAACTTTGATTCTGCTTTCAATTAGCATGTGCTGAAAGCATATCTTCAATGTATATTGGTTAAAAAAAGTTGAGGAGCTTCATAAGTGAAAATGTGTCCCACCACCTCTGCTGTTATTATTAAGAATGCCGGAATGAATACACTTTACAAATGCATGAGACATCTATAGGTTAGTTTTTTTCATTTTAGTGTATAATAGGACTGAGAATAATGACTCAATTTTATGTTGCATCTTGAAGCAGCTACCTAAGAGTTAGCCAATTGTCACAAATTTTAGAGTACTAATTTTATTTTATACATCTTGTTGTGAGAAACTTGGAGTAGTTTTGTCATTATATTTTTTAGGATATCCATTGTAAGTCAAACAATATGCTAAATTTGGATTCTTGACATTTACAAATTGCTTTTTGACAGAGCCAAACAATGCAAATGATGTATGAAATTGTGGCCAGTGCGCTTAAGTCAATGCAATTAGTAGATTCACATCCCCAAGATTACCTCAATTTCTATTGCCTCGGAAAACGAGAAAAAAATCCTATTGGATTGTCAAACACTAATGGTGATACGGTATTTCTTTTGTTCTCTTTGGTCTATGCTAGTTTTCTTATTTACAGTCATTATCTTTACATCTCCATGGTGTGTGGCCTCATTAACTAGTGCCTTAGCTCATCTACTTGTTCTAAAAAGAGTGGTGGAGTATTGAGATGTGATGTTATTTGTTATTTATGCCGTATTCTTCTTTTTCTTTTCTTTTATCTTATTGTTTCTCTTTTCCAATATTCCGAGGTGTTTGATCATCATCTTGAAGGAACTAATGTTTGGAAGGTTTTTGTTTCCATTTTCCCTTAGTTTATATCCTTTCTTTGGTGTTAAGTGCTTATTGAAAGGCTCAATAGTATGTGTGATTGTGCGCAGCCTTTGCATATTCTTAGATCAATCTTGCTAAAATTGCTAATAATAGGGTATCATAAAGTTGTTACCTCATTCGTGTCTCATCTAGAATCATAAGAACCATGCTAAACATAAGCGCATCCAGTGGCCCAAATTGTCTTATTATTTAACCTTTCAGTCAGTTTATATTGGATATACCTTAACTTGGAAACCTGGCCCTATGGTTTTAAACTTTGCAAGTTATGAGTTATATCTAGGCATGTATCCTCATGGCATCTTTATCTCAAATTCTTGCATAGAGGCTCATTGAAAGAAGCTACAGCAGGTGTTCTACATGAACTTGTTGGCCTTATGTCAAGTCTACTTGTTGGACTTATGATGGAGTCATTAGACAAATACTTTGAAACCAAGTATACGTGAAAATCACATTATTGGAGGGGGGACCAAGTAATGTTGACTTGGGGATTGTACTACTTGGGGAGCAATTTTTTTTACTATAAATAAGAGTTAGGTTCTTCATTCTTTTTATCCAACATTAGATAATAACTCTTTTATCTTATATCAAAATTTTCTTTTAGCTATAAAATCTCTTGTCTTTGGCTATAGTTTTGCCTCTTAGATTTAGGAGGCTTTTTCACATAAAATCTTGTATTAATTATTTGTACTCGACCCAAATAATCAAAGGATTTACCTTATCAAAAGAAGTTGTATATACCTATAATGAGGAAGAAACCAAAAGATACGAATGAGTATGAGCTATTAAACTGACAAGCACTTGGTGTGATTTGGTTGACGTTGGCAAGGAATGTTGCTTTTAGCATTGCCAACTAGAAAACAATGATGGTTTTGATGAAAACTTTATCAAACATGTCTGAGAAGCCGTCTGCCTCAAACAAGATACATTTTATGCATCGCTACTCAATTTGAATATGGTCGAGGGTGCGTATGTGATCAATCACATCAATGAGTTGAACGTAATCACTACTCAATTGAGCTTAATCAAAATTGAGTTTGATGATGAGGTAAAAAGATCTAATTTTATTGTCCTCCTTGCCTAAAAGTTGAGAGCTAAGCCATAAGTAGCCTTCGAAAAAAGAAAAGTTAAAACTTCAAAAGAAATGAGATTTGATTCTTAGTGAAGATGTTTGTAGAAGGGAGACGAGTGAGGCTTCCAGTGATACCTTGAGTACAAAAGGTAGGGATTGAAGCTATCAATGGGGTAATAACCATGGAAAGTTGAAGTTTAGAGGCAGAAGCAAATCAAGACCGACAATGTTCTTATTTGTTGGAATTGCAATGGAAAGGGACATAAAAACCAGAATTGAAAGGCTTCAAGAAAGAAAAAGAGTCAAACTAAGGAAAAGGAAAAGGCAGTGAATGTAAAATTAGAATAAGAAGATGCTTTAGTCTTGAGCATCGAGGGTCTACTTGAATCTTAGACTCCAGATTCAGCTGCCTCTTTCACTCTTTTCCTTATAAAGAATTTATGCATAACTTTGTGACAGGTATTTTGGCAAGGTTTATTTGGCTGATGATGAGTCATTGAGATCATTCATAAAGGTTTAAAGGTTTATTCAATAGGTCAGTTGGATAGTATTGGCTATAAAACAATATTTGGGAATGGTTCATGAAAGAAGAAAAGGTTATAGTTGTGGCATAGGATAGCAAGATGGGAACATTCTATGTGACCAATGGGAAAATAGAAGTTATGGTTAGTGAAGGGGCAAAATTTGGCCCAACTTATGGGCATACGAGCGAGAAGGGAATGAAATTCTTAGCCTTAAAGGAATTGATAACCAATCTAAAATTAGTAGATGTTGGCTTTTGCAAGGATTGTGTGCTCGACAAGAAGAAATAAGTTAGTTTCTTAAGGATCAAACAAGAACCCTAAAATAAAAAGTTATTGGTACATATTGAAGTTAGGGAACTAGCATGCTTGAAATATTACGTTGCCTTTATTGATGATTCTACCAGAAAGTTATGGTTTATTTTCTTAAAAATAAATCTCATATGTTTGTTACTTAAAAGGTGGAAAACTAAGGTTGAAAATCATGTGTCTATGATTTGACAATAGTGGCTAGTATGACAGTGAGGACTTCATAACATTTAGTGCGAAACATAGAATCTAGATAATGAAAAAGATTCCAAATTGGCCACAACATAGTAGTGTCATAAAGAGGATGAATCAGAATCTTAATGAGCGTGTAGGAGTTGCTCGACTAACAGAACAACTTATCTAATCAATAGAACTCCCATAGTTCCTCTTAATTTCAAGTTGCCAGTATAAGAGTTGATGGGAGAAAAGGTAATCTATTTGATCCTAAAGTTTTGAATCTCTCATATGTGCATGTCGATGCAAAAAGAGAGACAAACTTGATGCAAAGGCTAAAAAATGTTTCTTTATTGGGTATTGTTCAAACTATTTCAGTTGTTGGTTATGGATGAACTAAACCAAAGGATAATCAGATTAAATGATGTGACCTTTCAATGAAGATATGATGTAGAAAGATCAATTTAGATGTGCATTGGAAAAACAAGCATCAAAAATTAAGTTGGGATAGATTTCCAAAAAATGTCAAAGCTACTAAATCAGAACTGCAAACACCCATGGAAGTAGTTTTAAGGAGATCGAATTATGACTAGTGAATCAGTATTTCCCTTCTTGTATTATTTACTTTTGACCGATGACAGTGAGCTAGAATATTTTGTTGAGGCCATGCAAGATAGACATTCGATGAAGTGAGAGCAAATGATGCAAGAAAAGACTTGAGAAGAACCAAACTTGGGTATTGATCAAGTTACCACAGGTAAAAGAGCGATTGAAGACAAATAGGTGTACAAAATAAAAGATGAACTTGTTGGTAGTAATTAGAATAAAGCAAGACTATCAGTAAAGGATTTGCTACAAAGGTAAGGTATTGACTACATAAAGATTTTCCCATTGATGATGAAGTTGAATACCATTTGAATGGTTCTAAGCATGGTTTTAAAAATTGGACCGAACCGGCCGGTTCGACCGGTGATCGGTCGGCTATCCGGTCCTGTTCACCCATAAAAACCGGTTCTTAATTGAACCAGTGAGAACCGGTCAAAACCGGTCCGACCACTGGTTCAACAATTTTTTTATTTTTTTTTATTTTTTTTGATATATTTTTGTATTTTTTAATATTATTAATATTAAATATAATTATTGCATAATTATACTGGTCAAACCGGTGACCAGTAAGGCCTTCGGTTCGATGACCGGTCCGGGTTTCAAAACACTGGTTCTAAGTATTGTTGCTTAGAGTTGTTAGATGTGAAACACCATTATTTCATGGTGATTTAGAGGAGGATATCTACATGGTACAACTTGGCCGATTCAAAGTTTCTAGTAGAGATAATCTAGTGTGCAAGCTGAAGAAAAGCCTGTACAGTTTGAAACAGACACCAAGAAATGGTATAAGAAATTCATCCCCTTTATATGTAGTCGGGATTTCAATAAATGTGACGTGGAGTATTGTTGCTGCATCAAGTTTTTTGTGGATATTATGTTAGTAGCATGGCTTTGGCATCAAGGAGATCAACATACTAAAGAAGCAATTGTCAAAGGAGTTTGAGGTGTAGGGCTTGGAACTTGTAAGTCAAATTCTTGGCAAGTAAATTGCTCAAGACTTGGCAACATTAACTTCAAAATTGTCATTAAAAAAGTATATTCAGAAAGTTTTTGAGAGGTTTAATGTCCAAGATGCTAAGCTATAAAGGACATTTTTGGAAAGTCACTTAAGCTCTTGTAGGCGCAATCATTTAGGATCGACAAAGAAAGAGAATACATGGCCAAGGTGCACTATGCCTCAAAATGCATGCTACGGCTTGTGCTTGACATGCTATTGTTCATGCTGGGATAGTTGTGAGCTGCTTCATGGCAAACCCTGGTGTAGAACATTGAGAAGGAATAAAGTGGCTATTGAGATATTTGAAAGGTACATCAGGTATGTCACTATGTTTTAGAAAATGTAATATGATTTTATTAAATTTTGTAGGTGCAGATCTTGGTGGTGATATTGACAATCAGAAGAGCAGTTTTAGATACATGTTTAAACTCTCTGGTACTGCAATCAGTTGGGTGTTAAGATTGCAATTTTAACCGTAGAAGTGGAATATGTTGCAATATTGGAAACCAGAAAGGAGATGGTATGGCTGCCGATTCTAAAGGAGATTGGCAAATGGCAAGATAATAGTGTCTTGTTTAGTGACAATAAAATTGTCAATGTGTCCAGCAGTGTTTCACTCGTGAATAGAGCACATTCAGTTTAAGTATCATTATATTTGAGAGGTGATTAATGATAGGACGTTGTTATTAAGAAAGATTTGGGTTGCGAGAAATTCAGTTGACATGTTGACTAAGGGAGTCACTACAGGAAAACTGAGATGGTTGATGACCTTAGTTGGGCTCTTTGACTGAAGCTTGGAAGGATTTGTGAAGTTAGAGATGTGAGGAAGCTGTAAGTGGACAAAGTTTAATGCTGGGTTTCGATGAGTTTGTTAGGCTTATGTGGAGACTAATGAAGTGGCAAACACTTGGGAGACTTGTACTTGAAGATCACGTTACTTGGATTGGGACCAGGTAATGTTGACTTGTGAGTGTACTACTTGTAAAGCAAATTTTGCCATAGTATCAATAAAGTCAAGGTCTTCATTCTTTTATCCCATAAAAGACACTTCCTCTTTCATTTTGTATTAAAAGAATTTCGGATAATAAAATCTCTCGTCTTTTGCTCCCGAATTTTGGAGGTTTTTCCAGTAAAATCGTGTGTTGTTTATCTTTTTCCAGTCCACAATTTTTAACAGAGCTTAC
>JAOQMQ010000196.1:8806648-8820266 GCA_027563845.1 Erythroxylum subrotundum
ATTTATCGATAAATTAATAAAATATTCATTTATCGATAAATTAATAACTCCGTATAAGATAATAATTTTTCAGGTCCAAAAAATATTCATTTATAGAGGTTTTACTGTACCTATATTTTTGTTTAAGTATCTCCATATTTTAGTATAAGAGATCGACTATTTCCTTCAAGAAGTAACATAATGTGTACTAGTTTCTTGATATTTTATTAATATCCAGTTTCAATAAAAATAATGATTAGGAACAATGTAGAGATATACATAAATGCAATATAAATCTTATAATTATGATCTTATCATGATTTTATTTGTATTGTATATTTATCCCATGAAATTTATCATAGACATCTCTATATATATAAGATAAATAATATCTTTAAAGAATTATTACTAAATTATAACCAATCGATTGATTGTAGAGTATAAACCAATACAAAATATATCTACGTAAATTTTCACCCTTTCGTTCAACTTTTGATTGACTTCTTATTCATACACTTTCTGTATTTAATAAAGTAAAGAGATCATAATATCTTTTATGTCTTACAAAGACTAAAGATAAGGATAAGAGGAAATTGTGATTGGAAAGAAAAATAAATAATTTATATTATGAGAGAAAGGCAAAATATACGAACAAACAATTGGAAGAAGTATCCTTAGGATAAGCTAATATGAATTGCTTATTATAGCAATATTTTAATTATTTGACCAATCTACATTTTATTGTCAGTAAATTGAAAAAATCACTATAACTATATTATATTCTTGAATTTTGGAGTTGAAATATATATGTGATAGTGAACAACCATTTTGTCGGAGAAGAATTATGAACCATTACAAGTTTAGAATACTAATGTTAATATTCTAAATGGGAATATTTAATTGCGATGATAAGATGATAAATAATTGACTAGATGTTGAATAAATAATTTAAAATATTATTAGTTATTATTAAAATTTATTTTAATTTATATATCTATTAATTGCTTTAAAAATATCAATTATAAGAACAAATTCCGTCCTCATTAATTATTGTTATGGGAATTATGAAAATATAATAAACTATATTATTATAAAGACAAAATATAGTAAATATTAAGAAAATTAGTACTTTAGTGATATGAAAATTTTGTCAATCCCTGTAGCATAATTGAAAAATGAAACATAATTGTATATTTTTAAGTTCTGTTAAGGAATAAGCAACAACAAAATTTTTTAAATAAAATTTCTTCAATATGGATTCATTTATTAGAATAAGTTATATATATATAAAAGGTATGGTTAGAAAAATCTTTTGAGAGACAAACCTACTTCAATAAAACTTTATACCTTTATAAAACATATTTTTAAAAATGAGAATTCACTATACCTGTCATAATAACTTCTCCTTAATTTGTGTTTAACATATAAAAAGATTTCATAACTAAAGAGATATTTAGAAAATTCTTTTTAGCCTAACATTTCTCTTTGAGAATTTTCTTAAAACTACCAACTATTAAGTGACCGTTTCACTATAATAGCTTAAGCTGTTGTGTGAAGCTGTTGGACCCCGTTTCCAGAGCCCAACAACCGGACTCATAAACCTTGTGCTTATTACTCTATAGGGTTACTTGCCATTATTCCACCAGGTTGGTGTGCCCACATCAGTCAATCACCCGAATTACAACTAGCCTTCTTCAAAGAAATTGTAGCTCTAAGTCTCTAGTTTGTTTTGAAACAGGAACATCTCAATCAGAGTTCTACAGCTCAAGATATACTTAAAAAGCTAAAGCGTGTTCAGACCCTAATCATGCGCTCCCAACCGACCTCTCACTTACTCTAATGCAAACTTTCTCAAAACAACTCCAAAAGATACAAATTTTCATGGAGAGACAGAAAAAGATGTTAGGAATCCGTTGCTTCAAGAATCACTTCATTGGAGGTCGGATGAGGAAGTTATACCCAAAAGAATCGAACATGTTTATACCATCAATCAATTTGTACCTATCTTGGCGCAATTGCCATAACTCCCCCTACAAATGTCGTATTGACTTCATTTTTGGATGGTTTGAAAGAAGACTTTTAGATCTACAACTTGCATGAAGAACTCGAGCGAGATTCTGTCTCTAAAAGGATAAAAAATGGAATAGAAGATATTAAGATGAGGTAGAAGGCCAAACTAAGACAGTCAAACTAAGACAGTCAAACTAAGACGATGAATAGTAACTAAGACGAAACAAAACTGAGACGAAGCAAAAAGTCAAACTAAGACGGTCAAACTAAGACGATGAACAGTAACTAAGACGAAACAAGACTAAGACGAAGCAAGACTAAGACGAAACAAAACTAAGACGAAGCAAGACTAAGACGAAACAAAACTAAGATGAAACAAAACTAAGACGAAGCGAAACTAAGACGAAGCAATCTAAGACGAAATAAAACTAAAATGAAGTGAAACTAAGACGAAGCGAAACTAAGACGAACCAAAACTAGGACTAAGCGAAACTAAGACGAAGCAATCTAGGACGAAACAAAACTAAGACGAAGCGAAACTAAGACGAACCAAAACTAAGACGAACCAAAACTAAGACGAAGCGAAACTAAGACGAAGCGAATCTAAGACGAATCAAAACTAAGACGAAGCAAATCTAAGACGAAACGAATCTAAAACAAAACAAAACAAAGACGAAGCGTATCTAAGACGAAACAAAACTAAAACGAAGCAAAAAGTTAAACTAAGACAGAGCGGAGGTCAAACTAAGACGAAGCGGAGGTCAAATTAAGACAAAGCGGAGGTCAAACTAAGACGAAGCGGAGGTCAAACTAAAACAAAGCGGAGGTCAAACTAAGACAATTCTAAATCACTTTCTACACTCTCTAGAGCATCTCCCCTTATAAGGACCATAACTTTCAACTTAGAAGTTCAAAAATTTCATGCTATATACCATTATAAAGATAAAGGAAAGACCTACAACTTTCTAGAAGATGACTTTGCCTAAATTAGCCCAGAAGTTTCCCTGAAGTCAGTACACAAAATTTCCCCTTATGAAACCTTGGAAAACATGGGAGAAAACGAAATCATAAATCATTAGCATCAAAAGATTATGGTTTTACAAAGCTTTAGTGGGCATTTCAAGCCCCCAATACATCAATGTTTCAAAAATCCTAAAATACAAAAGATACATGAATAATAACTTGCTCAAATGCAACTAAAGGCTTGGTTTACAAGATTTGTTTAAAATTCAACAACATTTCAAAAGTGGAGTGATGCCTTTGGCCCTTGTCTACTCAATTTCTTGCTCATCACTTGTTTGTGGGGAGGAAAGTGAGGGTGAGCTTAAAGCCCGTGGGTAACAATTTTTACAATCGGTAACAAACAAAAATCTTTGCAATAATCATTTTCATTGTAGAACACACATGAATGCATAACACGTGTACAAACACTATTTTTAACATATCACGAACACATAGGCACATCAAATTGGTTCGGGTGGATCCAAAACAGAACGTACTACGCAATTTCACATAATGGTCTTGCGTAGCCGTGAACTTATGAGATTCCATGAAGAAGCTCTATGCCACTTGTGGGCAGGCGAGAGAAGTCTTTTTGTCAAAGTGCACTTGACTTAACTTAGGGGACCACCACAAACCCACATAACATGTATTTCCTGACTTGTCAAACGTATTGCCCATAAGGACATATTTCAGAAACTTGTTTTCTTAAGCTTGATACCCCTTAAAAAAACAAGAGTTCATTTTTATGATACACAATATGCAGCACATTCTCAAAGTACTCAAAGAACAATGAATGCACATTTAGAAGTAGTTGAAACTCATTTATTTCTACTTCTTGAAAGAGGTATTAATGGCTTATTACTAAATCATAAAAAAAGTAACCCATCTTGAAGTCCTTAATTATGGCTTGTTAAAAAATGCCTCTCCTTTTGCTTCTCTTGCTCTTCTTGATTTTCTTCAATATTGACAAAAATCCCAAAAATCAATAGAATTCAAAATGGAAAACCTAAAGGACCAAAAGCATGAAATTGATCCTAGAATACTTTTACCCATACATTTCCTAAGCTCTTTGATCCAAAAATCTTTCAAAACTCCAAAAGATTAAAAACAACTTACCTAAAATCTTCACCAAATGAAGAAATGCTTAGTTCAAAAGAAAGCTCTTATCTTCCTATACCCTTTTCCCTTTTTGATCACTCTCAAAATCCCTCTTGAAGGCTAGAAAAATCAAAACCTAGCTTGCTCTTCTCTCTTTCCCTAAACTCACGAAACTCTCTCTCCCTTCTTTCTTCAATTTCGTTTTCTCTCACTTCCAAATGTAAGACACCTCATTTTCTTCTCTTTTACACCCTCAATGATTGCATAAAGCCCCTTTTTGCCCTTACTTGAATGCCTTATGGTTTTTAAACTTAAGTAACTTACCAAAATTAGCTTTACACTCTCCCACAATTTTAATAGTTCAAAGCCTTTAGCCCATGCCATATTATCTTACCCACATTAACAAGCTAATTAATTCCAACATGGCTAATCTAGCAAGATCCTAAAATAAATCTAATCATGCTTATAGTAAAGAAAATTTTCATGGGCCAACAGAAGCCAACTTAATTGGTTTTATATATTCACTAACACACCCCCTCAAGTGAAAGCTTTTTGGGCTTGAAACTTGTACAGGCTCACTCTACCTTGTGCTGAATAATAGGTGGGTGGTAGAATTTGAACTCACGACCACTTGGTCACAAAGGCTCTGATACCATGTTAAGTGACTGTTTCACTACAATAGCTTAAGCTGTTGTGTGAGGCCAACTTAATTGGTTTTATATATTCACTAACACCAACTTTGCTATTGGAACTTCAAATTTTCCTTTTGAAACAACCTTGGTCATGATGTCTGCAACTTGCTCCTATGACCTACATTGAATAAGCCAAACTTCTTCATCTTTTTCTCCTATCTAATTACATGAAACTTCACATTAATATGCTAAGTATGCTTGTGTTGCACTAGTTTTTTAGCTATAGATATTGTTGATTTGCTGTCCACCATAATTATTATTACAGTTATTTGTTTCTACTCTAAATCATTTAAATTTTCCTCAACCTTATTGTTTGGTCAATTATTTATATAGTTGAGATATATTTTGCTTTTATATAGAACTGAGCCACTACTTCCTTTTTTTTAATTCCATAAGAACATTCTTAAGCTAAGTGAAAAAACATAACCTAAAGTTCTTTTTATATCTTGAACACTTTTAGTCCATTATTGTTAGAATAACTCTTTCACAACTCCTTACTCCTTACTCCTTTCTAAATCCAATTCATAATCTACAATCTCCTTGATATATCTCAATGTTCTTTTAATAACACAAAGATAAAATTTATTATGAGCATGCATAAATTAGGATATAAGACTAATTATAAATATAAGGTCTAGTAGTTGCTATCAAATAAAATAAGTTGCCAATTAAGCTTCTATAAATAGTTGGATATACTTTTGTCGTCCTTTATCTCTTGAGATCTTCTTATTATGCACTAGGTATAAAAAAATGCATTAAGTCTTGCACACTTTCATTCAACAAAACCAATGAGATACTTGAAATAATTTAATGAAAACACTAATCATGCTTGTCTCTCTCATGCATTATATTTTAAACCGAAAATGCATCCTAACTTAAGAATTATTCTTGAACAACAATTAGAAAATTTTAAAGCTATCATGAGGAATAATTAATATATGAATCAACATATCATTAGTCCAAGCACAAATCATAAAGTTTATCATAATGGAAACATGCTCCCTCACACCTAAATCATATATTATCCCTAATGTATTTATAAGATACTCATAGTTCAATAAAGATAATCAGAAAAATAAAGCACAAAATAGAGGACTCCCCTGAATTGTGAGTATTTAAAAAATATCCACGCACACTTCTTTTTTTTTATTACCGGCTTCAGAGCTTTCAACATATTTAGCATTCATCGGTGAATTGACTTTTTCAGCGGTCTTGGTAGTAGCTTTAGAACGTCCCATTACACTAAACAAGATAAACAAAAATTAATTGAAAAAATATTAACAACTTAATTATAATTGAAATCACACTAAAAGAAAGATTAATGAAAAGTAATTACTATGAATGAAAATAATAAAAAGCAATTAAAAACAGTAAAAATAAAACTTAAAAAGGGGCGTGGTTGGTTGGTTTTTGTTACTGCTGGCGTGGTGAAAGGGGGGCTATTGGGTTATGGCGTGTGTGAGGCCTGTGTGGGCTGCATCAGTGCGAGGATAGGTGTATTGGTATGTGTGGCTAGAAAGGGTGGTTGAGTGCTGCGGCATTGGGGAGAGGCATGCTGCGTGTGTGCTGGTGACGTGGGAGTGTGATTGGAAGAGAGATGCGTGGGTAGGGGCTTGTGTGAGGCTACGTGGATAGGGGCTACTGTGTTGGTGAGTGCTCTAGCTGGGTGTGCGGCGTGTGTGGGAGGTTGAGTGCTGCTGCGTGGGACGCTACGTCGATGGAGAGGCTAGTGAAGGTGTACGTGGGAGAGTTCCCACATAGAGAAAATAACAGCTTAGGTCTATATTTTTTAATAATTAACAATAAAGTAAAAAGGGAAATAATAAACGAAAAAAATTACGGTCTTTTTTAAAATAATTTTTTTGGAATATTAGAGTATCAATCTAGAATACTAAATCATATAAGGCGAGATCTCGCCTTATGAGATTTAGTAATCTAGAATTTCAGAACACTAAATTGCATAAGGCAAGGTATCACCTTATGAGATTTAGTAATTCCAAACTACTGATATCGTCTTATGAGATTTAGCAGTTTTGAATTTTTTATTTTTATTTTTATTTATTTTTTGCCAATAATCTATGTTTCAAAAACAAACAAATGCATCCTAGAAAGTACTAAAACAAAATAAAATAGAACTATCATATTTTGGGTTGCCTCACGATTAGCACAATTGTTTAATGTTGTTATGCTTTACGTGGCTTTTTCCTCTCCAACTTCTACATAATTGTAGTTTTATACTCCTTAAGTAGTGCTACTAACCCGTCCTCTTGCTCTTTAGTTAACCTTTTTGAAATGATTCTGGGTAATGACTTTCCATCACCTAAATAGACGTACTTTAGGTGATCAGGTAACACCTTTAATTCTATCTTCGAAACCTACAAAATAGAAGGTAAAATTTTCTTGTGAGTTATAGTGAGTTTATCATTCAAAGTTTCCAATTCGATTAGCATCACTGATAACGATTCTATAACTTCACAAGTTTCATAAATTTGCTTGTTCACTTTCGATTTAGCCTTAAGCTCGAACTCATCTTCATCACTTTCTTCCTTAAACATATCTAGCACAAATAAATCCACAATATCCATGTGATAAACAAATTGAAAATCATTCGGGTACTTCATTGCTTCAGAAATGTTGAACTTTACTATTTCTCCATCAAACTTTATGGAAAGAGTACCCTCGTGCACATCGATTATCGTCTTAGTAGTCTTTATAAACGGCATACCTAATAGAATTGAAGCCGAGTGTTCCACATTATCTCCATCCATTTTTAATATGTAAAAATCCACTGGAAATACCAAACCATTAACTTGGACTAAAACATCCTCAATAACTCCAATAGGACGCACATTCAAACGATCAGCTAGTTGGATAATCACACTAGTTTCTTGCAAATAATTCAGATTTAAAGCTCAATAAATTGTATGGCATGACATTAATAGATGCACCTAAGTCTGGCATGGTACGCTCAATTTTTTTATTACCAATAACATACAGAAGTGTAAACATACCTGGATCTTTACATTTTTTCGGTAATTTCCTATTTATCACAGCTGATACATTCTTACCCAAAATTATTCTCTCCTTGTCCTTCAGCTTCCTTTTATTTGTGCACAACTCCTTTAAGAATTTTGCATATTTCAAAACTTGTTTGATGGCTTCCAGAACTGGTATATTGATTTCCACCTTTTTGAAAGTTTCTAAGATTTCTCTTTCATATTCATCATCTTTTGGTTTAGTCAACCTACTAGGAAAAGGAGGTAAACGTTTATTAATTGATATTAATGGAGATGAATCATTTTCTTTTTACCTTTGTTGATTTTTGAGTTGAAAGTTTTTCCTTCTTTTCTCCACCATCGTGCTTTTCTTCCTCCATTGATAAAGAAGTTCCAGACTGAATTTCCTTACCACTTCTTAAAGTCATTGCACTTACATTCTCCTTAGGATCCACCACCGTTTGTGAAGGTAAATTCCTGATGCTTGGGATTCCAATCTACTTACCGAGGTGGCTGATTGAGTGATCTGATTTTCTAAGTTTTGAAGGCTTGCCCTTGTTTCTTGTTGAAATTATTGAGTATTATTAGCAAACGCCTTAACAATTTCATCTAAAAGCATATATGAATTTGAAGATTGAGGTTGAGCATATTTAGGAGCTTGAGGTTGTTTAAAAGTGTGAGATTGATATCGTTGTTAGCCTCCTTGATTTCCATAGCTCAAGTTTAGATGATCCCTCTATCCTGGATTGTAGTAATTGGAATAAGTGTCATATTTTCGTTGAGGTTGACCAGGAAAGCCCCCTATTACATTAGCTTCTTGAATAGAGTCTTGTTGCAATGTAGGGCACATATAGAATGTCCTGAGAATGAGCATATTTCGTACACTCTTGCTGAATGCAATTGACCTCATCTATTTGACGAACTAGAGCAGTTAAATCAGAAATTTTATCCTCAAGGTGTGTGTTACGTACCTCATTCACACGTTTAATAACTCCATCCATCCTTGTTCCAAACTGTTGATAATTTTCAGCCATAATTGATATCGACTGTCTAGCTGCCTCAGGTGTTTTGTTTACTAGAGCTCCTTCACTAGCTGCATCAACCATACTTCGATCCATTGGCAATAGTCCTTGATAAAAGTATTGAATTAGAAGTTGATCGGGAATTTGATGATGTGGAAAGCTAATACATAGCTCCTTAAACCTTTCCCAATATTTATATAATGTTTCTCCTATAATTTGTCTTATCCCACACATCTCCTTTATGATATTCGCTGCTCTTGATGCAAGAAAGAACTTCTCTAGAAACATTCTTTTCATCTCGTTCCATGTTGTCACTGAGCTAGGTGGAAGATAATATAACTATTCTTTTGCCTTATCTTTCAATGAGAATGGAAAGGCCCTGAGATTTATTTGTTCTTCTGTCACCCCTTGTGGCTTTATTCAAGAGCAAACAACATGAATTTTTTTTAGGTGTTTATATGGATCTTCACCTGCAAGACCACGAAAAATAGGCAGTAAGTGAATTCAAACCAGATTTCAATTCGAAATTTACCTCAACATTTGGAAATTGAATGCATAAGGGTTATTGATTCAAATTCAGTGTCGCTAACTCCCTAAACGTTCTAGGGTTAAGATTTGCCATCTTTTCATCCTCTTCTTAAACATTAAAGTCTTCGTCAATTGTTAGATCTACTTCAACTTTCACATCTGAAGGTGAATGATCGCTTCCTTACTTAGTCTCTTTTCTCAAACGACTCACTGTCTTCTCAATTTCTAGATTATATTACAATTCACCTGTATGAGAAGCCTGAGTCATATAAGACAAGAGGTTAGCAGTAACTGTAAAAATAAAAACGCAAAGAAACTAAGAAACTTGAAATAGTCCCTAACAACGACGCCAAATTTTGGTTAGGTTGTTGAAGCCCCCAAAATAATTCTGATTCTCCAAACTTTTGTAGTAACGTGGAAATAGATCAAATCTGTAGAGAACTAAACACTAGTTTCTTAATTTTAAGTAATAAAATAAAAGGGGGTTTTGATTAAGAAACTGATTAAATAAATTTAATACGAAAGAAATTAAATTAACTAAATTTAAAAATAAGAAAGTCAAGATTACCTAACTCCGATTCAAGGGAAATATCTCATCTGATTGTAACATTAATCATTGGTTCAAAAAGAATATTTCACGATTCAAGCAGTTAGCCCGAAACATATTAGGATAGCCGTAATAAGTCTCAAAATTTCCTAAATTAATTGGTTCAAACCTAGCATCCAAACCAAAACTTATCATCTATTGATTAGGTGTGATAGCAATCCATACCAAATAAATGATAGCAAAAAGCTCCGTGAAAAAGACTAAACCCTAAATTAAATAATCGAGATAGCTGCAACTATTCAATTTAGATTTTTTGTTTATCATAAGTTAAATATGGAAATTCATAAATAACCTATTTGCTACTTGTACCAATCTTTCATGAAAATTACGGATCACTAAATTCCTACATAGCGATAGAATAATTAATATTAAATTAAGTTTTAATCAAATATCAATCATTCATGAAATATGAGAACTCAAAACGAGAAATACTTGAATTAAAATGTGAATAAAAGTTTAGAACGCAAAACCTCACAAGGTTACAATTGGAGTATTGAATCCCCTTGAATGAGAAAGATTGAGTTTAGCCACATATGGCTTTTGCTCTAATAACAAAAATAGAAGAAAGACAGAGAATTGCTAAAAACGTAAGAAAGGAGAACCCTTTTTTCTATTGTGTGGAACGTTTCTTTTATCAGGTTTTCTAATCTAATTCTAACTTGTAAAGATGTCTATCTAAAACGAATTCAAAATCAAACTCCTACATGATAGGGATAAGAAGAAGTTTCCCAATTAAACTCCAATTCTTCAAGTGAGCAGCCTTATCCACTGCATCGATCTCTTTACTTTATCCAAAATTTGTGATTATCATCAATAGAGTCCTAATTTGATGCAATCTCTACTTTGTATCTCCTAAAACAAAACAAACATTAATTTTAACATTTAAGCACAAAAGTAAATTCAAAACAAAGGAGATAATATCAAATAATTAGTCAAGATAAGATCTTATTAGATATGATGTTCAAACATATCTAATCCAGTTATTAAAATTTTTTATTAAAAATATTGACATAAATCCCTAGAACAATGTATATTTAGTGCATCTTCATTTTTTGATCTTTTACACATGCTTTTAATTTTAATATCCTTTGGTCAACATTGTTATATTTCCATTTTAAGTTGGATTGACACTATTGAACCTTGCTATTTAAGTCTGAAGAACTTAAATATTTAAGCTTTTGTTGATTTTCATGTCTTTAGATATAACATGTCTGTTCTTTTGTACATAAACTCTTGTGAGTAACAACTTTAGTAGTTCTTCTACTTCCAGGATAATTCCCCTATTTATGCCTCATTTTACAAATAATATCACATGAACTTATTGGTTCTACATTAAGAAATAAGGTGTTGATTCAATATTTAATCTTTTGTTAATTAAAGGAGTTGATAAGATAATAAGGTACTTAACTACCAATTTTTGGAGTTTCCTTTCTTTTCCTCCTTCATATCTTATTGTTGAGTACATCATTTCACCTTTGTTTATGCTCTTCTTTTTTCATCGGTAGTCTTCAACATATGCTATACATTATTAGCTACATAAGATAAGA
This sequence comes from Erythroxylum subrotundum, assembly GCA_027563845.1. Classification (NCBI taxonomy): domain Eukaryota; kingdom Viridiplantae; phylum Streptophyta; class Magnoliopsida; order Malpighiales; family Erythroxylaceae; genus Erythroxylum; species Erythroxylum subrotundum. The sequence goes on from JAOQMQ010000196.1 coordinate 8,818,130, forward strand.
AAAGATCTTGCAAAATTATTTTATTTTACGACAAAATTTGAACATTATTCATATGTAAATTATAACTTGATTAATATAAAAGCTTCATAAAGTTAATCATAGTTGGTGTTGATTCATTTTTATGAAATATCAAAGTCATCATTCCTGTAAGTCCAGTTCAAATTTGTTTTAATAAACATAAAGAGGAATATGAGCATAAACACACTCATGTTCTAGCTATGTATTACATATTTTCTTTTGGAGAGGAACACAAACATAGATAAGATCATGTCATATGCTATGTTTTAATATTTACTTTTAAAGAGGAAGATAGACATAATATGACCATGTCCTAAACCATTTCTGTACTTCATGTATCCAGAGAAAAACATGGCCTAACATACGACTGTGTGCTAGGCCATGTTGATTTTAAACATAATGTTAGTTTATTTCCCTAAACTTATATGACAAGATTAACTTGCCTATATTATCCTTTATATTTTCATATCTTTCATCCATGATTCTAGGACGTTTTCAAACTATGGTTTATCTTTAAATTGCATTAGACTCGTATCTTTTATATATAATTATTCCTTTTTTATTAAAAAAACTCAATTTACACCTCTAAGTTTTACCTTAAATGCATTTCAGTCCCTGAAGTTCTTTTTTAAAAAAATCAAATTGACCTTAAACTACTAAAAATTCTCTCTTTGAACCTAAATATCATCGGTTAATAGAGCTTGAACTCCACGTGCCATTAATATGGAATTAAATTTAGTATAAATAAGAAAACATGGGGCATTTTCGTATTCCATGCCAACATTGTCATCAATTGCCTTCAACATTACCTTTTCATTTTTACAACTCATCTACTTTTCTACTATCTTTGTTACAAGTTCATTGTCCCATACGATACACCTCTTAAGACATGATAAAGCCCTAGAAAACCAAACTTGGAACTCCATAACAAGAGGTTTTAAAAAAATTTATGTTCCTTTTTAAGCTCTTGTTTTCTAATAGTAATATGCTATGCTTTTATCTCTAAAAAATTCACATTCGTAGTTGTTATTAAATCCTATGAGAAGTTTAGATATTGAAGAAATATAAGGAGGTTCATAGGGGTATGATGATAGGTGGGTAGAGAATGATGTTGTTGTGGCTACTAGTTTTATGAAATGCTATATAGGGAATGGGTGTATTGAGATTGCAATGAAGTGTCTTTGATGATATGGTTCATAAGGATTCAATTAAGTAGAATGTGTCGATTTCGTGTTATTTGTAGGTAGGGTTTCAAAATGAGCTTTGGAAATTTATGATAGATTAAGAAATGAAAATAAGGATCTTTATGGATATACATTTATTGGATTGTTTTCCTTTTGAGCTTGTTTAGGTGCTTATAAAGACATTCACTTGTATAGGATTGCTCAAAGGGCTTGATAGGAGTATGTATGTTGGGAATGCTCTAAGTGATATGTACGACAAATGTGGTAACTTAGATGGATCCTTTTTATTTTTATTTGGATTAGGAGGGATGTGCTTACATGAATTTTATGATAGGTGTAACATTAACTGTCTTACACTTTGTAAGGCAATATAGGCTTTCTATTATTCAATGTATTATTTTAAATTAAAAAATCTATGATTATATGATTTGGAGTCTATGAGTTTGGAAACGAAGCAATGTCTTTGTTAGAGCAAATGATAATGGTAGGGAATTTTCTTTTTTACTAACAACTAAATGAAGGACAACAAAATAACTTCATAAACAATAATCACCAAAACTTACCATGTTAACACATTAACAACACATGGAGCTTAAACTATATTAGCCGATAAAATGTATGTCTAAAGAGAAATATTTTAAAATTTTAAGGTTGATTTGGAAAAAATAAAAATTTAGGGACTTAAGAGCATTTGAGGTAAAAGTTAGAGGACTAAATTGGAGTTTTCCTTATTTTTTATTTAACAAAAAAGAGGCAACACTCTAATTTTTGTTTACTACCTTTATCTGTCATTATAATAATTGTTTAAGAGCATAACACCATGAAGGTTACAAACTTGGCATGGTATGTTGGACCACGAAAATTTCTGTAAGTTAAGACTACTAAACGAGTAATTATCGATGATTATTTGGCAATTATTTATGTATAAAGCAAAG
>JAOQMQ010000196.1:8820366-8835406 GCA_027563845.1 Erythroxylum subrotundum
TGTTGGAGAAAGGTTTGAGGTATGGGAATGTTAGGAGGGTTTAGGAGGCTTGAAAGAGGGCTTAAGGGGTGAAAAAAAATTAATTTGTCCCGTGGCTTACACGGCCAGCCCGTGTAAAATTTACACTGGCCGTGTAAATCTAGTCCAGCACCCATTTCTCACCCGCAGCTCACACGGGCAGACCTTGTGATTTCACACGGTCCGTGTATTTTGACCTCCTTAACGTCAGAATTTGAATTTTTGGTCTTCATGAAAGTTGTATCCCTAGATGTCTTCTTTCCAATGCCGTAAAAACGAAAGCAATCCGAGTTTTGTAGAAAAAGTTATGGCATTCGCGCCAAAGTATGTTCAAATCGATTTAGGTTATGAACATGGTTTACTCGTTTGAGCATAACTCATTCATACGACCTTGAAATGAAGCAATTCTTGAAGCATTAGTTTTCTAAGATATATATCTATCTCTCCATGAAAATTTGTATCATTTGGAGTTGTATTGAGAAAGTATGCATTAGAAAAAGTGAGTGGTCGGTTGGAAGAGCAGTATTAGGGTTTGCGCACATTTTGGTATTTTGATGATATCTCGAGCTGTAGAGCTCCGATCGAGGTGATTCTTGTTTTAAATAAACAAGAGGCATAGATCTATGATTTATATGAAGAAGTCAAATTGAAATTCAGATTTGAGGATTTCCAAATTCTGCTCGTAAACAGGAGGAATGAGTTTGAGCATGATGACTGTTTCATATGGGCACACTATTGAACACTTGTAAGTGAATTTTGAGACGTTATAAGATTAAAGATGTGTGATTAATGTCTAATTAAGGTCCAATGAAAAAAAATTTAATGGCTAATTAGGGTTTAATGGAATAACCCTTCAAGGTAAGATGATCATGATTCATGTTTGTGGTTCAAGAGTTGGGTTCCGGAAACGGGGGCCAACATGGTATCAAAGCCCTAAAGATATTAAAGGATTGTGTTAGGGAAAACAAAAGAGCATAACATTTATTCTTTAAAGAAAATTCAATAATTTTAGACTTGTGTTGTTGAAATGGTTTTTATAAACTTCTATACATCAATAGCTCTATTATTTAGTAGGGAGAACTATTTTATTTATGCATTCACGATGAAAGAATATTTGAGAGGCTTTGATCTTGGGATGTATTAAAGATATAGGCTAATCCACCTTAACCGCCACAGGATCTAACAATAAATCAACTGAAAAAGCATAGTGAGTAGAAAGAAAATTGTTATAAAGCTTTGTCTATCTTATATGCTTTAATTTTGGAGGCAATACTTATGAGGATTATGGCTTGTAAGATTGGAAAAGAAGCTTAGAACAAGAATAAATAGGAGTTTTAAGGGTCTAAAAAAATAAAAGAAGCTTCAATTTATTGAAGATGGATGAGTCTAAAACAAAGTTATAAACTAGCTTAGGTTGCTTGGAGAAGTTTTATAAGATAAAAGAATAATTGGTAAATTCCTTATCAATATTCATAAGAGGTTTGAGGCCAAGATTTCAACTTTGGAGAGTCCAAAGACATGATACAAATCAATTTAATGGAAATTGTAAACTTTCTTCAAGTTTAAGAGCAAATAAGAGTCATAAAGTAAAAACATGTTGAAAGAGATTTCAAGGTTAACAGAAAACCTAACCAAGTAAATAAAAGTTAAAGAGAAGAAAAAAGAAGGATAATAAGAAAAATAAATAAAGAAAGAAAGAGAATCATCTTGGTAGAGGGCAAAAAGAAGGTAAGTTTTCACCACATTCTTATTACAAGAAATCAAACCATACTCCTAATTATTGATGGTTCAAGTCTGATATAAATTACGGCTATAATCAGACATTACACATTGAAAATAAGTGCAAAAGCAAAGAAAAGAGACAATACAACATGATAAGATAACATAGAAAGAGGAACAAGGAGTTGAAGAAACTCTTTTCACTATTGTTGCCTTATCTGCTTCCACCAACAAGTATTCTTAGTTTATAGATTCTAGTTGTACATGCTAGATGGTACATTATGAGTCTCTTTTAAAGTCTTAGACAATAACTTTTAAAGAAATGTTTGAATAAACAATGATGTTATCTTAGAGGTGAAAAGAAAAGGATATGCTATTGTAAACACTTTAAAATATAATCAGTTAACAATTAATGTCCTTTTAGTGCCTGGACTTGATCAAAATCTATTTATTATTGGTCAATTAATTAAAAAATGATATGCATTAAGGAGTTAAAATAACAAGAGATTATATAAAGAGTGAACTTTTTTCAATTGATTAGAATGTTAAAGCCAAATTTGTTAGAGAGACTAATTTTATAAATTTTCCTAAAGTTGCTTCTGTAAATTATTCTATATTATGGCACAATAGATTGACATATGTTAGTCCTAGTGTATTGAAATTTATTATAAAAAATGATGTTGTACAAGGTCTTCCCAAGGTTATAAAAATTGATGAACTTTGTCAAGTATGCCAAGCTTGGGAAGCTAACAAGATTTGCTTTTGAAAATGCCCTTTAAAAAGCTAAAAAGAGGTTGGAACTACTTCAATTTGATATATGTGGACCTATAAGTGAGGTCTCACTAAATAGAAGTAGATATTTTGTGATGTTCATTAATGACCATAGCAAACATAATTAGATTGATTTCATGAAACATAAAGTGAGGTATTTGAAAATTTTAAGAAGTTGAAAGCAAGAAATGGGAAAGAAATAAGGTGCTCACTCAAGCAACTACAATTTGATAATGGTTTTTAATATATTTCCAAGGAGTTTAAAGAATTTTGTGTCAAAGATGAAATCAATCACTAATCAATTGCTCTATACTCTCCTCGTCATAATAGAGTGATAAAGAGGAAAAGCAAAAGCATCATAGAGATGGCAAGAAGTATAATGGACGAAAAAGCAGTCTTAAAGAAGTTTTAGGTATAAGGAGCAAATACTTTAGTGTATTTACTTAGTATGCTACCTACTAAGTCACTAGAAGTTAAAACACCATATAAAAAGTAGTTTGGTAACTTACCATCTAATACAAACTTGAAAGTTTTTTGTAGTTTGTGTTATATACATGTTCCAAATTTACAAGACAAATTTAGATAGCAAAAGTGAATTTGGGGTGTTCTTAGGATCCATATAGATTTCAATCTTGCAATAAGAAAGATTCGAATTAGACAAAATGTTTATTAATGAATTTTTCAATCTAAATTGGAGAAAGCTACTAATTGGTGAAGATTGAGACCCTAAGGCTGACATTTTATCATTTCATAATGAGGAAGAGGCTCTAGAGGAGGATAATGATGATTAAGACACCAATTAATTGAGGGAATAAAGCCCCTTACTGAAATTTACAAAAGAGAACATTTAGAAGGTTCTTAGATATAAATAGACTTTTATAATCAAATTTAGTCCTAATAGATTAGTTAATAAGCTCAGTTATGAAGGGGTGTCTTCAATAACATGAAATTGACAACTTTAAAATATTTTTGCTAGTTTTTAGGAATAATAATTTATGATATTTGGTTACATTGGCTACTAATTTTGGATATAAATTATTAAATGTTGGTGTCAAGTCAGTATTCTTGAATGGCTTTATCAAAGAAATTATATATGTTGAGCAGCCTAAGCATTTTAGCAATAATGACAAAGAGAATGATGTGTACTTAGCTGCATAAAACTTTCCATGTCTTAACTGAATTAATGAATACTTGATTTAGCAAAGACTTAAGAGAAGTAAAAATAAAGTTATTCTCTCTACGTTATTTGAAAACAAATTTATGAAGCTGATTATGTCCTTATATATAGATAATTTGCTAATTACTAGTGATGATAATGATTACATAACATCACTTAAAAAAAATTAAATTTAAATTTGAGATGTTTGGTTTTGGATTTGATACATTGATTTATTGGTATAGAGATCAAGCAAGTTGAAGATTATATCTTCATTGATTAGTTAAAATAAACATACTTTATATTTAAGAAGTTAAATATGAAAAAGACTAGGCTAATGGCCTCCCCTCTTACTATGAACTTGAAATTATCAAGATAAGATGGTGAAATAAAGGTTAATGCAACTTTGTATAGAAGTTTAATTGGAAATCTATCATATTTAACAATCATAAGACTAGACATGATGTATGCAACTAGTTTGTTATTAAGATTCATGTAAGAGCCAAATAAAATTCACTTTGGTCTAACCAAAAGGGTTTTAATGTATGTAAAAGGAACTTCAAGCTATGTATTAATCTATAAGAAGAAAAAGATATTAGTTTGATGGGGAGTATTGATGGTAATTAAGTTAATTATATTAAGAAGTACTTTTAATTATATAATTTTCTTGACACAAGTGTAATTACTTGACATTAAAGAAAAAGAAATTGTTACTCAATCGTTTATTGTATTTAAGTAGTTCTTAGGTGATCTTGGAATGAAATAAGAGGTGGTGCTTGATGAATGCTTATTTAAATATAATTATACACCCATATTTAATGTGTTTTGTTTGGTATTTAATATTTTTATAGTATTTTTGGTACTTAATTCACTTCAAATGCATTTGTAGATGATAATTACCTTTTTCGACCAAAAGGGGAAGGATTAAGATGAAATCATGGTATGGAACAAAGATTTTAAGCAAGTTGGACCTACACGATCATGTACAATGACTGTGTAAGTCTTTGTAAATGTGTGGAGATATGAAGAATATTATTTTTGGTTATGTAAAGTTACACGCCCGTGTATGTTGCTCATGTAAGTCTCTATGGCCATGTAAAATCGCAAATTCAGGTATTTTTTGAGATATGCAATCACCCATATAGCCATATATGTTGACCGTGTATATCCTAGAAACCTTAGTTTTTATTATAAAAGGATATGAACGAAGGCAAAACAAGAGGAGGCAAGTTTAGAAGTATTTTTGAGTCATAAGAAACATAGAGAGGCAATAATTATGATCAAATGATAAGGAAAACACGAAGAATACATCACAGGATCTGATAGATAACAACATACATTCCAACTTGCAAGAAGATCCATCAGAAGAAAAAGGGAGATTTAGAATTATGATTTCTTTTGTTTCTAGTTATTCTTCTGTATATTTGTCTTTGGTTTTGTTTTCTATGAGTAGGATCTGGTTTGTTTAATGCCTAGGTGTGATGAACCCTAAGTTGTGATAACAATATGATTTGATCTTTTATTTGATGTAGTTTTATTGATTGATTTATTAAGATTCAATTATACATTATATTCTTGTTCTGATATATCCAAAATATTAGTTGATGATTTGATTTCGTATGATTGAAATTGAGAAATCCTTTTGTGTAGATAGATATACCAAAATTCAAAGGAATTGCATGTAAAATTAGAGATAGGTCGACATAAATCTTCTAGATTAGGGTCAAACCTAATAATGAAATTCACAAATCAATAATGCAATTGTAAGGGTTTTAACTAGAACGAGTTATTATAATCGACTTATAGATTAGTTGTTAGTAGTTTTGAGAAAGATATTACCATAAGATAGAAATTTTTGTGGTCCAATAATCAATAATATAATTACATATTAAAAGGTTAATAATTAAGGATTCGTAGGGAGATTCATCACCTAGGTACTATTTATTTGATAGAGACGTTTCAAAATATTTTCCTCTGTCTTAAGTTCATTATTGTTTCAATTTTATTTTAGTTGTTTAATTTATTTTTTAATTAAATGCATAATCTGAATTAACAGTGAGATAAAAAAAAGGGTCATTAGTATTTACAATCTTTATGAGATTGATCTATACTTGCATGTGCTAGCTACAACTATGCTATGCACTTGTGGTTTTAACATTGATAAATTCTTATAAGTATAGAATGAAGTCATAGTTAAGTTTTTGACACTGTTTTTGGGGACTGTAATATTATTAAAGCCTAGCTTTTATTAATCTAACCATTATTTTTTATATTTAAATTTGTATTTGTATTTGTATTTATATTTATATTTATTTTCATATTTATATTTATTATTCTTGTTTATTTATTCATTTGTCTATCTTTTGATCTTCTCTATTTTGACTTTGTGTTTGTCGCTTATTGTTAGGATTTAAGATTCATCATTATAGCTATAAACCACAGTGGAAGGATGGAAATGACAATATTCTCATGGGAGTTATGATATGCCATCACATATCACAACGTCACAAATTTAGAACGAGAGGTATGGTGACATGTATTCGGAAGCTCAACCGATATCCATACAGTGCTGCAATATTTGTGGGGGTAACTATTACAATCATAAATGTTGGGCACCAAATTACATATGGGAGCAACCAACCATGCAAAACTGGTCTCATAATATACCATAAAAGAATACTTATAATCCATATTGGAGCAATCCTCATACTAATAGATGGACTAATTATGCTTCACCTGAATATTTACAGCAACAACAACAAGAAGTATGACTTATAGATATAATAACATAATACCTTGCTAAAAGTGAAGCGAGCCGACATGAATTAGAAAAGAGATTTTCTTCAACTAAATACAACATATTATTTGAGCTTATTAATGGTTTAAAGTGAAGAAGAGACAAAGGTCAACTTTGTGAATGAAGTGGCATTCTTAGAAGACGAGGAGCAAGTGAAGAAGAGACAAAGGTCAACCTTATGAATGAAGTGGCATTCTTAGAAGACGAGGAGCTAGTTGTTGTTTTAGAAGAGCTAAAAGAACAAATGATAAGGATGATTGAGGAAGAAGAAAAGGAGGAAAACCTCATCCAAGAAGAGGAAGAAGAAGAGTGGAAAAAGACGATTGAAGAAGAAGAAAAAGAGGAGGAAGTCTTTGTCTAAGAAGAGAAAGTTGAAGAATGGACAAAAGTAATTGAGGAAGAACAAAAGGAGGAGCCAAATAAGGAAACCACTGATAAATTGTTGGTAGTCACCTAAGTACAGAAGGTTTCCACTTTTCATAAGACAAATTGTTTGAGTCAACTAAGGATTCAAGAAGTTTTATTATTCCTTATTTTATTAACAATTTGTTATTAAAAAGGGCATTAATGAAGTCAATTGGATTTCTTAATTTGATAAATTATGTTATTATTATTATTATTATCTTACAACATATGGCTTATTCACAAGCTACGAAATTGCTATATGGAGTAATGGGTGGAAGTAAGCCACTAATTATAGACCCAGATTAATGGTAAGCATGAAAGGTATGTCGAGTTAGCGATGTTAACCAAGCACTACTTAGGAGGAAACCCAAGAATTATTTTAGATTTTATTTTTCAATTTTATGCCATTTTGTTTCTATTTTGATGCTAGTAAATGGTTTGAGTGAGTTTTGATGTATTTTAGGTTAAGACATTGAGCATCCTGATGAGATTGTGCATAATTTTTGTATTAAGGTATGCGTGTTAAAGTTTCATAACTCTGAATGCAAACTTTTTAAGTTTGTTCATCTATTTTTCATGATGCATACATTTACAGAGAGTTATACGCTAATGTAGACTTACATGATTAGACACACGCTTGTGTAACAAACCACGTAAGTTTGTGATAAGTTGCAAGTCTGTGACTTACAAGATTTGCTACAAGAACAACCCTTAAAAGTGCCCTAATCCTTCACTTTTCTCACTTTCTCTTCCCTCTCTAACTCTCTTGTTATTGCACTCTCAATCTCCCTACCAATTTCTTGCATTTTTCTTACAAATTTATGACACTTCACTTGTTTATGCATGAATAATTGGGTGTTTTGCAATTTTTAGGGATTTTTTCCCTAAAAATGCTAGGATAGGTTTTCAAGTTTCGGTGAAATTTTGTGTGATTTTGTGGTTAGTTGTGGTTCCATAGTTGAATCTTATCCATACCCATATGAATTATTGGTTTAATTTGATGAATTGCATGAAATTTGGATAAAAATTCAACTGGGATTGCAAATTTACATGATTTTACTCACTAATTGTTAAATTGTGATGTTTTTGCGTGAAATTAGGATTAATTAGTTATTTTTATGGTTAATTGAAGTTGTGTTTTTGTTTAATTTCATTTTAATTTTGACTTTTGTGTGAATTTAATGCTTAATTTTATTAATTTTGCGTAATTGTTTGAATAGATTTGTTAATTTCAATTTTAGGGTTAAAGTCATAATTCAACAATTAGATTAATGTTATTTGTTAATTACAATGTTTTAAATTTCAATTCTGTAGTTAATTAAGTTATTAGTTAATTGTCCAATTATTTCATTTCATTTCATTTCATTTTATTTTATTTATTTATTTATTTATTTTTGTTAGATTATTTGTGTGTGATTTTGTTATTTGTTTAATTTTCCTTTTTCTAATTCGTTTTCACTTTTAAAAAAATTAGTGAGCATAAGAATTAAGTGTGGGGAAACAATTATTTTTTTTCACTTTATCTATTATTTGCTCACACTCAGGTAAAATTTCGAGGCATAATTACGAGATTGCAACGAATTAATGAGATATCAAGGAAGCGACAACGAGGAGAAGGGTCCTCTAAAGATCCGACTAGAGTTCATCCACAACACTAGCCTGCCAATATAGTCCAGCCCCTAGAGTAGCCATAAATGTTGTTATTCAATGCTAGAGCCCAATAGGAACAATACCAACGACTCAAGGAGAAGAAATTTGGGACTGGTAAATTCACTGACTGGGAGGTGCTGGAGCAAGTTGGTTTAGCCTAGTTAGTTTGAGACCTTGTTAACTTTAGAGTATGGTCCTGATTCTTCGAGATCATAGAGCCTTCATATTTGGAGTTGACACTCGAGATGCTCCCTATGTTCTTCATGGAGAAAGGCAGCTATAATGGGGGTCACTCAAACATGATCCAATTCTGAATGATTGGGGATATGGTCCAGATGAGCTATTTGGAATTCTCCATTATGAGGGGTCTTTACGATCAGGAGTTCACGGGGACATCATAATATATCACACTGCGAACAAACTTTGCATATGGATTATTTCCTTGACACTTCTGGCTTACAATTGGCACAGAGGATGATTACGACCCTAGTAAATCTAAGGTGTCCACACTACAACATCTTGCAGTCAAAAATATACATAGTATTCTGAGACATATGCTGAGCGATCAGGGTGATAGTTGGTGAGTAGTCAGGAATTTGGATGTTTTCTCCCTTTAGAGCATGAACAAGAAGATGCCAATTCATCTAGCATCAGATTAAGGAGAAGAAGTAGACCTTATGTGACGAGGCTTGCACAAAAGATGGGGATCTTTGATAGATTACCAGCGATGCGACTGATAGATATCATAGCAACGTTAAATCTCGATGTGATGAGGCACATGCATATGGTATGTAAACTACGTGGACCTATGGATGACATCTACTGCCTAATTGGGTTCTCGATGAGCCGACGGCATCGGGAAGTGCTAGGGAGGAGTCACGCAAGGTTGAGCAGCCACTGTAGCTATATTCACCACCATCCCAAACGGGAGGGGCCGTACAGGAGGAGGATAGCATGATAGTACCCAGGGTGTGGACACCACACTACGACCGGACGAAGATAGCTTGACTAGAGAGACATATAGGGTAGCTTATACGTATTTATTGAACTATCCAAGTATAGCAGGGGGAGATTGTGGAACGAAAAGGCCAGATTAAGACCTATACTAAATGGATGAGAGATCTATTGATGCAGATGGCAAGTCATTAGGGAATGACTTTTCACCCTCTACCATTTGGCATAGTTACATCATCATCAATTCCTCTGCATTTTGAGGATTTATGACCCAAAGACCTTCCATCGACAAATATGCCAGAGTCATAACATGATTGAGGTATGGTGCAATTTGGTTTTTCTTTTCTTTTTCTTATTATTTGTATTTTTATTATTTTCTTTCCTTTATTATTTTTTTGTCTAAACATTAGTGCAATGTTATTTCATGTTATTTTTATTAAAATATTTCTTATTTTGTTTCTTTATTGTTATTTTTATTTTCTTTTATCTTTTTATCCCTTTTTATTTATATTTTACAAGGATAACTGTATCTAATATCGGATGGATCCCTCATCGAAATTAGAATTCTGAAATTCTTATTACTCAGGAAAATACCAATTTCTTACCCTTTCTTCCTTTTTATTTATCTGTACTTATTTTGTGTACAATAGGGACAATGTACAACTTTAAGTGTGAGGAAGGATATTATAATTTTCTTAAGCTTATTTAATCTTTGTTATTAAATTTTATTAATTGATATCCTGAATTAGTTGAAATCTGTCCAAAAATACTTTAGACCATTATTAGTTATTGAATTGAATTAGCATGCAAAAGGATGAAAATTAGAATAAACTTGCATTTTTAAGTCATATTTTTAGTAATCATTGAGATAGTTGATTTGAATAAAATTGCGTATTATTTATACACATAAGGACATTTTTATAAGGTTTTAAGCCTAAGAGCAAATACATAAAATTTTAAGCTCTTGTATTATTTCATGTGTGTTATCATGCATAGTTAAATAATTCTAGAAATTGTTTTTATTATACATATTGAGACCACATTTGTTAAATTAGAAGCATTAAAGTGATAAAGGCATTTAGATTAAACATTCGTTTAGCTTATATTTTTGAATCACCCTACCATATTTTATTCTTTCAAAGCAACTAATTTTGTTCCTTAGCCTTTTTATTGATTATAAGCCCATTATTAGCCTTTATCTTATATTTCTTGAAGCTTTTTTTTATTAATTTAATCCCCGAAGGTTATTTAAATTACCTGATTTTTTGAAACTTAAAATTTGAAAAGGTCCAATATCTCTTAATTGTTTGTACATGATGAATGCTCGTAGTATTGATTGAAAAAAATTACAATTTTATTGATTAATTTTTTTAAAGTTATGGTACCAATGGACTTACAATGTGAAGGACCCATATTGTGAAGAATAAGTTTCTTGTAAATTTCTTTCAATTTTATCACTCTTTTCAGTATCCCTATCATATTACCTAAACCCTATTAAAACCTTTATAACAAGACCTTTTGATTTTTGCTTCTAGTTTACTTATCAGTGGTGGAGATGTGATAATATTGCAAGCTTATAGTTAAGAGTTCTATTATGTATTGGTTTGAGACTTCTTATACTTTTCATCCTAAAAAATTAAGTGCATTGAGTGAAATCTTTGGTGAGGGTGTGGAAATTTATGCTTTTCATTTCAAAAAGATAATCGATATGATTATTATCGATATTGACTTATGAAGGTTAGTTTTAGGATAACTCGAGTTCTATTGTGTGTTAATTTGATCGATATGATATGATGATTTAGAGTGTGGATATACATATTATAGTTAGTAAGGGATTGATGTTTGTAAAATTAATGATTTATATTATGATTTGCTTGAGGAAAGACAAAAGCTTAAATGTGGGAATGTTTGATAAATGCTTATTTGACTATAATTATACACCCATATTTAATGTATTTTGCTTGCTATTTAATATTTTTTTATAGTACTTTTGGTACTTAATTCACTTCAAGTGTATTTGTAGGTGATAATTGCCTTGTTGGACTAAAAGGAGAAGAATTCAGATGAGATTGTGGCATGGAATGAAGATTTGAAGCAACTTAGACCTACACGATAGTGTATAGTGATTGTGTAAATCTCTGTAAACATGTGGAAATTTGAGAATATTATTTCTGGTCGTGTGAAGTTACACGCTCGTGTATGTTGATATACACGACCATGTATGTTGCTCGTGTAAGTCTTTATGCCTATGTAAAATTGCAAATTCAAGTATTTTTGGAGATACATAGTCTCCTACACGCCCGTGTATATTAATTGTGTATATCTCAAAAACCTTAGTTTTTAATATAAAAGGATGTGAACAGAGGCAAAGTAAAAGGAGACAAGTTTAGAAATAGTTTTGAGTCGTAAGAAACATAGAGAAGCAACAATTCTAATCAAAGGACAAAGAAAACACGAAAAATATGTCACAAGATACAATAGATAACAACATCCAATCTAACTTGCAAAAGATCCATTTGAAGGAAAAATAGAGATTTAGAATTGTGCTTTCTTTTGTTTCTAGTTGTTCTTCTATATATTTGTCTTTGGTTTTGTTTTATATCAATAGGAACTAATTTATTTAATGCCTTAGTGTGATGAACCCTAAGTTGTGATAACAATATGATTTGATCTTTTATTCAATGCAGTTTTATTGACTGATTTATTGAGATTCAATTATGCATTATATTTTTGTATATCCAAAATATTAGTTCATGATTTGATTTCATATGATTGAGATTGAGAAATCATTTTTTTTTGTAAATAAATCTACTATAATTGGAAGGAGTTACATGCAAACCTAAAGATACTTCCACATAAATCCTCTACATGAGGGTCAAACCTAGCAGTGAAATTCAGGAATCGATAATACAATTCTAAGGGTTTTAACTAGAAAGATTTATGTTAATTAACTAAAGGACAGATTTATGTTAATTAACTGATGGATTGGTTGCTAGTAATCTTGAGAAAGATATCAACATAAGATAAGAATTTTCATAGTCTAATAATCAATAATATAATTACATGATAAAGGGTTAATATTTAAAGATTCTTAGGAGGATTCATCACCTAGGTACTATTTATTTGATATAGACGTTTCAAAGTATTTTCCTGTGTCTTAAGTTCATTATTGTTTTAATCTTAGTTTAGTTGTTCAGTTTAATTTTTAATTAAATATATAATCTAAATTGAAAATTAGATAATAAAAAAAGGATAATTACTAGTACTTAAAGTCCTCATAGGACCGACCCTACTTACATATGCTAACTATAGCTACATTGTGCACTTGTGGGTTTAACATTGATAAATTCTTTTAAGTATATAATTAAGTCATAATCGTGCTTCTCATAATAAATCACTTAAAATCATTGCAAAGAATTCTATTCAACATAAAGAACAAAACATATCAAAATCAACGTTCATACTATTAAAGAAGTTGAAAGGAGAATGAAGTAAAACTTGAATATTATTCTTTAGACAAGTAGATGGTTGATATAGTGCTAAAACTTTATACTAAAACTTTATTTTGATAAGAGTGGAAAGAAACATAGGTTTAAACATATTCATAGACTATATATTTACTTTCAGAGAGAAACATAAGTATACATATGGAAATTGTGTATTTATA
The DNA here is from genome assembly GCA_027563845.1 of Erythroxylum subrotundum. Taxonomy (NCBI): domain Eukaryota; kingdom Viridiplantae; phylum Streptophyta; class Magnoliopsida; order Malpighiales; family Erythroxylaceae; genus Erythroxylum; species Erythroxylum subrotundum. The sequence continues at coordinate 8,833,504 of JAOQMQ010000196.1, forward strand.
TTTACTTCTAAAAAAATACGGATACGTCCCTGATTAAAAGCATAAGCATGTACTTGTTAAGTTGTTAAAATCAATTTCTTTAAGTGCCCTTAGATCTTCTGTCCCATTTTTTGTGTACCAACTCTGTCCCATTTGATCTTAACCATCCATTTATGTGGGTCCCACAAAAATAGATGATTAAGATCAAATGAGACAGGGTTGGTACACAAAAAATGGGACAGAGGATCATGTCCCTCTTTAAGTACACAAGTTTTAGAGATACCTCGTGTCCTTACGTTTCAGCATCTTAGCTTCTTGGAGATAACTTATGATTTGACCACCATCTGGGTTCGTAAGGAATCCACCCTCCCCTTTTGGTGGTGAAAGGACTTCATGGAACCCATCGACTCTTCTTTGAATGATCTACATAGTTGAAAGATGATAATACGAACAAAGAAACGATCATAATGGTTGGAATTGAAAAGAAATGAAAATCCAATTCGCTCAGCTTGTTTCCTTCTTTTTTGTTACTACCATTTGTTTTTATACACGGTGTATTGACACATGGTTATAATGTACCTCGTTTTGATAAGGAATAAAATCATGATAAGGTCAAGAATGTAACTGTAAGAGACAAATTAAAGGCCGCTAATATTAATAAAAATGTTAACATTCACAAGACTTAGGTAGTTATGACATATTAAAAAGAAACACCTTGATGTTTTAGTGAGAAGATGAAGAAGATTGTACTTAGAGGCTGTAAGAAAAAAAAAAGGAAGGCCTAAGAAGAACATGAGGGAAATGATCAAGAATAATATGACTCTACTGGAACTTATCGAAAACATCACCCTTAATAAAAAAAAAAACTTTAACGTACTAAGATACGAATAAAAGATATCATATAGAAAGGCCTTTCTTGTTCTCATATATCTTTTAAATATTTTTCGAGTATTTTATCTTGTATTTAGCCTAAACATTTAGTATGTAATACTTTCCTCTTAGTTATTTAGTTCAAATATTTTCTTATAATGAATTATTTGATTTATTTATTCATTTGCTGTCTTCTTTCTTGTTTGTGTATTTATTTTATTTTTATTTTTATTTTTACCTAGTTATATATTTATTTTATTACTTATTTTAGAATTTTATTTATACATATTTATTTATTTTTATTACCTTTTATGTTTATTATTTTTATTATTTTAATTAGTGTTATTTTTATTTTAATATATATATACATATATATATTTTCATGTAAATATATCAAAAACAGCCTTTCTGTGAGTTAAGATTAAGGTCGCATTATACGGGTATCTTTTTACCTAATCTATCAGTGAAGTATCACTAAATTGTTGATGTTGTTGATGACCAAGTTGCTTTCAGTTCAAATCAATGATAAGGGGTTGATGATAACTGGTAGAAGTGCCTTTATCTTTCTTCTGTGACCAAAACAAAACCAAATCGCATTTGGAGAATTTAGTAACGCCCGCAAGTGTCTTTACTATTTTATAACCATGGCATGTACCGTAAGTATGAAAAAAAAAAAAATAGTTACTGTAAATTTTCACTATTAAATAGAACAGATGGTCTCCATCACATATCTCTAAATAATAACAAAGGATTTCTTGCATTGTCATTAAGCTGCTCAAATTCAACTTAAAAAATAATTTCCACTTCCAAATTAGTTAGAAGAACTACAAAAACAACAATTTAACAGTTTATTATTTTTTATTAATTTACGAGATATTTTAAAAAGGTCTCGATTATAAAAAGACAATTTTAAACTATTCATTCTCAGACTAATCTATGCTCGTACCAAAACAGCGTGTAAGAGATAAAATGTTGGATTCATTCTAAATAATTCACAAACTTTACTAATTCACCGTGTCTATTTCAATTACTCTCCGAACTTCTGGAACTAAAG
>JAOQMQ010000196.1:8843327-8855727 GCA_027563845.1 Erythroxylum subrotundum
CTCGGGCCCAACGGTCTCTGATTTGTGATTCCGTTTTGGATAGTTGGGCTCCGGGAACGGGGTCCGGCACCGATGGCTGAGCTTCGGGATCGGGGTCCAGCAAGTATTTTCTGACTCTTTTAATTTTCTCTAGTGTTCATTACTATAGGTTTATGTATTCCTACATATTATTATTATTTATCACCCTTTACATCTTATAGATCAATATTTTTCAGTGTATTTACACATGATTATAATTATACTAAACTTTAAAAAGGAATTAACAAAGACGTTCGAATTAGAGTTCTTATTAAATATAACTATATAAAGGTTATCGATAGTTAAACTAAAAATAATCTTTTGGTTTAAAGTAAGTCTCATTAATTATAATTCTTAACAAATATTTTGAATACAAATTTGAGATATTATTAAATTCACTACACTATATTCATGCCATATATATTAAACCATAATTATTATTCTATTTATTGTACATCTTGATAATACATAATAAATAGAAGATAGTAAAAAATGATTAATGGAGTTTTAAGTTATTTGACTTTAAAAATAAATTTTAAATACTTTGAACTTTAATAATAATTATTTTAAGGAGACATCTAATTTTATCTATTAAATATATGTTATCATATTATTAGATGATACATTTTATTTCTCATATATTATTTTCAATAAAAATTATTTTTATTCTATATAATATAAAAATGTTTCCTTATAAAGTGCATATGAGTTGATGAGGCATCAAAACACGCAAAACCAGGTTGAAAACAATTAAAGATTTATATGCTTAGAAACACCACTTATCTATTTTAAATAAACTTCATACTTTAGAGTTTTATTTCTACTAAACCTTATGTTAGGTTATTATTTTTCATTATAAATAGTTGTAGGATGGCAAAACTTGTTAACTTTCCTTATTTTCATTGTTTTTATTAATAAATTTGATCTTTTTTTAGGTTTTCTTCAAATCTTGGATTATATTTGGTTTATTTACTATTCTTATAGTAGAATAGGTTGCTTTTGCACTACATCAAGTGGTATTAGAGCTTTAAAAACCTAAAGCTTGTTCTTTTGACAATGGCCAATAACACCAGAGACGAAGTTCGTGGCCGCTTACCAAAAGTTTGGATAAAGAATATAGGAGTCAAATTACATTATAGAACAACATCTGGTAGAGATAAGGGATTAGTTGTAAGCGTTGTTGGGAGGAGATAATAATAGGATAATCAAGGATCAAGTTGATAGGTAAGATAATAATGTAAGACGTCCTCAAATTTAAAATCATACACCATAGAATTATAACAATAGTTAGTAATGAGGAAGAAGTTGTTCATTAAAGACATGATAAAGAAGAATATGTAGATATCTCATTCTTTAATGGTGATATAGATATAGAGACATTTTTTAATTAGTTAGTTGAGCTAGATTAAAAGGGAAGCATCAGTATGGGATCAGTTGAAAGAGACCAAAAGAAGAGAGGCTTGAAATCATGTTTTTTTATAGAAGAGGATGAAACAATTGTTAATGGAGATATTTCTACCATTAAATTATGAACAATATACCTTTAATGCTTTTTAACAATGCAACCAAGAAAATAAGAGTGTTCAAGAATATATCATAAAATTTTTAAGGTTGACAAATTGTAATCAATTATTTAAAACGCAACATTAATGAGCTTCAAAGTACTTAAGAGGATTGAAGTTAGGTATAAGGGACAAGATTGAGATCTAGATAGTGTTAATAATTCAAGATGCCAAAAATTTTACTATGAAAGCAGAATCTATGCCTTGTGAGAAATCAAAGAAGTTTAATAGTATGGAAATGGAAATAATTTCATTGAAAAGGGGAAACAAAAAAGGAGGTGAATATTGTTGCTACATATAGTAGTAGTGAAAAAAGTAATAATAGTTGTGGAAATTCAATCACGTCAACTCCTATGGCCTTTAAATCCATATATCCTTATGCCAAAACCATCCCTCCTAAGTGTTATAGATGCAATAAACCAACCATAAATCTAATGAATGCCTAAAGAGGAAAATGATAAATATGGTGGAGTAATAAGAAGATGAGGAGGAGGAGGAAATATCACTCGAAGGAGATAATTGGAAGCAAAAAGGGGAAGAAGAAGATGATGCTTTTATGGGAGTTATTAGAAGGTTAATGATATCCTACAAGGAGAATAACAATTTGCGAAGACAAACTTTTTGCACAATGTGTATGGTATAATGAAAATTATGTGAATTGATTGTTGATGGTGGATGCCAAAAAATATTATAAGTAAAGCAACGATGAAGAAATTGAAGTTAACTACGGAGCCGCAGCCTAACCTTATAGTATTGGATAGATCAAGGAAGTTGGAGAAATCTTTGTCAATGAATGTTATAAGGTGTCATTCTCAATTGGTAAATATTATGATAATCATTATTGTGATGTTGTTGATCATAGATACATGTCAAACACTTTTGGGTAAACCATGGAAATATGATGTTGATGTAATGCATTCAACTAGGAAAAATATTTACCAATTATGAAATATGGGGTGACATATACCTTAGTGCCTATACGTGTTAAAAAGAGTGTGAAACTCAATAAAGAGAGTAAAAGACATTTACTACAAGTAAATAATAATAGAAAATTTATGAGTGAGATAAAATAAATAAGGGAGGTGCGTTTACTAATTATAAAAGGGGAAGAGGAGAGAGAAAATAAGAAAGATGAAATTTCCTTGGAAATCCAACTTATTTTAGAGGAGTTTATGGATGTATTTCTTGATGATTTACTCAAAAATATCCAACATTGTATTGACCTTGTTCATAGAACTAGTTTATCTAATCTACCTCACTACCGCATGAGTCAAAAAGAAAATGAGATATTAAAGGAGAAGGTAGAAGAATTAACTAAGAATGATCATATTAGGGAGAGCATGATTCTATTGGATGTTCTTGCTTTCCTTACTCCAAATAAAGATGGTAGTTAGAGAATGTGTGTTGATTGTAGGGCAATCAAAAAAAATATTATTAGGTACAAGTTTCCTATCCCAAGGTTAGATGATATGTGAGATCAATTAAGTGGAGCAGTTTTTTACTGTAAAATTGATTTTAGAAGCAACTATCACCAAATAAGGATAAGGCTCGGAGATGAATGAAAAATGCATTCAAGATATGAGATGGATTATATGAATAGTTAGTTATGCTATTTGGGTTAACAATCACCAAGTATCTTTATGTGCCTTATAAACCAAGTGTTACGACCTTTGGTTGGTGAATATGTTGTAATTTATTTGGATGACATTCTTATCTATAGCAAATATGTTGATACGCATCTTAAGTATCTAAAAAAGGTGTTTAAGATATTAAGAAATAACAAATTTCATGCTAATTAAAAAAACACATATTTATGACTAAATTTGTTTATTTATTAGGTACATTATTTGAAAAAAATATCATTAGGGTGGACGAAAATAAAATAAAAGTTATTAGGGAATAGCCTACACTTAAGAATATTAAGGATATGAGAAGTTTTCGTGAGTTAGCAACATTTTGTAGGAGGTTCATCAAAAACTTTGGTAGCATTGTGACTCCTGTATCTGAGTGATAAAAAGTTAGCCAAGGAGCCAAAAAAAAAAAAAAAAAAAAGTGGAGGTGAAAAAGAAGCTTGAAAAGGACAATATAAAATACAAGGCGAATATTGACTAATATAGAAGAGTTCAAGTGATTGAAGTTGGAGATGAGATTATGGTATTTTTAAGCAAGAATATTATTATTAAGGGATATCATAAATTGAAGTTAAGGAAATATAGACCAATCAAGACTAAGGAAAGATGAACGATAATGCTTATGTCGTTCAATTGTCATTGTGGATGAGTAACATCAATCCTACATTCAACGCCGATGATATTAACTTTATTTGCCTAATTGTAAGCTTGAATATTCTGATCATAACTCGAGATAGAATTATTTGCAAGTTGTGGTGATTGTTGAGGCATTAAAACATACAAATCCATGTAAAACAACTAAGGATTCATGTTTAGAAATACTACAATTCTATTTCAAATAAACTACATACTTTACAGTTTTATTTAAGATAAAAGAAGGCATTTCTCCAGATGTGGACTGCTTATCTAAACACCAAATAGCCATGGATGACGGAACCCAAACAGGAAAATAACTAAATAATTGAATTTCGTACAATAAGAAGAAAAACCTTTCTCATGTGTAAAGAGCTGTTGAGAGTTTTGTTCAGAAGGAGATGCCATTCTTGAACACAACGTTTCTCAACTCCTCATTACGTTTTCTTCTTCAAATTTTTTAGGTTTACAAGAAAAGAACTTCCTGTTTCCACCTATTAACAGCATGCTCTTCTCTTAATTTTAAAAACATTTCCAACTCAATTCTCTATATTAATACCAATTATTAATTAACAAAAAAGTATTGTTCTTTTTTTTTGTTTGTTTTCCGAATTTATTAAAGGAGGGAATTGAAATTTATATTGGACAAAAAATTTTTTTGAGACTTTTATGCCCTTGATTATGGAACTTATTTACCCTTTTGTTGAGTTAAATAAGGATATCATGGTAATTTACATATATTAAGATTCTCTTATCTTATATTTCTCCTCATTTCCCATCAATTTGACTGGAAATATATTTAACCCAAATTTTCCTCAGTTTTTTCTTCATTCTCTCACTTTTCCTTTACTTATTTTTGTCCAAACGGTGGAACCCACGAGAAGTTCAATTCTCTGCCTTTCTTTTCTCTTACTTAAAAAATATATATATCATTGGACCTACCGCAACAGCAACTGACTCTGCGTAATTTAAGTTGCCTGTACAAATCCTTACCAACTTCTTTATTTGATTGTTAAAAGTGGTTCTCCTTCTTAATTAAATTTATAATCATTGCACCATTAGTAGTCAATCAACAGGTTAAACTAAATTTGGAGCTAAGGAAAAGATACGAGCGTGAACAACTTTCATATGTTTATTGCTTATTATAATCAACCAACTCTTATACACAGATAAAATTTAGGGTTTTGGATTTGTTTCAAAGAGAATTTTTCTTACAACCATATAGAAGACAACAATATATACAAGGCGTTCACACGTTAATATTTTTCTAGTATAATAAGTAATAACAACCATTTTAATTGAATTATAATGAGAAATCCTATCAACATGAGCTTATAAAAACCAAAAGAAAAAGGAAAAAAACAAGAACATGAGATGAATTCGGGTTAATCCATGTCTAGAGATTGAAAGAGAAAGATTGGTTGATATCCCAACACAAACATATGTATGAACCGAAAGCACCAATAACACAACAGGATCGAGTAAGCCTGAATTCTTCTCTGATCTAAAATATATAACAAGGCCACAAACTCAAAAACTGTACAAAGTTGCGCCAACCAGAGTTTAACATGAGAAAAAAATGCCAAGGTGAGATAACACACAGAGAAATGGGTCAATACTTGCCGTACTTTCGCCAAAAAATTAGCATCACCACACATCTCCTAGCAATATAGAACCTTGATCGTTGCTCTTTCATCATAGACATGTAACTGTGCCTCCGCGAAACCTTGTTATTAGCCCCATGATACCAAGCTCTCCTCTCCTTGGCTCGCCGAGATATGCAAGGCCAGTGACCCATCAAGATCACCAATCTCTAAACCATCTGAAAGAACAACCAACAGAATGTAATTGCCAAGAAAAAGGAGATAAGATTGGAACCTTTTATAGCAAAGTGTACCAGAACGAAACCCAAGGCTGTATCTCGCCTAACCCAGAAAGGATTTTCTATTTAAATTCGTACCCGAATAAGTGTTATACGTTTACAATGAAAAACAACCACAACCCTACTGGCTTGTATATTGTTAATGCACTCCCTATTTACCTTTGTTTCTCATTAAGAGAAAGAAGAACCAAAAGAATGAAACTGAACCATTTCTTAACGTCAACCACTTGTTTCGTGTGTTATCTATTGTCTCTTTCTCCATGCTATTATTTCTATACATGACAAAATGCGACTCTAGCGCGTAAAATTCTCTATATATAAATTTATGATTATTTCGTATTGTTTGGCACTTTATCCCATATATAAATTCACCTACCTTCCAAGTTTGGCTTGGTCTACTATGTCACGGCTCTGCATACATGGTTAGATCCAGACCTTTCCTGAACTTGTTCTTGTCTACGTTTCTTGATGCTATTGGTCAATTCTTCTTGTCAAGTAGCCTCAGTTTCAATGAAGCTGTGAAGGGTTTGATATTTGCTTGCATTCTTATATGAGTTTGAGTATTGCATCGTTAGATATAGGTGGAATATAAGTTGTTCATCTTTGAAGCAAATATTACTTGGTGCACTTGTAGTGCAAGGTTTTGATGACGTGAGGAGCTTGTAAATTGAAAATCAAATGGAAATTGATAAAAAGTAGCCACATAAACATGACAAAGGAAATATGGTGGACGTGCATATGGTACGAAGTTGTTGTATCAAAAACTCAGCAATACATTTATGTTTTCCTCATATGTACTGTATTGTTCCAAATTTTCTTAAAAAGAGATTCAAACTCCACAATTCTGCTATAAAGAAAGACAATTGAATCAAAGATCTTTTTGATGTTGTAAGAAACTGGCTTATAAAAAAATCCAATTATATGATTATCATCTTAGTAATTATTGTGGTCATTATAAGTAATATTGACTAAATTACTTGTTAATACATAAAAATAATTTTATAAAGGTTACTAAGATGGTGAGTATAATTAAGGTGCAGTATTAAGGGTTCCAAATTTACAACTATCTTGGGTAGACATTCTTAAAGGCAGGGCTCCATGGAATAGCTAAGTCGACCTAAAAGTGGTCAGTAGTCAAACTATACGAATTAATATGGTGTTTTAGTGTCAGCTTCCAAATGCGATATTTTGAGCCTTCATGACAAAGCTCAGAGCAGTTATGACTAGATGATCAGCAACTTTTGGTCATCTTTGACTAAACTTCTCTCTACAGGAAGATGCTTGATGCTTGATAGTCATGTCTATATACAGGTACCTTCAATATTGTTAAGCATTCTCCAAATAATAATGCTTCTCATTACTGGGATGATATCCTCCTTTAACGCGACTCGGTTTAAACGAGTACACTAATTGAACAGGAACAATCTCCATGTTCCTTTGCCTTTTACCTACTTTGTGTATGTACTTATAAGTTAGGTAAAACCAAACTTATGGGGTTTAGAACTTGTATCCAAATGATGAAATCTTGTCCATTCTCTTTCCAGCAACTGTCTGATTATGGATTATTACAGAAAAGTTTGCAATGATGGGTAATTCAACACTCTTGAAGGCTTAGTTCCAGGAATTTCCATAAACAACATAAAATTCCCAACACAAAACTTGGCTTTGCTGTACTAAGCAAAACAATAAGCTAGAGTCCAAAAACAACCATCTACTTTGTCCATCAAGAGTCAAATAAGTCAACACTTTAACAAACAGAAACCTTTAGGGTTAAAAATTCTAAAAGTAGTCACCCCGTGTACGTTGCCTATTAATGATCCGGTCTGTTCTTCCACACAGAGAGATTCCCTTCATTAATTGTTTTTGGTTCAGTTAAAACCAATTGATCATGGGCTATCCCTCTGTTTTTCCAAGTCCCATCCTCTCTTTTTCTCGTCATCCACGAGCTCCTCATTTTGCCTGTTTTCTCACTCTTGCCCATGCCTTCACCTAATATTTGCTTGAAAATGGTCTTGGCTCTTCTGGGCTCTTTAGGGTTTTACGTTAAGATTGAAGTTCGTACCCCCTAGGTTTTTATAGGAGTGCTGTAACGTTCTGGGAAGTGCCTTTAATGATGTTTGGAGAGGAAGAAAGAAAGAGAAAAATTGATGGGAAAGGAGAATAATGGATTTAAATGCAGTGGACCAGCTTTCTGCTTTGGTAGTCGCGGTTTTAAATGCTCATGCAGGCCCTCTTGCCCTCTTAAATCCTACCCCAGACATTCCCATCTCCCCTCACATCTCTATTAGCTAGCCTCTTTCAATACTTTTCTCTTCCTCTCTCAACACTCTCTATTCTCTTCTCCTTGTGATTTTCAACTTTCCTGTTTGATTCTCGTCAAAAGTTTGTTTCTTTTGATGGAATCCATGTCTTGTTCCCGCAACAAGATAGAACCCAGATGGGAAATGGTTTGACTCTCTGAAAATTTTATGTTGTGAAATAGTGATTGTGATATTGGCCTGGTTCACTCAGACACTAATCAAACGCATTTCAAAGCAAACTTTCCGTGCTTTGTCTAGATGGTTTATGATGTATCGGTTTGATTGAGCCGTGCCAATATCTCAGTGCTTTTTCACCTCTTCAGAACTTTTGCTTAGACTAAACAGGCCAACAAGGAGAAAGGTTATTTAATTTGTCTATCTCATATTATCTTTAACAATTTTCTTCTGGACTCCTGCGCTTGTTTCATGCAGATAGAATAGTACTACAAAGGATATACGTGTAACATGAAGTCATAAACGTACATATCCAAGAAGAATCAAGCCCGAGATCAGGTGAGAGCTGAAAAGTTCTGCAGAAGGTTCTTAAACAGAACCGACATGATGGTTTCTTTTTTGCTTTTGTCCATTCCCGTCAACTTAATCATCATATTAACGCCCAAATTTTCCAATATATGATCTGTTTTCGAACATGACAAGTAACGTTCCAGCCTTATGGTTGGAGAGGGGTTGGAGTGTTGAGTGACCATTTACACAGGAAGATCTCGATTTGGTTGTTGAGAAGGTTGACTATGTACCGTTGGATCTAAAGGTATCTACGACTACTTTTAAAAGAACTCGATTCAGAATTCATTATGCTAAGCAATCAAACCAACACAGTTCGATTCTTTTTTACTCAATTGATTGACGTGCCTCTATTAGCCATTGAAATCTCACTGATTGTCGTGATGATTACAGTAATAAGCTATAATTTTTTTTAATAAATTGTCCAAATTCTAAACATTCTTTATTATTGAGTTACAAGGTTCGGTGTTTTAGCTTTGTACACTTCACTAAGTTGGAAATTAATTAGCACAACATCGAAAATCAATTAAAATTCATGAACAGCTTCCTTTCTACTTGGAATTAATCGAGGGTGCTTTTCTGATATGTCCCAAAGTTGGATTTCGTTCACTTTTGTCCATTATCATGATTCAGTAAGATGGTACAAAAGCGTCCACATTTGAGGGTTCTCTATAAACAGACCTAATTATACTGTCCTAACGTGAGAGCCTACCTAATACAACATAATTTCAGTTATGACCATACTTAAATATACAGTATTAGTCTCGTATGCCACTCTCAATCCACATAATAGAATAATGTGTTCCTTAAAATTTTGCTGAACCACGAGTACAATACTCATCTGTCTGTTAAAGCAAGAAGAAATTAACTGCATCACAAATAAAATCATTGGAGGAGTAACTAAAATTCGAAGCAATTAATCATATTTTTATTGGATATTAATATCGGAAAGACGTCAAGTCATTTAACATCCCAACTCGATAACATTTTCTCTGCTATTTGACCAGAAACCTATATTAAATATTAATATGCAATGTAAATAATATAATGTTCCTATATATATATATATATATATTCATTTAATTTCTCAATTACTATTTAGTCTCATTAATTTAAAATTTTCCCATATAATGTGCTTAATTTTCTCTAATTATTTGTATTCTTGAACTTGAATTTTTAAGTAGTTTGCATTTTGTTGTTCAGAAAAGGAAATTTTGATTTTTGGTATAGTTAGTTTAATGAGAAGAGATTTTGAGATTAATTGATGGAAGTTGAGAATAAATTGGTTACTTGATACTTTTAGAGAATTAACTAAGAATAATTGATGTTAGTGAATAAATTAGATAAAAATGCATTAGAGATGAAATAAACTGCAATTATTGGACGAAATTTATTTTGAGGTCATTATTGTGCTAATTACACGTTAAAATAAGTACATATATATTAGAAAAATAAATAAAAGATGGATGGACAATAAGGACATTGAGTGAAATAAGTAGAAGAAGGCTTGTTAAGGACATATAGTTGAAATTTCATATTATGGAGCATGGATAGAATTTTAAAAAAAAATGTTATTTAGAGTTTAAAAGCTGAAAAAAAAAGGAGGAGATTTGGGATAGAAGGGGACGACACTCAAAGGAAGAGAGAGCTAAAAAAAAAAGAGGTTTGGAGGAAGCCTTCCTAAACTTCTCTGAAACAAATTTTTGTATTATGATTTTAAGCAATTTTTTGCTAAAAATACTAATCTTTCATGATTGTTTATACATGTTCTAGTTGTCTATTAAAGGGTTTGAGGAAATATGGTTTAGTTTGTGTTATATAGGTTAATAAATGTAGTTGTTCTATTTTAAACATGAATGACTGATCTATTTTGCTCTAATTATGTTGAGTCAAGAGTTGAGAATTTGACAAAGTATAAAACATAAAATTTGTAGATATACATGTCTAGTTTATTTCCATAAAAGGGAAAGTGTCCAGATTCTACGGGTTAATAGATATGGTGGAAATTTCAAAACTAGTCTCTCTAGTAAGACTGAAGTTGAGTCAGGATTATACTCATAATTTGAGTGTCAGATAACTAATTTAGAAGTTAGTTAAAATAAGAAAATTGTAGGTTTAGACATTATTAATTGTTTGTAAAATGTTTTGGATGAATTCTTAATGGTTTGAGAGATATAACTGATTTACCATAGACTATTTAAGATGTTATGGCATCATATATGCTTTTTTGTTAGGAGCTAGACTAAAAGAATTGAATTTGGAAAGATGTTCAACATAAAAATTGTTTGTGTGTCTGTGTGTGTGGCACTTATTACAAACTCATATCAGAAGTTTACTAAGACTCAAGTGCTTAGAAATCAGAGAAATTTGCTTGAAATGGATGGTGTAGGAAATATGTAAATACTCATAAGAAATTTGTCAAGTTATTAATACTATTTTGTATGAATATTGTCTTGATTATTAGATTGTGTTGTAATTTTCAGTAAATGCCTTAAATTTTTTGCTAGAAGCGAATTTGGCTTTTTATTTGAATATGTGTAGTGAAATGAAGTTCCCTCTGTGAAAAATTGAAAATAAATGGATTGATTAAATAAAATAAATGAAAGACCTCAATGAGGTGACTTAGGTAAATTTCCTTAAACAAAAACCTAAGTGAGGTAACTTAGGCAAATTTTCTTGAAAAAAGATCTAAGTGAGGTAGCTTAGTCAAAAGACCTAAGTAAGGTGACTTAGGTAATTTTTCTTAAACAAAGACTTAAGTAAGGTGGCATAGGCAAAAGACCTACGTGAGGTGACTTAGGAAAATTTCCTTAAACAAAGACCCAAGTAAGGTAGCTTAGGCAAAGACCTAAGTGAGGAAACTTAGGCAAATTTTCTTAAACAAAAACCTAATCGAGGTGACTTAGGTAAAATTTCCTTAAACAAAGACTTAAGTGAGATGGCTTAGGCAAAAAGTCTAAGTAAGGTGACTTAGGTAATGAAATAAGGATCCCTAGGTTAAAGACTTAATAGAAATGAATAAAAATAGCATGTCTAATGAAATTGAGCTACATCGGTGCTTCATTCTTAATATGGTTTTACTTGTTTAAGAAAATGATATCTTGTTAACTGGATAATGATTATGGTGATTGATACACTTAATTGTCATAATGTTTGATTAAAGAATAGATGTCTTGCTTAAACCTTAATGTGAAACACAATCGACCTTATGCTTTGATATGAGCGATGCTTGTAATGGAGTGTCATTGATACATCAATGGTCATGATTGTGTGTAAAAATAATTAGTAGGTAAAAATAATTAGTAGTATGATTATGTGTAAAAATAAGTAGTGAACTTACTACTTTTTTTATAACAAAAATAGGTTTCGAAATAAAAATGAAGTTTTTGATGCATGACCACTCACGGGTAAAAAAAATATTTTTTTCCTTACCAAGTGTAATACTGACATTTTTTATGTTCCCCCTTCCCTAGGAAAAAAGAAAAAATATTATTAAATTGACTAGCCAACCGCAGCATCAATGAGTGTAAGATCTAGACAAGGTCAACCAAAATTGTATAATTGATCTCATTTTTCTCATGTATTTAGAACATTATGTCTTTGATGTTAATGTGGACAATGGGGGCATTAGTATGGTAGTGAATTGTTGAAAATCGATGTAGGATCTGATCCTGGGTATAGCAGAATAATTACAAAACTTTTTCGTACTTAATTTCTTAAAGCTAAGCTTGATCATATTTTTGTTGTATCCCTTGAATCGTTAATGATATCCACGTAATGAGTTAAGAGAACTCTGCAACTATTACAGAGAGTGTTAGGTAAGAAGTGATAGTGTCCTTATAACTTAAGCCT
>JAOQMQ010000196.1:8879075-8895955 GCA_027563845.1 Erythroxylum subrotundum
TAATAAAATGACTCTCCACTTAAATTTTCACATCAAAAATAATTCACCAACAATTTCTAAAAATATTCAAAGTATACGAAAATTGCCAAAATTATATTAATACATTCCGAATAAATCAGAAATCTCATTAAACCAATTTATCCGAAAAATGTCATGAATGCATGCCAAAACGCTTATGCACAATTTAGCAATATTCAAATAGCAAACATAAAACGTTCTGAATTTCTTTAATATTCTAACCCCTAAAATGGGGCGTTACAGAATTTGTCTTCAATGTCTTCATAAAAGATGTAGATATTGAAGTCCTCTTTTGAACCCTTTAAGAATGATCTCAATCCGATATCCCTAGAGAAAGTTATGCTAATTGTAAAACAGCTTATGTGTACTGTTCATAACCTTCTTCCTGTGGTCACTGTTCATTTTGTATCGTCTGGTCCAAATTTGATTCTCTAGACAATAGAATTTGTCTCTAAGGTCTTCATGAAAGTTGTAGATCTCAAAGTCTCCTTTCAAACCATCTATGAATGATCTTGATCCGACATCTCTAGTGAAAATTATGCAATTGTCCCACGATGGGTGCAATATGAATTGAGGACAAAACCTTGTTTGATTCTTTCGGCCATAACTTTGTTATTCGACCTCCAAATGAAGTGATTCTTGAACCATTGGATTCATAAGACATTGTTCTACCTCTAAAAAAATATTAGCAGCAATCTGAATTGAATTGAAAAAGATTGATTGAACGAAAGTGAGGGGATCGATTGGAACAATGAAGTAGTTTTGTTTCACAAAACATACTTCAGTATTTAAATTATATATGGACCTCCAGAATACCAAATTGAATGATTTTTATGTCAATGAGAAAATAAGACATAGGGGAAAATGTTTCTAGAAGAAAGTGTTGCGAAATAACTTCAGTATCGAGGTCAGAAAGAACATGCAAAGTTGACTCGAAATGATATTTTATGGAAAAATATGGAAGTGATTTAATAGGTTATAACTTGTGATTGGAGTAGTATTATTGAGTTTTAAAATTAAGTACAAATCTTAATTAAGTGAGTTTTAATAAAAGGAAGTGGATAAGTGGCTAAGAATTGGACAGGTGTCCCAGCTTTAAAGTTGAGTTTTAATAACCTTAAAAGACAAGTTACTGTACTTGCTTTCATTTCTTTCTCTCGAAGTTTCTTTCTCTAGTGTTTCTTCAACACAGAGTTTTTCATCAAAAACTTCACCAAAGCTAAAGTAAGCTTATCCTTATCTTCTACTATTACCACTTTGTCATCTGTTTCTTTTGCCTTAAGAAAACCTGACCCAAACCCTCTGTATGATGAAGTAGGTGAGTTGCATGAGAGTTAGGGCTTTGTGATGGTTGAAGATTTTAGAGTTTTAATAAGTAAGTATCGTGTGAATTCTTATGAGAAGTCTGAATATGAGATAAAAGAGATGATTTATCTAACATAAAATAGTCATGAAAAAAGTGGTCATTTTCATGAATACAGTACAAACTAGATAAAATTTCGGATGTGTTGTTTTTACGTAATTGGGGATTCTTATGTAATATGATGGTGTAAAGATGATTTTGAGTAGAAAGATCATTGAATATATGCAGGACAAGTGTACAGAAATTTTGAAAGTGATAAGGACTTATATGCTCTGTTTTCCCTTCTAATTATGTGTGTATATATATATATATATATACACATAAGTGAATATTTTTGGAAAATTGAGGATGAACAAACATAGGATTAAAGTTAAGAAAATCGGAGAGAGAGAGAGAGATGATATTGTGTTTTCAGTGGGATTGAAATGGAAGGCTGCTAGTGATAAATTAGTGAAAGAATTGTTGACATCAAAGTACCGAAGGTATGAGTATGTTTGGGGATAACGATATTCACATAATTGAGTGATTGATTTATGAAATAAAAATAAGCATAAGATATGAAGTTGGTAAAGTACCGGGGATTATCATTGAGCATGCATTGTACATAGTCCATATAACTATTTGTGCATAAATGAGTTTTGTAACGTGTGTGAATTGTGTATTGCAT
Organism: Erythroxylum subrotundum; assembly: GCA_027563845.1. Lineage (NCBI taxonomy): Eukaryota > Viridiplantae > Streptophyta > Magnoliopsida > Malpighiales > Erythroxylaceae > Erythroxylum > Erythroxylum subrotundum. The sequence goes on from JAOQMQ010000196.1 coordinate 8,881,124, forward strand.
AAATGGGATGTGCAGGATAAACGCCCGCATTTAGGCGTTCCTAGAATTTGGAAGCAAATGCTAATCTGGAGCGTATTGTGAGTAGACCGAGATGGTCTCACTTTATTGTTTGTTATTTGAATTTTGTATTAATTGACTACTGAATCATTATGTGAATGTGATTGATTGTGATGGTTTCCGAACAGAAGGTCTGATGAATGTGATGTATTAATGAAATATTGAAGTGCTACTTGTATGCAAATGAGATGAATAAGTGCGCATAATATGATTGTTAAATGCTGGACCCCTGTCTAATGACAAATGTGTTTTGAATGTGCATTTGCATGTAAATGAAAAGTGATACTCAACTTTAATGTTGAATGCCAGACTACAGTCCGATGATATGTGAATGTGAGTGAATGTGGATCATGAAAATGTGATTGATGCATTTCATTTCATGAATGTATGAAACATAATGGTTGTTGTAACCAGAGTAGCCACCGATCAAAGCTTAGAGCTCAACGAGTGAAAATAAGCTTCGAGTTCAAAAGTGACTCAGAGCCTCAGGCTCAATGTTTAATGAGCCCTGTATCCCCCAAGCGGATAAGGGACAATTATCAATGAGCCCTATATAGGATAGTTTAGGCACGCGGTCACAACAAAGTAACAAATGAAAAGTGGGTCTCATGTGCTCTGCATATACATAATATTAGTGATTAAATTGTATTGAATGTGAAATGTGAAATGTGTAATGATGTGAATTATGTTTTACGTTATTGGGTGAGCCATCGATGATGGCCACTCATTGAGTTCGCAAAACTCACCCAAAATTTACAAATATTTTTCAGGATCAAAAGAATACCCCGATAGACTAACGGGAGTATACCTACAACATTCAAGTGAAGGATAGAGGTCGGGATCAATTCACATCTGCATTACATTTCTCTATTTTGTATTGAATTGTATATTCCGCAACTTTTTGTATAAATTTGTGTTCCGAAATGACTAAAGTGTTTCGTATTTGTGAAAGGGCCCAAATGGCTATTGAAAATTTTGTTGATTGTATTGTGTTGATTGAAAATGTTTATGAAGGAAAGTGGGCCTGAATTGGCTATGGATTTTCACATATTGTGTTTGTGGTTTCAAAAATAAAGTTATACCGATTTTTGAATGATTGAGTGCTCTAGCATGCCACCCTTGCGGGACACAAACTTGAATATCACCCACAATGTAAGGTTTGGGCACCAAGGGAGTTGGAGTGCTACACATAAACTTATCACGAAATGTCAACATGGCAGACATTTTTCGACACCAAAAAGTTCTAATGAGAGGTATCTAGTAGAATCCTCCCTGCCGAAGAATAAATAGGTGCATAACAACTCTGTTCACTATAGTCTAATCACCGCTTGCCTTCAATGGACGATCTTCTTCTTCAAGGTTTTTAGTCTCATTTGACTCAACTATCTCTTTATTCTCTATATCTCATTTTCTGTTAAGAAGTTATTAGGTGAATGTGTGATTGTATATACTATGTGTTGTGTAAAGATTGCTCAAATCTTCTAGAGAATGTAGATGAAAATGGAGGCAGTGGCGATGTCCCGATGGTCTATACAGGATTAGGCCAATCGGTAGTTTTGAAACACTTGTTGATTGAAAAAACTCTGTTTAATTATTGTAACAATGATAGAGTCATTCAGTCGAGTATGCAAGTGTTTGAATTGGGTTCCTTATACCGTTTAATTTAGCTTATTTAGTTTTTGGGATTTAATTTTTTAAATGATTGTGAAGAATATAAGATGATTGTTTATTCCTTATGTGAAACGCTGGTACATGGGGTTCATCTAATTCACTGTTCCATACTGCATCTAGGAAATCAGTTAATGTATCTTATGCTGGTTTAGTTAGAGTCAAGAAGTTGTTGGGCTTGGAAGAGGTAGTAATGAATCAAAATTTCAAGGCTTCTAATAACCAATGAAACTATCTACTATTAACCAATTGCTGGGAGAAGATCTTTGTCAGTTTCAAGTGATGTCTTTGAACTTGAAAGGAGCCTTCTCGGGGATCCAGACCTAGGGAATTTCTTTGTCTTATCTATCGAGTCTCACGTCACAATATCTTGGAATCTTTTATAAACTCTTCAGAAAATAGTTATATCTTTTTCTCTTTGATGGAATAGGCATGGAATTCATTATTTTATGTTTAGTATATGTAGACGTCAGATTGTGTTATTCAATGCAGTCATTTTACTTGGGATATTAATTAATTAATACTATTGAGTTTCTAACATGGAATTTCGATAAGAATGACCCTGAAAGCTTCACCAACCTATCGTATAAACTTACTTAGATTATTGAGGAATACTCTTGAAGAACATGTAAAATTTATTTAATGATTGTGCAAATGCTTATAAATACGTCAAAGTAACATTTCAACTTACAAGATAAAAATTAATTATATTTAGATACATCTTAAAACTTAATATTATTTAGTAGATTAGATCGACACTTCCAAAAAATAAGAAAAAATGTAGCTAAAAATATTTTAACTATGTTTTTAAAAAATGTAGCTAAAAATATTTGGCTACATTTCAAAAAACATAGCTAAAAACCTTTGGCTACGTTACAAAAAATGTAGCTAATAATATTTAGCTATGTTATCAAAAACATAGTTAATAACATTTAGCTACGAAGATAAAAACGTAGCCAAAAACTATTAGCTAAGTTTTTTGAAAAGTAGCCTGTAGTTTTTAGCTATGGAGAAAACGTTGCCTATTGTTTTCAACTATGGAGATTTGACGACATTTTGTGCGAAGAAACAGGAATGTAATAAATAATTATAGGCGACATTTTTTAGACAATTAGCCACGGTTTTTTTATAGCCAAAAGTCAACTTTGTTGGAGTGCCTAGACATTATATGAGATTTTTTTTCTCATCATACGAGGTGCCTCCTTTTATGATCTTTCAACATTTCTTAATGGCTTCGATGTTGTTTTTGAACATTTAAAGATCTCATCTTCTCATTTCAATTGACTCCTATACAAGCGTAGTTTTAGAATCAACCACATTCATTAACATCACTTTTGGAGGTTTGGACATTGATAGAACAACTTAAAATTTATGCAATTATTCACATATCTTTACCTTATTTTCCTTGATAAAAATAAAAAATTACAAACTGTATGATGTCTTACTTAAAAGTATGCAAGCAAAAAAATTCCATCAACTTAGTCATAAAAACATCAATAAGACTTCAAAATTTCACTAACAACAGAAGTTCATATTAGTACAAGTGACCTAAATTCCTCTAATAGCTACATCCATTAACCGAAGTCTTTACAGTTTGGTAACCTATATCTTAGCTTCCAATCTTTGTCATTGAAAACTTTAAACCACTTCTATCATTAGTTAAGCATCACTACAATGAGACTTTAAATTAAAAATCTAAACCAAAAATTGTCATGCATCATCCTATTCAACTCCTTAACATTAGTGCCATAACCCCCTCACAAAGAAGTAACACCAATCAATCAAAATATTTAATAACATCAGAAGTTCATATTAGTACAAGTGACCTAAATTCCTCTAATAGCTACATCCATTAATCGAAGTCTTTACAGTTAGGTAACCTATATCTTAGCTTTTAATCTTTATCGTTGAAAACTTTAAACCACTTCTACCATTAGTTAAGCATCACTACAATGAGACTCTAAATTAAAAATCTAATCCAAAAATTGTCATACATCATCCTATTCAACTCCTCAAAATTAATGTCATAACCCCCTCATAGCAAAGTAATACTCATCAATCAAAATATATGCCCATAAATTAAAATGTATAAATAACAGAGAGTTAGCAATCATTACTTAGGTTACAAATAATGGATGAGTGAAATTCCCTACTAGATTAGGTTACAAAGACTTAAACTTTTCTTTTACTTGTTATGATTATCTAAAACAAATGTTAATGACCACATGTTTGTCATTTGCTAAATGTTGTACTAATATGATGTGTCAAATTGATGCTGCTCAACCTCGATGATAACAAAATATAATTACTACAAATGAGTTATTATTTTGATAAAAATAAATATAAGAACAAAGTGAAGTCATAAACTTAAGAAGATAGCTTATGAATTTGATAAGGAGAAGTTAAAGTTTACAACCGTCAAATAACAACAACAACAACAATAATAACAATCAATATGAATCTCGTTGATACACAGGGTCTGGGGAGTTCCAATTGTACATCACCTTGCCTCTAACTAGTAAAGAGATTGTTTCTAGATAATACACATGAAAAGAAATAAACCGAGAAAAAGAGAGAGAGAGAGAGAGAGAGAGAGAGATAGAGCTCGAGAGAAAAAAATTAATAAAAGCTAACAATCGTCAAAATGAAGATCAAACCAAGAACAACAGAAGATAAGGACTTATCAAGGTCATTCTTTAGTTTGTAATATTAATTGTAATCCCACTTTGTTATGCTCTAAAAGGCTCATCATGTATAAACATTTAATTCACTTTATTATATGAGTCTTTACATTCATTAAGAGGTATTGAAGCATTTGATTTTAATAGAAAAACCACTTAATCTTTCAAACAAAGAATGAGGGGCATTTTGTGAAGTGTTTAAATCATAATTGTATTAAATAAAATTAGTTTTGAGCATTTAAAGTTGTTAAAATAATGTTTTTATTGTTATTGGTCAACCTATACGAGTTAGTGGTCGATCAGTGTAGGTTATTGTTAAATTTGATATAGCTTAAGGGTTCCAAAATAATATAAGTATGTGTTTTCTCATTAGCTTTATCGAACACTCACACTTCAAAGTGTTGAGCATCATTGTCTCATATTTGTGAGAGTAAACCATTTTAAAGTTATCAAGTGATAAAGTGAGAAGATTTGAGTTGTAATATTTGGTTTGAGAAATATATTATTATACTTGAGGTGATTTAAGTGAAATTGAAGTTTATCTTCACCTTGAAAGAAAATTGTAATAAGAGTTTCTCTTTACGAAGAAAGATTATACAAAAGTTACTATTCATCTTAAAAGCAGAATTGCAATAGAATTCTAAAAAGGGTTTTGGGAATGAATGTAAACAAAAGTTATTTGTTGAACGATTATAAGTCAATTTATATTTTCGTTTGTCTCTCTTTAAATTATTGTCGAATTGTTGAATTGATTTATATTAAGCAATTTTCTTATCCTTATTTGACTTCATTGCTATTAATTAAACATATTGACTAAAAAAGTTAAAAAACTTAATACCCATTTCACCCCTTCCTTTTTTAAGTACTGTTAAACTAATATACATCATTATTTTTAAGGTCAAAGATGAGCTATTATTGATATAAATTGAAAATTTAAATATTTTACTAATATTATCTTTAAATAATTTGAAAACAACCTCTCAATTAGTTAGAGGTAAGGTTGTGTACTATTAAGCCTCCCCAAATCTCGCGCCTTAATGAAATTTCAACTGGGTGTTATTGTTATATCTTTATATAATTTATCCTCTATTTTAATATAAATATTAAGATAAATGATGTGTTTGGATCACTTGGGAGAATGGTAATAGAAATTATAATGAATATAATGAAGAATGGAAATAAATATGACATCTATTCTTCACTATATTGAAAGTATAAAATATTATCCTAAAAGAGGATATAAAAATACTGTTCATCTAATTATAATAAATTACCAATCATTTTTTTTTTCATTCTTTATCCATGTCTTTCTTCTCATACCACCAAACCAAGCATCCAAAGTTTTTTATAGTATTCTTCACGTTATCTCCTATAATCCTAAGATGGTCATCTGTAGTTACCTCATATAACCATAAAAATTTCATATAATGCCAAGAAAGTTACCTGGAATCACCTCATATAACACTAAGAAATTTATGTTTGAAGGTGTGGTTAGTATAGATTATTTAAATATTTCGCAAAATTTTGGGATATAACTTTGGTTCGTCATTTGTGTGCAACACTTAGCAATGAAATCCATAGGTAGATCATTTAAGCTTGGTCAGAAGACCGAACTGATCCAGATAACAAGTTCTTATTTAACCGCAATATATTAACATTTATTGGATAGCAACCTTCCATAACGTTTTATACATGCTGTACAACAGCACCTGCTGTATTGCTGCATCTAAAACTTTTGTCAATAGTATATGACAAGTGAAAAATCAGTTTTGAGTTGGAAGTCCATTCTGCGTCCAAGCAGCATACCCACCGGCAATGTCAGTGACGGCTGTATAACCCTGCAACGAAATACAAATAAAAAGGAAAAAGGATTTTACAAACCTCCTCTACACAAACTCTCTACTGCCAGTAAGTGCTATCAAATAAAATACTATAGGAAATTGGAATTTGGAGCACAGAACAGAACACATTATGCAGATGCTTAGTTTGCACGTCTCACCAACAAATCTGAAGGAAGACAGTACACCAAAGGTTATCTCTGCTCTGGTTAGACTAATAAAATTAAGTAATTGCTATCAATCTAATGCTGAGCCTTAAAGCAAATATTGACGTTTGATATGACACCAAACTAAAGAACTTTGTCCATCAAATGTCAAATGAACCAAGTTCAAGTGCTTACACAAGCCAGGAGATCTGCAGCAGCCATCAGTGACCTTTTCCCGCTCTGACAACCCTGCAAAACAATGAAGCCATCAGGTCAGGAGCAATGGACATCATCTTCCACGCACAGGTGAGACGAAGAGGATTCCAATTCCAGAAACTCACAACGATAATCTCGTCATACTTCCCAAAATGTGAAGATACTTCTTCCAGAAACTTGGAGTTCTTATTCATTCCTACATTTTGGACGGAAAAGTAAACAAGAGAAAGAGGACAATAGGAAATCAAAATTAAAATAAAATCCATGTTCAGGACCACTCATAGTTGGGACCCCAGATACTGGTACTGGACCCTGCCTTGGTTTCTATCCACTAAATAATTCATGCGTTGATTTTTCTATGACCTCCTACTAAAAGTAGAATCCAGCTTCTATAATTTATCCCTGTTCGTGTTAACTATCAGAAAATGCTACCGCTCCTATAGCCAACACGAGTTCAATTCAGGTCAAGTAAAACCTCTTCCCAAAATGGCAGTCACTGAAGGTGTTAACCCAAAAAAAGTTGGATAACCTCTCTTTGTTATTAATGATCGCAGACAGATTAAGAGAAGTTGAGGATGATTGGCGGTTTGTTTGTTTTGTTGGTGATTTGAAGCTAGAATTCTAACCTGATCCGACTCTGTACATATAAGGAACGTTAATGGCTCCCTCCGCATGCCCAGCACTGAACTCTTCTGGAGTCCTGCAATGTTGTCAAATACAAAAGTGAATAGAAGAAAAAATTGAAAAAAGAAAAGAAAAGAAAAGAGTATCATTGTGCTTCAGTGATCATCTCGTCACAGAATATGTTTGGAAAGAAGCGAACTTGCTTTTAAAGACATTACATAACCATTTGCAGAGCTGAGCAACACGTAGAGATAAAGGTAAGTAGAGATGGTTTGCTTCCTTTTCATCAGAATCAGAATCCTACCTGACATCCAGGTAGCGGTGACCAGCTTGAAGAAGCTCGTGAGCCACTCGTACTGGTACTGAAGTTGGAACTACAGTAGCTTCCAAGTTTGCTCTCTGAGCAGCCTTCGGGCTTCAGTTCACATTAACATTCGATCAATAAACAGAGATAAAACTTCAAGCAGATATAGAAATTGTTTGGTTTCCATCTTCACAGTTACATAAGAGTTTATACGTACCAAAGACTTGAACTTTTCCGATTGATTCCAATACCTATACATCTCCGCGAGAACCCAACTGGTAACACCAATAACCCTCTGCAAGCAATAAAACAACAACAGCGATCGATACAATGAAATACAAGACAAAATAAAGGCACCGAAGGAAAAAGCCACACAGACCTCCTGGTGGGTTCTGGCGGGCCAAAACTCGGAGAAACCGGGCAGCTGAACCTACTAGAGAAAACAACCGAACCTGCTTCCATTACACTTCTCCGTATAGATCTTTCTTTCCCTGGAATTCTCTGGTTGTTGTTTATATATTGTGCTGAAATGCCGAAGAGCCCAAGGTCGAGATTATTGTTTGAGTTCAATGGTCGGAACAAAAGTTTGGGTGGCTTGAGATTAACGAATGACTGACACGTCATGCTTGGTTGTTTTGGAGTCATCTATAAGCCTGCACAAAAAAAAGTCCAAAATGAATGAATGGGCATAAATATGAACATTCATGGATAAGGTCGAAAATGGAAATGGTCGCACAGTAGCTATGGTCACCTAAAACGACCTCATCTTCACACGTCCCAATGTTCTGGCCAACTCGTCTCAAACATGATAACATCGAGTTTGAATTTTTGTTTAATACATAAATTTTAGTCATTTGCGTAAATCACCTTTTGGTCCCAAAAAAAAAAAAAATTAATAAATCTTCTCTAGGGAATAGGAATTGCGTCTTAAACATTGCAAAATATAAAGTATCTGATAAGAACAGATGCTACACTTGACCTTCATCTTAGCCAAAAAGCGGAGAAAGGTGTGGCTCGTATGGATACCGAAACCCCGATTTCTACATCCATCTTATTTCTCCTGCCTCATCCATTTCCGATATGGGCCATACAAGTCCTTGCTAATCCTTTCCTACCGGTGGTTGGGCTTAAACAAAGATGAAAAATCCTGTTAGTTATATTTGGGTCAGGTTGGGCTTTGAATTTAATGGATCTCTCCTTATAATAAAGTCAAAAACGCAGTTCAGTCACTATTATTTTCACCGGTCAACTTTATCAGAGTAGTTGTTGGTAAGTAATGGCCAGCTTCGCCGCCGGCGTCTCCCCTTCCCCACCGTTCATATCTCGACGCTTGTTTTATCTCCCTGCTTCGCCTCCTCTCTCGGTTTTCCAGCTACGTCAATCCAAGGTTGCGTCTTTAAATGCGTTAACTGTTAATTTTTCTTCTTGTTGCGTGATTTGATTTGTTAGCTCTTTTTCTTCCAGAGTTGGACTTGGAGAGTAAAATGCGCGCCTTCGGAGGAGGAGCCGGTTCCAGATGCCGAAACACCACCGTCGCGTGCCTTATCTTCGTCGTCTTCATTATCTCCAAGCATTTCGGCCTACAATTGGTGTGCAGCACTCGGGGGCGTAGGGTTTCTGGAAACTGCGTACCTGACTTACCTGAAACTCTCCAATTCTGAAGCTTTTTGCCCCACTGGTGGCGGCGGCAGTTGCGGCGATGTACTTAACAGCGAGTACGCCGTCGTCTTTGGTGGGTATCTAACTTAATCATAAGCTACATCTTTACTTTGTTGGCTAATACGGTTGGCCATAAGAAAGCTGTCCATGTGGTAAAACTTGCAAAAGGTAGTACGTTTTGTTCTTTAAACTATTTGCTCTTTTCAGAGTATGTCCCTACAAATGCCTTGAGTGTTACTTAAATAAGTACTTGTGATTCTCCTAATATCTTGGATTAATTTATTTTTCATATAAGCAAAAAGATTGGATTGTATCCAGAAGATTGTTTTTCTTCGCCTGTATCTTCATGTTGCTGTTATACTTGCAAAAAGTTGCGTATCTGCATTGATTTGACCAGAAAAATAAACATGAATTGCATTGTAGGTAATGTGTTTCAAAGAGGATTTCAATGATTGTCATTTTCCATTTGTCAGGTGTTCCGCTTCCCATTATTGGAATGGTTGCTTATGGTTTAGTTACAACTCTTAGTCTACAATTGTCTGGAAGGAGCATACCTTTGGGCATTAGTGAATCAAATGGTCGTTCTTTTCTACTTACGAGCACTGCCTCCATGGCTGCTGCTAGTGGATATTTCTTATACATTCTAAACACAAGATTCTCGGGGATATCATGTTCATACTGCCTCTTTTCGGTGTTGTTGTCATTCGGCTTATTCTTCATCACTCTAAAGGTGTCCTCTTTTACCAGCTTTCTCCTCATTTATGTATATGTTAGTTACTAGAGATTGCATTGATTAGGTTCATGACGAGATCTTGCGCATTTCAATTTCCCTTCATTGTTGCAATATTTCAGGAGTTTAGGTTGCAAGAGTTACAAAGATTACTGGGTATCCAGCTTTCAATAGCAATCTTGGTGATTGTTTCCCTCAATACCTCATATGGTAGTTTTCAATCTGCCACCTCAAGGTGATTAAATCTCTCTTCTCTTAAACTTGTTTATTTGTTTTATTCTTGAGCACCTACTTTTTAGATTGTCTGCAATTTATGCTTAGTTATTTGCTTTTTTGTTATTTCAAAAAACCTTTTTTCATTAACTGATATGATGGTTCTGTAGTATGGAGGACCTACCCTCTTCATTTTATGTGAGGTAATCATTGTCCTGAAGTCTTCTATCCTTCATTGTTTATTAGCACTGCAGCTGATCTCAACCTGGAATTTTTTACCTCTGAGATAACAACGTCATCGAGTCCTTTTGCACTTGCGCTTGCAAAGCATCTGCACTCAATAGGAGCTAAGATGTATGGGGCATTCTGGTGTTCACATTGTGTAGAACAAAAGCAGGTACATTTTCTTGGTGCAGACTTTACCTTATTACCAAGTCTGTTAGCTGCAGTTGACACTAGTTGGCAATTTCTTTGGCCTTGTTTTACTGAGTGATCCCAATGGAAGTTTGAAGTCTATGAATTTCAGTGTGAAAAAGGTAGCATTACTAAGGTAAAGGGTTCACTCCATCGGTCTGTGCAATTACTCATATTGTAATGGGCCCTTAAAATGTGCTGTTTCCTCTAAGGGTTGCATGTGCCCTCAACTGCTATTTAAATCACATTGAGCATAAAAAACGTAGGTATAAAATTGCGATCATGCCTGGAGAAAATCCATGAACTTGACCTATGCTATATGTACTATGTTGGATTATCATAAAATATTAGCCAGCAAATGGATCATATTTGATCGCTTTCATTTGATCTGGCAAGAGTTTTAGATCATCTTCTGTCATTCCTGCAGATGTTTGGGAAAGAAGCATCAGAAATTTTGGACTATGTTGAATGCTTTCCTAATGGCTTTAGACAAGGAATGAAAATGGTAAAGGCATGTGCGGATGCTAAACCTGAAGGATTTCCCACATGGGTAATTAATGGTGAGGTGAGCAAGTTAATATTTCACTGAGTATTCCCTCATTTTCTCTTAATTATCAATGGAACTACCTTAAGGTTTTTGGTTTTTTTTTTCGCTAAAAATTAGAGCTGCCTGGGGCTTTCAACTGTCTTGGGATTTTTAAGAGCCATCTATTTTCGCAGTCACGAAAGAGTCTTTTAAGTTGCTTTTCTACGAGATGCCAATGTTTCTTCACCTCACTTAAGCAAATCTTAGAAATGTTATATTCGTCTCATTGTCTTCTGATTTAGTGTGTAATTCTGCAGGTTTTGAGTGGGGAGCAAGAACTGTCGGAGCTTGCTGGAGTATCTGGTTTCAAGTTTGATGATGTAAGCCAAGCTGGTTAAGTTCTCGACCACTCTGGCAGCTTGGATCACATGTACAGTTTTATAGACATTGAAAAAATTGATGACTAGATTATATTCCTTGAATGAGCATTTGAAATTTGTTAATATATTATTATAGAGTGCTTGGATCTGAATAACTTGAAACATTCCAACTTGCTAATCTAAAGTGTACTTTTTTCATCAGTGTTATGGATTTCAATCGTTTTAGCCAATTGTATCGATTACAAAGTGGTTCTAAATAATGTAATACCATATCAATTTTAAATAACGGTAAGTTACCAGGTAAAGTTTAATTCGTTATGGATGGATTAGATCACTAAAGGCCATATGTATTATTCTTCATGTTAGACAAGCACTTGTTTGCAGAATGTTCATAATTTGAAGACTCATTTAGTTTCCTTTATTGAATAAGTGGAATACAACTTATCATTTAGTATATTGGGATGTAAAGTTGAGACCTACCTTATCCAAATTTGAGTTCTCTCTACTGGCTCAGGGAAAAAATTGAACGTACATGATTCACCTCCTCTCTTTTGCCATCATAGGACCAATAAACCCTTATAGGACAAAGCCTAATGAAATATCTAAGAAGCCAAGTATCCTTCATCATTGCAAAAGTTAAGGCCAGTGTGACAATCTTATGCCCCCACAACTCACTATGGAACCAATAACTATTTCCAAGAATAAGGCCATTCTTTTAATATACACTCACCAAATATTACTACTTTTCTCTCTAGTCTTCATTAAGTTGTTTGCTACATACCAAACGTTGGAAAACACTCTAAAACTTGGTTTTGCATGCCTATTGAGAGGAACCCTTAAAGAACAACCTGGATTGCTGTTAGCACCCTTCTAGTTACCAGCATGCTAGTATTAATATTAGTAAACAGTCACTAAGACATTCAAATATAAATGCCACATAGGCTAGTGGTTAAGAGTTAGTTACAGAGCTCAGGAAGCGATGGTGAAGGCACATGACGCTGCGTTGAAGGACCTTCGATCGCAGCTGAGTTCCTTGATGGCCAATGTGGAGACGCTAGCCAAATCACAAGGTCTGCTTCAGTCGGAGATGAGGGATGGGTTTCAATCCTTGATGGCCAGAAACTCGCAGAAACAGAAGATCGGCGAAGAAGAAGAACCATCGGCATTTACTCAACATGCGTCCTCTTCAGGTGATGGTGACAGACCCGCGTATCTCTCTTCAGTCACCTCCGGCGACGACAGAACTGCCAGTGGTCCGCAAGGTTCTGGGCAACACCAACAGGGTGACCCCGAGTCATCGATTGCGACAGCACGTGCGTGGGAGGAATATCGGAACACAGCTCAAAGGGTCGACCTCCCTGCTTTCCACGGGGACGACCCATTCGCATGGGTCGCGAGAGTTGAATCCTACTTTGTGATTCATGAAGTCCCTCTTGAGCTTCGTATTCCGATGGTACAAATACACATGGAGGGATCGACGCTCTACTGGTTCATGATTTTACGAGAGTTGGACCCACGGATGATTTAGGAGAGATTCAAACGATCGTTATTCGATCGTTATGGGGGGAGGGACGAGGAAGACCCAATCGAGTAACTGAATTCGGTCTTCCAACGTGGCTCGGTGGACGAATATATCGACGAATTTGAGAAGGTAGCGTCGCAGATTGGTCGGCTCCCGGATGAGTGGTATATGAGTTATTTCATGGGTGGGTTACAAGAGGAAGTGAAGAACCAGGTACGTACTCACGACCACCCAACCCGGGTTCGCCTCATCTCTGTCGCAAGGAAGGTTGAGAGAGAGCTGATTGGTGAAGGTGTGGTCCGGTTGGGCGAAGGGAGAAGAAAAATCGAAGATTTTCACTCAAACCTTGGGCACTGAACAGGACAGCCCTACACGTATCGTCCAGCTCAAACCCACCATGTAGTGGGAAACATTAAAAACAAAGTAAGTGAGTCATTCCACAAACCGAAGGGCCCCATCTCTGATAATCACCGAACAGGGAATGCAAAGTGGAGGGGTACACGTAGCTTAACCTATGATCACATGATGGAGAGGAGAGCTATAGGTATTGTTGTCACTTCAACCAGTACTTTCAGTGTGGGGTTGAGGGATGGACATCGAGTTTTCTCTCAAGATATTTGCAAGGTGATTAAACCGGGGTTGAATGGAGAAGAGTTTATTGAGGACGCATATGTATTGGACATAGGAGGGCCAGATCTAATCTTGGGTGTTGCCGTGAAAATTGCAGATGCCCTGCTTTTCCTGCTCAATGAATGTTCTCAGCCTGTTATTCACAGGGATATCAAGTCCTCAAATATTCTTCTCTCTAAAGAGTTTGAACCACAGTTATCGGATTTCGGTCTGGCGATATGGGCACCATTAACTTCATCATTTGCAACTCAAGATGTTGTTGTTGGAACGTTCGGCTATCTTGCTCCAGAGTACTCCATGTATGGGAAAGTGAGTGACAAGGTTGATGTCTATGCTTTTGAAGTTGTTCTACTTGAATTACTATCAGGAAGCAGACCGATTGCTTCCTTGGAGTCTCCCAAGAATCAACAGAGCTTGGTTATGTAGGCAAAGCCACTAATAGAAAGTGGTAATGCAAGGAGCATACTAGATCCAGATTTGGAAGGAAACATTTATGAGGTTCAGATGCACAGAATGGTGCTTGCGGCAACATTCTGCTTCTCAAGATCTGCTAGTCGTCGTCCTAAAATGATCGAGATACTAAATCTTCTAAGAAAGGCAATTCCCTTTCATCCACCTTGAGGACAAGGTGCCTTTTGAGGAGGAAGGAATTGTTAGCACCCTTCTAGTTATCAGCATGCTAGTATTAATATTAGTAAACAGCCACTAAGACATTCAAATATAAATGCCACATAGGCTAGTGGTTAAGAGTTAGTTACGGAGAGAGAGAGAAAATGAGAAGGTACAGAGTCTATAATGAGAAGGTACAGAGTCTATATATATAACTCGGTATAGGAGAGAGGATCATCATTAGATATTCTGGAAATACAGATTTGTATTGGCCTGGAAAGTATATTTCCAGGAGGGGGAGCTTTGCTCCAGCAATATTCTTTCTAACTGTACCGATATTTCATCAATACAAGCAATCTCTATAGAGGTTCCTATCAATTGCTGTTGGACCCCACACCCCACACCCCACCCTTCGATGTTTGCAGGTTATACTGCGACGTGTGTTTGGAGGTTATACCCCAGCGTGTGTTTGCGGGTTATACCGCGGCATCCAACACAAATCAGTATTGTCCTATTTAGTCATGGAATTGGCTCAATGGTGAGAGGCGTTCACTTTAAGTGAAACAAAACCTTGAGGTCATGGGTTCGAATCGTGGATTCCACCCATGACCAAAG
>JAOQMQ010000196.1:8934733-8950253 GCA_027563845.1 Erythroxylum subrotundum
GACCAACCAACGCTTTGACTTTTCTACTTCTTCTTCTTTATAAGAAGAACTTGGATTGCGAAGAGAGAGGAGCTCTATAAGGCATATTCTAGACCGAGAGAAGACGGCTTCAACGGGTGAGTGGGGAAGGTTGACTGTGACTGGTGGAGTTTTCCGGTCAAAACACGGCTTGGAAGACGAAGAGTGCCATGAAGAACAAACGGAGCGAAAACGGAGGACATCAAGAGGAGAATCAAGCAGGTTGCTGATGGTTTTTAGCAACTCACTCGGCAGATCGGCCCATTGATTAAGAGTAGTGGTGTTCATTTCTCTTCTTCTTTTTCCTCTGTTATTGGAGTTCGGTACTTTTATATGTCTCCTGCTTGACTTTTCTTCCTATTACTTCCAAAACATTGGGGTCTTCACGGCCTTGCAAGTCCACGAAGCGCAATACATGGGTCGTTTGAGTTTACGGGAGAAGAAAAGAATGTTGTATGATCCATTACGAGCAAAAGTATATTTTAAACCCAAAATCTAATTTGAACTTCAAGATCTCGAAATGTATAATTTGTATTCTACCTGAATGGAAAATTGATCGAGAATTAGACTTTTTAACCAAGCATATGAAGCTTACAAAACTAGACCTTCCCATATTTCTCATCCTTCAAGAAATGAAATTCTGTTATCTCTTTCTTACCAAGATGACTCACTCGCTTATACTATAGTTTGGTACTATCATTCTTCAGCCCGAAGATTGAGAAACAATCATTGATCTCATTATTGTTTTTCCGATTAAAATATAAATGTCATGTTATAAATTTTCTTTTATCATAGTTAATGCACATTTTTAAAATTTTATTATTATAAAGTGCTCATCATTAAAAAAAAAAAAACTTATATTCTTGTCTATCAAGTGTACCCATAAAAATTAAATTCTTTGAAACTTAAGAATATGGTAGTTTATCTAATATTCTAACAATTTCATCATATTTTTTTGATTTGCATTGAACAATTGCGTTTAGCAAGTGTAAGTATAATGAATTTTTATTTCCACGTAAGCCTAAGGCACTTAAACTCTATTTCTGTATCTTCTCAGAAATCGAGACAGGATCCTCTGTCTAATATTACTCTGTCTTATTCTGTCTAATAGAATCTCAGCTATTTATTTTGCGGGACCCACGCGATATTCATAAATACATAGCTGAGATTTATTCGACACAATAAAACACCATAATATCCAATAAATCACCATAATATTAGACATAAGATTTGAACTCTCAAAAATCACGTCACGAATCCAGCACCTGGCCCACGTTGGTTTGCTTCTGACTTTGAAACTCTCTCTAACCACTATGAAAATGGTATCAGTCCTATATCCTTGTTCTGTACCGGTTAGTTTCTAGAATTCCACCATGCATCAAAAATTTAAAGGCATGTATGAAAAATACTCTCTGATATCTCAACCAACGGCTACCTCCTGCTACAGTACATCGTTCACAACGGCTACCGTCCCCCGCCCCACTGAGGGTGCCATGGACCACCAATCTCCCCCTGCCATTGTTAACACAGTCCACTCTGACCCTGCAGCTACCGGTCGCACCGCTAAGAAAGTCCGCCTTAGAGAGCGAGAGGAAGATCCCCCCCCCCTCCTCCATCCCACCGGACCCGCATCCTCCCCAGAGTTACAGTGCAGTGTTAACTGGAACCAGTAGCGCAGCAGCACACACAAACGACTTACCTTGGCCAGAGGAGGACTTGCTCGAGCCGACAGAAGGAGACATTACCTTCGTGTAAGGCTCCCACAGCCTCGGGGTGGAAATCTCCAGCACCTTTCAAGCTCAGCTGGAACACGTCTGGCACCATGCTGTGGTGGTTAAGCTCCTGGGACACAAATTGGGCTTCAGTTTGCTGAAAGATCGCTTCCGTTCCCTATGGCATCCCACTGGCCCTATGAAAATTGTTGATTTGGAGAATGATTTCTTTTTAATCAATTTTAAAGCCGAGACTGACTATATCCATACCTTGACGCAGGGCCCGTGAATCATAGCCGGACATGTCCTCTCGTCCAACCTTGGGTGCCGGAGTTCCGCCCTTCTTCCGGGAAAATCATTCATGCAGTCGCGTGGGTTCGCTTCCTCGACTTGCCCATCACTTGTTACCACCCCTCCGTCATCTCAGCGCTTAGTAATCTAATGGGGCGCACGGTGAAGATCGACGCCAACACCCAACAGGCTTACCGGGGGCGTTTTGCTAGAGTCGCGGTCACCTTGGATCTTAGTTCCCCTCTTCGGTCGGTGGTCGAACTGAATGGGGAACTGATTCGCGTCGCCTATGAGGGCTTACCGCAATTCTGCTTCCACTGTGGACGGATTGGCCATACTTCAGCCAGTTGCCCCTTTAGCAAGGACACATCGACAGCACCGGAGCCTCCCTTCGGCGACACGGCCACACCTGGCCCAACGGTACCCAGCACGGACCAGGTCAAGGACCAGACCAGCTTCGCCGACTTTGGGTCGTGGATGCAGGTCAACCGGCGCGCCCGTCGGACCACCCTCCCTCTCTCTGCCGCTCGCCTCGCCGGCACCTCTGCAGCGCCCCCAGCCGGATCGCGTGGCTCCCGTTTCTCTGCGCTCGCCTCGCCGGACACGACAGATCTCCCAATGGTCCTCGAGCCAACGCTCTCTGAGAGCCTCCAAAACTCTCCCACCGTCGCGTCCAATCTGCCCCGCCTGCTCGCGCCGGCTCCCACGTCCCCGCTGCTAGCCCAGGCGTCGTCTGCTTATAGGCAAACCCGGCCGCTGGGTCAGGCCCAACCTCCCCCCCCAACGGCCCACCCAGTCCCTGCCCCACCTGGGTCGACCCCCTTAGCCCTGAGCCCAGTCCATACCAGCCCCCACCTGGGCCGACCCTCTCAGCCCAGAACCCAGTCCAGCCCAACCCCCCACCAGCCACCCTCCCTCCCCACGCCCTCCCTCGTGGTTAGCAGGCCCATGTTCCGGCCCAAGGTAGCCCTGGGCCTACCCAGAGGCACGTAGCCCTATCCGTACCGTCCCATGCGAACCTAGTTCTCCCAGATCATGCAGGTTCCTTGACATTCCAGGCGACTTTGGATAGCGGGGCTATGGATGAAGATCCCTGCGACCACTCAGATTCCGTTATCCCGACCGTTTCTCAGGGCCCTACACCAGGGGCATCCCCACCCCGTCCCCCGGAACCACTTCCACCATCGTCTCTTAATACGACCCCCGAGTCCGTTTCTAATACATAGATGGTTGACTTAGGCCCCGAGCCAGCGTTTTGCCCCGATTCGGAGTTGACTCCTTCCGAAGTCAACGGTCCCGAAGTCTAATTGCTCGGGCTCATTCGTTTTTGTTATGTCTATTTTTATCTGGAATTGCCAAGGGGCTGGAGGTCGGACCTTCAAGCCCATCATGAAAAATTACCTCAAACTTCATAAACCTTGTCTTGTAGTCTTGGTCGAACCTCGCATCAGCGGCCCTCGTGCTTTAAAAGTGATACGGTCTCTCAGATTCGATCACTCCTACCGGGTGGAAGCTGAGGGATTTTCGGGTGGCATTTGATTACTGTGGAGCGACGTTACAGTCCGGATTCGGATTGCCCACCGACAATTTGTGCACGCTAGCGTGGAGTGAGACCAATCGAACTTTGATTTTACTGCCATTTATGCTAGCCCTACCTATGCACTCCAGAAATTCCTCTGGCACTACGTACCGACTATTGCACGGGACACTACTACTCCTTGGCTCCTGGGAGGCGACTTCAATGCCAAGCTGGACAGTAGGGACAAACGCGGCGGCTCTCGGTTGTGAACCATTGTCAACCCTCACTTTTGTAACTGCATGCATCTGTGTAGTCTTCAGGAGATAGACTTCGTCAGCCCCAGATTCACGTGGCGGCGAGGGCCAATTCGGGCTCGCCTAGATTGCGCTTTCTGCTCTAATTCGTGGCACGCTACTTTTCCTCTCACCTGTGATTCTCATTTGCCTTTCTTGAAATCCAATCATCGGCCCCTTCTTATCACTTTTCATAATGCTACTCCCTGACCTCCGAGGAAGCACCCCTTCCGGTTCCAGTCCGCTTGGCTTACCTCAGCCGACTTTGGTACGGTGGTCGCCGAGCACTGGAACCCTACTAACTCTACCTTTTGTGGGGCGCTCACCCATCTTGCGAGTCAACTCACTCAGTGGAATGCCACCTCCTTCGGGAACATCTTCCATCGTAAGAAACGTATCATGGCCCGTTTGGCAGGCATTCAACAACCCTTAGAAGAGTCTCATTCACCCTCCCTCCAGGATCTTGAGGCTTACCTGCAGACCGAACTCGAACACGTTCTTTATCAGGAAGAGCTATTCTGGCATCAGCGTTCCTACAGTCAATGGCTCGACCAGGGTGACAGGAATACGTCTTACTATCATGCTATTACTAAAACCAAACGTCGCCAAACTCGAGTCACCTCCTTAGTTGATGAGGACGGGACGGTGCATTCTGATCCGACGTCCCTCAGCGGCCTAGCTTGTTGCCATCTAGCGGAGATCTATCGTTCCGATGATAACCCCCCCTCCCACAGATTGGCCGCTCCAGGGACGGTTCCCTCCGCTCCCGACCAATGCCGCGGAGGATCTCTCTCAGAGTTTAAGCCCGGAGGAAATCAGGACGACGTTCTTCACCATGGCGCCTAATAAAGCGCCCGGCATTGATGGCTTGACCGCTTTATTCTACCAATCTCAATGGGCTACTATTAGCCCTTCCTTGACTAGTTTCCTTCAGAGTGTTTTTACCCATGACATCTGGGATTCCGCGCTCAACTGCACCATATTAGTTCTTCTCCCTAAAATCCCGTCTCCTTCTTCGATATCCCAATTCCGGCCTATCGCGTTGTGTAATGTTTTATATAAAGGCATTACCAAGATAGTAGTTAATCGCCTCAAACCCTACCTCGCTGATCTGGTTGCACCCAATCAATGCAGTTTTGTTCCGGGTCGCTAGATTACTGATAACATCATTATCACGCAAGAAGTCATCCATTCCATGAGCAGGAAATCGGGGAGCAGAGGGCTCATGGCCGTTAAAGTGGACTTGGAAAAAGCGTATGATCGGCTCAATTGGGCCTTCATCCACGAAACAGTTCTTGATGTGGGCCTTCCAGGGGACCTGATTACTCTTGTCATGAAGTGTATTACTACGGTCTCCTTCCAGGTCAACTGGAATAGGGATTTGAGTGACCCCTTCACCCCTACTCGTGGCCTCCGACAGGGGGATCCGCTTTCACCTTACCTATTTGTTCTTTGCATGGAACGCCTTGGTCATGCAATCACTCACGTTGTGTCTCTTGGTACCTGGCTCCCGATCAAGCTCAGCAGGAATAGTCTGCCCCTCACTCATTTATTTTTTTCCGACAACCTCATCCTCTTTGCGGAAGCTTCTGTTGACCAGGTCTCCGTCATTCGGACCATTCTGAACTCCTTCTGTTCCTCTTCTGGGCAACAGGTGAGTATGGCCAAATCGAGGTGCTATTTCTCCCGGAGCACTCCTCCCGCTACAAGACAATCCTTAAGTAGCGCGTTGGGATTCCGCTGGACCAACGACCTCGGCCGATACCTTGGAGTCCCTCTCTTGCACCAACGTGTTAGCCGCCAAACGTATCAATCCATTCTCGATACGGTTCACCAACATTTATCCGGATGGTTAGCCCAACTCCTTTCTTCGCTGGCCGTCTCACTCTGACTCACTCTGTGTTAGCCGCTATTCCCAGCTACACCATGCAGACTGTCCGTCTTCCGCGTAGCCTGTGTGATGATCTGGAAAAAGCAATGCAACAATTTTTGTGGGGCTCGTCTTAAGCTAATCCGAAACTCCATCTTGTCCGTTGGCCGGACATTTGCAAGCCTAAGGAACTAGGCGGGCTTGGCATTCGACGAATACGAGAAACAAATGATGCTTTCCTAGCCAAACTAGGCTGGTCCCTAGTGGCTAACCCGAACGCTTTATGGGTCCAAGTGCTCTCTAGGAAGTACAATTTTGACTGTAACTAGCTTCCCCAATCCTTACCTACCTCCCGGGGTTCCATGGTTTGGCGCAGCATCAAGGCCACCAGGCTTATAGTTCTCTGGGGCATGAAGTGGATGATCGGTGATGGAGCCCGGACACAGTTCTGGCTCGACCCGTGGATATTGGACACCGGGCCCCTGATTAACCACGCCTCCCAGCCCGTCCCCAACTCCATGCTCTCCCTCTGTGTCCCTCAGTTTGTGGATCCTGCCGGCAACTGGAATTGGGAAGCGTTCCAACCTTGGCTCCCACCGTCCATTTGCCGTCTTATCGCCGGCACGTTCCCGCCGACCCCTTACCTTGGCCCCGACCAGCTGGTTTGGGGTGCTTCAGATAAGGGTATTTTCACTGTGGCGTCTACGTATTCCTTGCTGATGGATCAGGCAGCAGCGGTTCCTCATGGGTTGTGGAAGGCAATCTGGCGGTGGCCGGGACCGCAGCGTATCCGCACCTTTCTTTGGTTACTTGCCCATGAGCGTCTACTCACGAACCAACTCCGCGCTCGAAAGCAGCTCACAACGGACAATTCTTGTGCTCATTGCTCTCTTGAAGAATCCACCCTGCACGTCGTGCGGGATTGTCTCAGGGCGCAGCGAGTGTGGCACACATTATCGCCTCATCTCACAGCGACGGATTTCTTTGATTTATCTCTACGCGACTGGCTTTTCACCAATAGCCATACTAGCCGACGACTTCTGGACAGGGATTGGACGGTCCTTTTTGGCATCACTTGTTGGCCCCTCTGGACATGGAGGAACAAGTCCTTATTTGATCCGCAATTTATTTGGCCTCCCTCTCCTGACTTTCATATTTTGTCTTATGCAGATCAAATCCGCAGGTCTTTTGAGCGGAGCAGTCGGACTGACACTAGACTTCGCCCCCGCCACGAGATCCTACTGCATTGGAGTCCGCCACCGACGGGCTGGGTCAAATTAAACACCGATGGATCAAGCAATTATCGCCACTGTACAGCTACCGCAGGTGGCCTTTTACGAGACAGTGACAGCAACTGGCTGGGAGGCTTTACACAGAACATCGGTTGGTGTACCCCACTGTTTGCTAAACTCTGGGGAGTTTTCACCGGGCTCTCTCTCGCCTAGCGCTTAGGCTTCCGCCACGTTATCTTGGAGGTGGATTCGGTAGCTGTGCACACTCTTCTCTCCTCCTCGGCCAACCGGTCTCAGGTGCTAAACCCTATTGTGGCGGGTATTCAAGAGTTGTTTTCCCGGAATTGGTCTGTTGTCCATCGGCATGTTTACCGAGAGAGCAACAGATGCGCCGACTGGCTTGCCTCTCAGGCGGCTTAATTTGATGTTAGGATTACCTATTACGATTCTGTACCTTCCGGGTGCTAACCTTTCCTCTTTGAGGATGAATCGGAAATGTGCTTCCCCAAATTAGCTGTGTAATTTGTGAAGACTCTTTTCCTTTAAACCAAAAAAAATAAAAAAATTTAAAGGCATATCTCCCACATATGCACTCGAATGCAGGATTCAACAAATATTGCTTGCCCACTTCTGACAAGTTCGTGCTTGGCAAGGGAGGATCTATTCCGGGATTCCTCAAAATGAAGTAAATTTCCATAAGTTCAGCCAAGTTCAAATGTTAGAACTGCAAAGGAAGACTACAGATTATTACAATTCTACTTGAATCAGTTCAGTTATTGGTTGGAGTTCTTGCAGGAGTTTATGCCAAAGATGAATATACCAATCTGAATGAACAAGATCAGGACCATAACAAGGCTGTTGAATTTCTAATTATTTGAAAGAAAGAAACTGTCTTATAGGCCAATCATACCCAATAAAATTTTCCCCCAAGTACATGAAAGATTAACGTGCATCAATCTCAGTATATGTTATTAAAAGCTTATTTTGAAAGGAATAAATCCTAAAATAGATATGGCGCTGTCAACTCTTAGATGTTCGTCTCCACCAACTGGCTAATATTCATTGGTGTCACATATCTACTTGATCCTCCAAACATTGACAGAGCAGCTAGCCTGGAAGCTGCTTCGGTTGGGTGAAAAAGGTCCCAGAACAAGTACTCGTGTCGATTTGAGCAAAGGGTTGGATCTATTCTTGAGTCGCAGGGAAGTTCTCCATTGAACGTTCCTTTCCCACAGCACGCATTTTTAACTTCTTTCATGCCTGCAAAAAATTGCAGAAGATTGAAATTGGTCATTAGAAGGTTACCCACTTTTTATAATGGAGAACTGTTAAAGCATCTATTTTGCATGTCAAGTTTGGGACTGAAATGCTTACGAAAGACCAAAGGATTTTCCATGACATCACTTGTCATTTGATAAGAGTTTGCAAGTGAGTACTTCACTCCTGGGAATTGTGAGCTCCAACTCTTTAAAAGGGCCTGAATGTTTACAAAGAAAGCTACAGCCAGGTCGTTCATTTCCTTGATGCAGGCATCGGATTTGAGAACTGCTCGGGGACTAGGACAGCATCCAATTGGCGGAACGCTTACAATGACAAACTTTCGAGCTCCCAAGTCATACAGATTCTGTCATATTAACACACAAAATTTTATACCTTTCCTAATCATTTTCCATTTCAGGAGCCCTATGATGTTGAGGAAGAGCTAGGAGTCAAAACCTGTAAATGATTTGTATAGTTTGACAGTAAGAATTGCATGAATTCTGGAGCAGTGACATTAGTGGTTCGGTTAAGAGTAGCAGCTGAGAACTCAAACATGTCATTGCTTCCGGTGCTAATTAAAAACAATGATTGAGAAAACATTCTGACAGTGGCATTTGGACTCAACATCGCTGAAATGTTGCCATGAACTGTTGAAAATTGCTGGATTTGCTCTGCCAAGGATACGACCTTCCCCTTTGAATTGAGAAAAAAAAAAAAAGAACTTGAAAGTCAGTTTTTGCCTCTTTTCAAAAAAAAAAAAAAGTCAGTTTTTGCATGCGAACACTTGCAGAATATAAAGAAACCTAAAGAAGAAAAGAAGAAAATAAACTAAAATATGGTTCAGTTAGTAATTGATATAAAGATAGGAAGTTATTACGAATCCAAGTCCGGTGCTGCTAAAAATTCCCGATCCTCCTGATGCGAAGTTGACGCCCAGGAGAATTCTCTGCCTGAAACTTGAGTAATGGTTGACAAGAGACAGGAAAGGTGGTGGACTGATAGCAAAACCCAAGAGCCTCACTGTCCAAGCAACCAGTGAAGATTATACATAATCTATTCTTACTTTAGTACATTACTGTATATATGTAGATTAGCTGCTAAATCTGATTCTGCATTTTAACTAAACATAAATTCTTTTTTTTTTTTTTCAAACTTTAGTTACTATAACTTGGAGGTCCTGCAGACTCATTAAGAACAAGGACATAAGAATCATTATCCGTTCAACTTGAAAAATTTGCATTTCGTATCAGTTCATACATACCAATCTCATCAGCCGTGTTATAACCATTGCTAAATCTCCCTGTTGGAATCGAGAAAGCATAATCAATTCCGTTATATGGGAAGTTCGATTGTGCTGTGCTTTCATTTAAGAAACTATTGGTTCCAACATCAAAGGTTGAGTCACCAAATATAAACACTGCAGGTACTGTCTTGGTACCAGCCTCATCCAAGCAAAGAGCCACAAGGGTCATTGAGAAGTACAGAAAGAAGAAAGCTGGAGTAAGTCTCTCTGCCATGTTAAAGTGTTTGTATCTTTGCAATCAATGGTGAGTTGGAGTCCCTAGACCTCAAGGGTTTCTGTTCTGAGCTTGAATAACTTAAGGCTCTATTTATGGGCACAAAAGGAGTAGGGAACAAACAACTGGTCATATTAACGTCTCCCAAGTTATATGCATAGTACAAAATATCAGAAACCAACAAACTCAGGCGGAGTCCTCAATTGTTGGAAGGAGACATGGTAGTAGGAAGTACGTATATTGTGCACTTGGTCAGTGAATGATTTATTGGTGGTCTAGTAACTGGACCAGATCTTCTGTCCCACCAACCCTGTGCCCTCTGTCCCACAACCAATCCCAGCCATCCATTGGTGGTCTAGTAACTGGGACCAGATCCGGTAGCTGGCTTATCCATGAGCATGCCCTTATGAGAAAACAAGTGAAGCGATCCTCCATTTCCAAATTGTTAAAGAGTGTCTTATCTCAGCCTCCTTAGAGCTTCCTTTATCGCGATGCAAATGGCTTCATACTGCATAGTTGTTTAAGGCAATGCACCTTGCTTTGGTAACTCAAACACAAATTTAATAACAATTGTCAATGTCATTTCACCAACATTAGCTAAATAGGACAATGTCAATCAGACAACATATGTATCCGAACTCTTTCATTAATTCCAGTTAAGTGCTGGAGTCATGAAGCATTCACAATGTTATTATCATATTTTTCATCGGCTAATTTTGCCAGGTAAATGTTCATTGATTTCACAAATCATAGCCCTAGGGTGTCAACAAGCAGCTGTTACTCTGAACATAAAGATGCCAGACTGTTGTTTTGTCCATGACGAAGGTAGAACTAGGACAATAAACATATATTTTCTCACCATTGATTAAGTTGAGAGAGGTAAAAATTAAACGACAAGCAGACTGCTAAATGTCCGACCCTGCACTTGACCAAGTTCGGGTTTGGACTGATAAGACAAGATATGAGATAGAACAATATTTATGAACTACAGTGGCCATGTCTGGTGTTGGGTTTCTTGGGTCCCTCCAATGTGGATAAAAATATTAGCTCATAAATCAATTTTATAATGCAGAAAGAGGTACAAGGATATATGGATCGCCTCTTTCAATAATTTAGAGAGGACCAAACTTGAGACAAGTCAAGGAGTTCCCTGTGATTAAGCCTTCAAGTTTGGAGATTAACAGTTAACTAGTACAAGTTTTCACCCTTTGCATACGAAAATTTTAGGTTACAATGCTACCACTCCATTTGAATAGAATAAGAAGTAAACTGTTTAAAATGAGTAGCTTTCTATTAGTCTTCATTTAGTCTTCATAATCTTGCAAATTCATTCCTACATTTGTTACTAAGAACATGAGCTAAGAATTGTTCTATAATCCGAGCAATGAGCTCAGGTAAAATGAGTCTGTAGCTCGTTTAGTGTTCCTAAAAGTCCCAGCACTCCTTTTATTTCAAATAGCAAACGTTGAACATCTTAGAGCAATAGTAAAGCAGACTTTGAATAAGTGTTCTATTAATCATTTGTTCTACCTAAATGTTGAATTGTGGGTGAAGTATACATCAAACTACATTTAGATGATCAATTTTCTAATATAGGTTTATAAGAGGAGTTATGAGTAAGTAATGTAATTTATGTTAGCTCAAGGTTTATTACTAATGATTTTGATGATAATTATATAATATTTCAAAATTCAAATTGGTTTTATATCCTTGCATAAGTAACGATATAATTTTTAAAAGGAAATGATATCAGAGGATAAATACTTCATTTCTTACAGGAACCCTTAATGAACTTAGCTTATTAGAAATGATTCCACAATATCTGGAAAGATCTTGCTAATAACATAATTCGAACAATTAGTTTTGATATTTTTGTCAAAACTTTTCTCTTAACGTTTAAATATTGGAAGATTCTAGCAAAGATATTGAAGATTCGTTAGATCCAAAGTCAACTCAAAATAGAAATAAAGCAACGGCTAGTTGAAGAAAATATCTACTTAAGGAAGAGCCACTACACTTGCAAACTAGTTAGATTTTCAAAATACTTCAACAGTATCAATATTCTTAAAAGTCATATTAATTTCAAACACCTTGTGCCTTAGAAAATAAAATCACTCTATTTGAGGGAGATTGTTATTCCTTGAAAGCTTACATTGAGCAAACTTTATATTCATTTTTGTTGAGACCTTGTAGAGGATTGTTAAACACTACGAGTGTGGAAGGTTTGACAAATATTGAAAAAATATGTACTTATGAGCGTGGAGAGGCTCGTCAAAATTTACTACTAAGAGTTTTTATAGTGAAATACTCAAGTTGGATACCTGAGTATTGGACGTAGGCTTCGTTATAAATCGAATTTGCATAAATCAACTGTGTCATTCTTTCTCTCTTCTTAACTTTAAATTTCCACATTATAGTGTTTGTGTGAGGCTCCTTTAGTTTTATAATAGGCTACTTCTGTTTTAATATCGTAAAAGGCTCCTTTCGTTTTGAAAGTTAACAGGCTCTTTTCATTTTTTAAACGATTAATAGGCTCCTTTTGTTTTAAAAGTTAACAAGCTCCTTTCATTTTTTTAAACAATTAACAAGCTCCTTTCATTTTAAACATTAACAAGATCCTTTTGAAAGTTTATTGGTCATTTTTATCTATAGACTCATTTTGTTTAGCAGGCTCTTATCGAATTGATAGTACCTTGCAATTTTTTTAACACACAATTCACTCCTTTCTTGCATATGTTTGCTTTATCATTTGGTGTCAGAGTGATGTTTCACATTTATTGTCTTTTACAGCACGTGATAGATCATGACAAACAATTTGAGAAGCCGTGAAGGATAATCCATCTCAAAGCCTCCTTATTTCAATGGAAACAATTATTCTTGTTGGAAAGAGAGAATGACCATTTATCTTCAATTTGTAGATATTGAAATCTGGAAAGTTATCAAATTTGGAGCCACACCTCCTACTACTGATAACGTAGAAGTATGGACTAATGCTAACAAAAGAAATGTACAGCTGAATGCCAAAGTAAGACATCATCTGATCTGTGCGCTATCTCCAGAAGAGTATGAAAAGATATCCTATTGTTCTATGGTAAAGGAAATGTGGAACAAACTTCAAATCATTTTTGAAGGAACGAATGAGGTAAAGAAACATAGAAAAAGTATGTTAATGCATCAATACAAAACTATTTGCATGAAACAAGGAGAAACTATAAACGAATTATTCGGACGCTTCAACAACGTCATCATAACCTTAAAGAACTATCCCAATGATGAGCTTGTAACAAAGATTCTAAGATCACTGCCAAAGAAATGGAGATCTAAAGTGACAATTTTAGAAACTACAAAGGATCTCGATACTATCTTCCTCGACTGGTTAAGAGGAAACTTGATGATCCATGAAGCCGGGCTTAGGCGAGATGAAGGATCCTCATACAAAAGAGGAATGACACTAAAAGCAGATGATGAATCAAATCCATCAAATGGTAATGAAACTGACACAGAGTTGCAAATAGATGGAGATGACGAATTCAATTTCATGATCAGAAAATATGCTAGCTTCTACAAAAAGAAGATAATGAAGAAAAGAGAAGGAAACAAGAAAACTGAAAGCAATAAGTTCCTATCAAAAGGCAACAGTAGCAACAACAATACCCAAAACAATCAAATCATACGCTATTATTGTAAGAAGCCTTAACATACAAGACCAGAATGTTCTCTTCTTCAAAAGGACAAAATAGATAACAGAAAACCCAGAAAGCAAGCTTAACTGCAGCTTAGTCAGATAAGGATTTTGAAAGCTTTGAAGAAGAAGAGCTTGAAGAACTCAGCAATGTTTGCTTTATGGCCGAATTAGGAGACGATGAGATATGCTTCAGAATAGAGACTAGAGAAAATCAATGATAGTTGATAGTGGTTGTTCGAGACACATGATAGGAGAAATATCATATTTCAACTATATTGAAAGGAAAGATGGAGGTAATTTTGTCTTTGTTGATAAAAACAAGGTAAAAGTCACTAGAATTGGTAAAATTGGTTACTAATTCTGCTTCTGTTGTTAATGTTCTTTATGTTGATGGATTGAAACATAACTTGTTAAGTGTAAGTCAATTATGTGATAAGGGCTATAGAGTCACTTTCTATGCATCTCATTGTGAAATAATTGATAATCTTAATGATAATATTGTATTTGTTAGTCCTAAAAATCAGAATATATATTGTGCTTACCTGGAAGACATGTCTTCACAAAATGTTAAGTGTTTTGTTTCACTAGAAAAGGATTATTTTATCTGGCATAGAAGATTTAGACATACTAGCATAAGCATTTTATCAAAATTATCCAAAAACGAGTTAGTAAGAGGACTACCAAACTTGAAGTTTGAGAATAATCAAGTTTGCAAAGCTTGTTTAAAAGGAAAACAAACTAGAAGTAGCTTTCCTCTAGAAATATTGTGTCTACTAATCAACTGCTTGAACTTGTACATATGGATTTATTTGGTCTTATTAGGACTCAAAGCTTTGGTGGTAAACACTACGATTTTGCTATAGTAGAAGATTATGCTAGATTTACATGGGTTTATTTCCTATCAAATAAGGATGATACTTTGAAAGTTTTTGTGAAGTTTTACAGAAATATTCAGATTGAGGAAGGGTACTGCATTAATTCAGTTTGGAGTGATTATGGAGGAGAATTTGATAACATAAAATTTGAAGGTTTTTGTAATAAAAATGATATAACTCATAACTTTTCATGCCCAAGGACTCCTTAGCAAAATGGAGTTGTTGAGAGAAAGAACAGGACCCTTGTTAATATGGCCAGGACAATGATGTATGAAAGCAGTCTATCTCATAGCTACTAGGTAGAATTTATATCTACTGGTTGTTACATATTTAACAGGTTCCTTATAAGACCTATTCTCAAAAATACCATCTATGAGTTATGGAAAGGAAGAAAACTGAATGTTGCTTACTTTTGAGCATTTGGTTACAAGTGCTTCGTTCTAAATAATGGAAAAGACAACCTTGGAAAGTTCGATGTGAGATCAAATAAAGCTATTTTTCTTCGTTACAGTACTGCTAGTAAAGGATTCAGAGTTTATAATAAAAAAAATAAAAAGGATAGAAGAATCAATATATGTAGCATTTGATGAAGCACTACCCTCGACAACAGCAGTTGATTCAGATGATGAAGAACATCCTTTAGTTCCTAAAAATACATCATAGACTTAAACTACACCTATAGTACCTTCAGAATTACATGATCAAGAAGGTCCTTCTAAAGCCAGGACGGAGCAGGCTCTTTCATCTCAGCAGGAGCCTATGCAACGAAGAACACCAAGAGAATAGAGAGGTTTAGATACACATCAGTACATTTTGGGAGACCCTTCTGAAAGTATAAGAACTATATCATCCTTCAAAAACAATTATGTTGCCTTCATTTCACAATTAGAATCAAAGATAGTTGAAGAAGCTCTTACTAATGAAAATTGGGTTTCAGTTATGAAATACAAACTAAATCAACCTCGTCCACAAAACAAGTCAATTATTGGAACTCATTAGGTATTTCGAAACAAATTTGACGAAATGGTAAGGTGGTGAGAAACAAAGATAGGCTTGTAGCTCAGGGTTATAATGTAACACCTCACTCCCACGTGACCTGAACCCGACATCGATGGTGATATCCGAGTCCGTGCCCCGCGAGGGTAGCGTGCTACATCACTTAGTAAACTCTGTATACATTTTTTTTTGCAACATTCAAAAGCTCAGAAACTAAAACCAAGTAGGGTCCACTTTCATTTGTAAACATTT
>JAOQMQ010000196.1:8975963-8986532 GCA_027563845.1 Erythroxylum subrotundum
GCGGCCCGTAATCCTATCATTCTCACCTTTGCTTTGCAATGATAGTAAGTCTTGCCACAACTAACTCGCAGAAGAGCTCAATGAACTCATTAGCAGCCAAGACATTCTGCTCTCTGATCACATGCTCAACCTGCGACATCACAAACAATTTGTTAGTTTTGTTTGCCAAAACCATGTTGGAGGAGAGGAATGCTGATTCCTTCATCCTTTACATACAGAACTAGCAGTTTTTGGACATACTAATCTAAACATTGGAGAACTATACATCTCTTTCATAAAACATTCAACCATCAGCGTAGAAGTAGCAGTCTCTTAAAATATCACATATAACAAAATTAGTTCCATGGTATCAGCTAGAACTTGGATTAGCAAGAATCTAGTACTTTGATTGTTGATACTTAGTGATCAGAACAAGATACGAGGGACACAGTTACATGATACAAAAAGGCAAAACCAATGCAGAGAGATTCAATCTATGCTATTTTTGATTGGGTAGTTATTAACGAAATGGAATAAGATGAAAGGGATAGTTTCACATTGCATCCTATTCTATCCTAATCAGTAAAAGAAGCTACCTTCGATTTAGGAGATTTAGGATAAAACATAACTGTATTAAATTATGAACTATTCTTCTAAACAATATTTTCCATATTACATCATTAACCTTCCGCGCCTCCCAAATATCCTCAAGAAACAGAAATTAAGGTAAATTACCCGGATACGAGCAGTGGCATCCTGGCCAGACTGAAGAAGCATTGCAATGTCTCTTCTCATCTGCCTCACCACCACCTCTCTCTTGTTTCGCAACAGCTTAATCCTCGCCACTGCCATCTTAGCCGCCGTCTTACTATTCTCAGTTTCCACATATACCAATTGACAAAAACAAACAAACCCATCAAATTAATTCGGACAGTCAAAGCAGAATACATACCGTTTACCATAAACTCACTAGAAAATCTTTAAAAGGCTACGTTTTTATGGCACAAAAACAGAGTAGTAATCTCGTTCGTTCTCATGAAGCAACGAATGTACCATTTGGAGGAGTTGAAGCGAGGACAAAATATGGACAGTGTGCGCTTCATGAGCTTCTTTGTATGGAAAGTAGCCACTTCAACCACCGACATTGGCTCTTCACCGGCAGAAGAGAGCGAGGGAGTATCACTAATACGCTGACGATTACAGTAATAATGTGCTTCTTGACGTTCTTATTGATCAAACGGGTTCCCTAGATTGCCGACTAAAATAGCCGTTATGTTACTTGACACGCGGCCATAATAATCGAGTTGTGTGCGAGAATCCAATGTCCCAACACAACTCAACTACGTTGTTGATGGGCGTGCAAAGTGTGACTTTTCACAATTTAAGGTTCCAAGGACCCATGTGAAAGGCCCGTTTCAAAGTACGAGGAAATGGCGGGCTACGGGCTAATTTGCTTGAGTCCAACGATTTAATTGACAACCACCAATTAATATACAAAGTTTTGTTTTGAAGAATATGTAGCAGTAGATGCGAAAATGGCTTCCCTACTTTTTTTTTTTTTTTTTGGGGATGAAGAGGAAAGACACACAAGAAGGCCTAGGGCCTCAAAAACGCCACATACAAAGCATCATTCTGTAGAAGTTGTCGAATATTCGGAACAGGCATCTCCCACTGATGCCAATGCTACGAAGATGAAGAGCCTAATTTCGCTAGATAATCAGTACATTAGTTGCCTTCTTTCTAGATATGGGCAATAGAACAGTCTCAGTCTTTCCGTAAATAAAATCCTAAGTTTTATAAAAAATGTTGACAAAGACAAGACAAAGAAGAATTGTATTTATATTGTGTGTATGATATAAAAAATAAGGGCTTCTTATGTAGTGAACAATGGAGTAACATGTAAGAAAAGAAAATATTACAACATAATTGTATAATATTACAATATAACTGTAGAATATTTAGGATAAGCTTGTTAGAGTTTTGAAGAACATGATGTCAGCAAAGATGACAATCATTCTCAACGTACTTGATACTTTCATAAAAGACATCATTTTGTTCAATTTGAATTTCATTACAATTGTTACAATGCAATAAAAAGGCGTGGAACGAACTTACTTAATACTTATATTCTTAAGCAACCATTACAACCAGACTAGTTCTTCATAACAAGTATAGGAAGAGTCTAATATTCAGATTGCGGGCGAGAATGAGATATTATAGTTTGCTTCTTACTTTGCCTAGATATTAATAAATTGATTAAAAAAAAACCAACAGTAGATTATTAATCATTAAGATTTTCTAGCCCAATCATCATCAAAATAGGCTTTTAGGTCTAATGTAGATGAACAAGAGAAATGGATACCATAAAATAAAGTTCATTTCACGTAACAAAGAATACAAAGAGTTGTTACAAAATGAGTGGTAAAAGCATCAGACCTGAACGAGTGATCATATGAACGGTATAAGCTATATTCGGACGAATGATAGTGAGATAAACAAGACTGCCAACTAATTGTCAATAAAGAGTGCCATCAACTGTAGAAAAATGAGCATTAGGCTTAATAGGAGTGTTAGCTATCTTGTCATCAGTAAGAGCAGCTTGAGAAGGAGATATATAACATATTTTTCTTAAGACAGATGATCCTCTGCAAAGCCTTAAGACCAAGAAAGTAGTTAAAAAGCCCAAGGTCTTTTAGTTCAAACAGTTTACTCATAAATTTTAAGGTTATTGATGTCTTGCAAATTGTTATCAGTGATGATCATGTCTTCTACATAAAGGAGTAAGAGAATGGAACATTTCTTAATCTTACAAAGAAATAATGCATAATTATAAGGACTTCAATAAAAACTTAATCTTACAAAGAAATAATGCATAATTATAAGGACTTCAATAAAAACTAATCTGCCTAATAGATGAGCTAAATTTAGCAAGCTATGCTCGGAGAGCTTATTTCAAGACATAGAGAGCTTTTTGAAGACGAAAAACTTTATTAGGAGGATGATCGTATCCAAGGCATTGTTGCATATAGACTTCCTCATAAATACACCTATTTAGAAAGACATTTTTAACATCAACCTGAAATAACTACCATTGTTTGATTGTAGCAATAATAAGGAAGCTGCGAATAGAGGTGATATGAGCTACATAAGCAAACGCCTCTTTATAGCCAATATCATATTCCTGTGTAAATCCTTTAGCAATGAGTACTATTTTAGTAACATTATAGTGCAAAGTGGTATACAAGAGATAATGCTAGGGACTAGAACTTTTTGTGAAATGTTAGGGTACAAACCTTATTTTTGGCATTTTATAAACCCATTTATAGCTAACAATATATTATCTAGTGTAAATATATTAGATCCTAAGTATAAGTGATAATGAGAACCTAAAGTTCCTTTTTTTATAGCTTACTGCCACAAAGGGCTAATACTAGTCTCACGACAAGTGCGAGGTTCATATAAGAAATAATCACATAATAACAATGATAATCATGAAGGATAATGTTAGGTTATAGTACGAGGTTCATATAAGAAATAATCACAGAATAGTAATGATAATCATTAAGGATAACATTAGGTTATCTCTTATAAGTACTACGACAAAGAAAGGAAGGAATAACATAAGAGTTTCTAGTGATTAGGGGTAAGATGACAATCAAAGGAGAGGAGTTACTAGAATCTATAAATGTTGAAGAGTCACTTAGGGAAGGCAAAAAGATGCTAGTATCGTCTGAATCAACGTTTCCTACAAACAAATCACTAGGAAAAAGAATAAATGGATATGTTAAATATGAAGAAGGAATACTTTAAACTTGAAAACATGATATGGTCGAAAATATTTTATGTTCCAAAAAAGGTAACATGATGAGAAATCCTGTTATGTTCTGAAATTGGATTCTAAGATTGATAACCCTTATATTTTATATTGTATCCTAAGAAGCAACATAATCTGGCCCTAGGCTCTTTTTTGTGTGTTCATAAGGTTGAAGATGAACAAAGCATGGACTACCAAAGACATGAAGAGGCTATTAATCAAGTGTATATCCATATAAACATTAGAAAGGTGAGATATTGTTAAGAGTGGGGGAAGGAACTCAATTAATTATATAAACAATAGTAAGACATGCAGAAGAGGCAAGAAGAACACAAAAAGTACAAATAAAATATGTTTATGTTTGTGTTTAGCCTGACCATTTATACAAATGTGCTCAAATAGGAATGTTAAACCATTGACCGATTCTGAATTAAAAAATGAGATAATTTAGAGTCTTTGGATTCATGGTATTATTTGTTCAAAGAGTTTTAGTAAAATAAGAAAATTGAGTTTTAATCATAGAAGCAAATTGAATTTATATTTGAGGTATTTTAGATATATTTTTCAATAGATAAACCCATATATATCAGAAAAATATTTTAAAACAACAAAATAACGAGAACCATCCATAGTAGGATCAGACCAAGTTCCCAAATATGACAATAAATTAAATTAAATAGAGTATAGGAAACATTGTCACTATCATTAATATGTAAAGCATTACGTTTGAATAATTGTTAAGAAGCATAACCAAAATGTTCATTTTAACATGACCTAAACTACCATTTAAAATTAGAGAACTAAGTCTAGAACTAGGAATATGACCTAATAATCTTGGTTGGAAGACCAAGACGATATAGTTCAAATAGCCAACCAACTTTATACCCTGTCCTAAAGAATTCTCCCTTCTATAATTCTTGTACAGTGTAACCAAAGCTCAAAAAATGTAAGTCAAAATTAAGTTTATATAATCAACCAACTAAAATAAGATATAAAGATAATTTGAGAACAAGAAATATATTAGGTAATGTCAACTTAGATGTAGAAACAATGTCTATTTTAGGAATATATAAAATAGAACTATTAGTAGCGTGATCAATAGGATGAACAAAAGGAACAATCATAAAATAAAATAAGGAAGAATTAGATGTCAAATGATTGCAACATGTAGAATAAAATAAACTTAATGAAGATGTACCTAATGAAATGACAAAAAGAATAGAGAAACCATAGGGATATAATTGTCAAAGAATATTTTAAATATCTTAAAGGGTAAATGTCAGAGATGGAGTGGTAAGGGATCCCACAATAGTACTAGCAGTGGTGGAAGAACTAGTAGGTCTATAAGCATTTATATTAAAATTACCAAAAGTACAAAAACTAATAACCTATTAATTTTAAGATTGTTTACAATAGTCAACCTTCTTATGTCAAAGTTCTTATAATAGTTACATGTAATAGTTTAAGAAGAATCAAGAGGAGCAATTAAAGTATCATTAACCTGGGAAATAACTTGAGGAGAAGTACATAATTGAGTGACCAATATAGAATCTATTTATGACAAAACATTTAACTCTTAAGGTGTTGAGATGAGTTTCTTTAGAGAGCAATTTTGAAATCGCAATATCTAGTTTAGGCAGCAGACTAAAATGGAGTAAAGATGCACTAATAGGCTTATTCAAATTTTAGAGGCCAAATACATTGGCTATCATGAAGTCCCATGTAAATAGCAACATAAGAAGAATCAGGTTATTGAGAATTACAATTTGCCAACTAATCTTAAAGTGTCTGATGTTTAGAGACATAGTTATGTATAGTCTATCTAGGTTAATGATGAATGCGATAAAGGTGGTAATAGTTCTAAATTGATGCACATCATCAAAAGCAGAGTATCAAGTCTTTAGAAAGTCCAATACATCATGTGCAGTATAAAAACGACCAAATTCTCCCTTAATTCCAAGAAGACAAGTGTTGTAGAACCATGTTAAGATTCGATGATTTTTTACCATCCCATTACTCTAGTTAGCCTAAATATTTGATTTTATCTTCATCAGTAGCCTTAGTGGGTTTGGAAATTTCACCAGTCATATAATGCCAAAAAAGGTGAACTTTCAGAAAGATACACATCTCTTGTGATCACAAATTATGGGTAATGCCATCTAAAATGACAATGAAGGGTTGTAAGATAATTGAGAGGTATATTGAGAATTTTCAAAAGCCATTAAGGTGGAGAAATGAATAAACTGGAACAATAATTGAAAACCAAACCTTAAATATAAAGCTAGATGCAGGATCTAAATAAGCTCACAATAAAAATGAATTTTGGAGGCCAAAAAATCCTAAAAACTAGTTTGAGAATCTAAAAAATCAATCTAAATAACACTAAACTGAGTTAGTTAAAAAAAAAGCTTTAACCCAAAAATTGACCAAACAAAGTAACACATTTGACCGTTTGACAACTAATTTGATTCCAACGAGTGGTGTTTGAATCATTTAAATGTGAAAAATGTGATGATGATATTATAATAGTGTTTGAGGCTCTAAAAAGTGATGGAAAAGCTCGAACAATAAAGGATAGACCAAAATAGGACATGTCAACCAAAAAAATTTACAGAATAAGGGCTTGAGTAAAAGGAAACTACTAATACCAAGTTAGCAGAAACAAGATAAAGAGGAATTATATTTGTATTGTGTGTATGATACATATTGGGAGACAAATAGTACAACTCTCTAAAAAAGTCAATCGAATATCAGCGACAAAAATTAAATCTTCAAATTGCAGCAGTAGAACAATACAAGAATAAGAAACTTAACGATGAAACAAACACCAAGATTTAACGTGAAAAACGCTCTAATGTAGAGGGGAAAAAAATACGGGACAAACCGACAAATAAATCCACTAGACTCAATAAGCATTTACAGAAAACGTTGATGTCCCAACCCCTATAATAACAAGTTGTCTCACAAAATTTCAGGATTAAAACTAAAGTTGATATCACAATCGAAAAATCCTCAAACTAATATCAGAAACAATCAAACAAGGATGAGAATCTAACCCTCTTTTCCCTCTCTCTATTTTTTCTCACTTTTGGACGTTGTGACAACACTCACTATCTCTTCTCTATCTAATGTATGAAACAATGCTTTAATGAGCTATTTATTGGCTCCTCTAACTTACAATTCAGAATCTTAATTGAACTGAATTAACTAGATCACATCTTATCCTAATCAGCTTACATCACATTATCCAATAAGATATTATCCCAATCTTTTGTTTGATAGGATTTATCTACATCATTACTAACAACATAAGAGATTATATTTAACTAGGAATGATACATCCCTATCTACAAAGATCTTCATCATCTTTAGATGATCCTCCCACAAGATCTTTATCTTTTAGAGTTGATGTAACATCCCGTTACCCATGTTAGGACTTGAATTGTGAATTATAGGAACTTATGAGAAATTGGGAAAATGCACATCATGCATAATTAATAGTGGCATACACATTTATTTTGCACAATCATATGATTATACATGCATTCATTGGCATTTCTGAGAAAATTGGTTTATAAATGGAAATTGTGGATTTATTTGGACTGTATTAAATATGATTTGGCAAATTTTGTACATTTTGGATATTGAGAAATTTTTGGTGAATTATTTTTTTAGTTGAAAATTTATTTGGAGACTCTTAATATTATTTCAGAAATTTTGGTGAATTTTAGATTTTTTTAAAATTTTTTTTAGATTTTTTGGGACCAATTATATAATGACACGTTGCGATTATACATATGTGACAAATGGCTAAATTGAATTATGAAATGTGGCAGCCTTGCATGTTGACACATGGCCCATATGCAAGGAACACACTTGGTGTTGCTGGAGAGAAATTGCTGAAACTTTATAATGTCTTTATGTCTTTGTTCTTTGTTGGAAGCAATTTCTTTACCAAACCTCTTGTCTAGTTCATCCACCGAAACAACAAGTATTAAATTTTTGTGCTATTGATTCACTCCCACCTGTTGGAGATTTTGTGGAAACAAGTAAGTTATTCTGATGGTATTTCTTCAGTGAAAATATATACATGCATGCTCTAGTTTAAGGATGGCAGTTTCGGTGATGATTGAATTAACTGAGGATTTACAAACCATGGATATGTTGTTTTTATTGTATGTTTGAGGAACCATATGTTGTAAAATATTGTTGAGGTGAGTTGGAACTAGAAGAATCATTGAATTGTGTTTAAGAAGAGTGTAAAATTCTGGGAAAATGATGATCTTAAACTCTGTTTTATACTATACAAGCGGTACATGCGTGAATATGGGGTTATTTTATTGTTCATTTATGAATTTGTGTTGTGTAAACGGTAATGAGTTTGGAATGAGCAAGAAGTGTCTCGAGATTGTGATTTTTTTTAGTTAAATGAAGATCAGTGAAGAATGTTAAAAACAGAAAATAATTGCTGGATGTCCACGGTGATGCTCTGTTCTTCTCCTGTTGATATGCATGAATGTTTTTGGAAAGTTTTGAATGAACTAAAATGTGTTGGATGGTAAGGA
The DNA here is from genome assembly GCA_027563845.1 of Erythroxylum subrotundum. NCBI lineage: Eukaryota > Viridiplantae > Streptophyta > Magnoliopsida > Malpighiales > Erythroxylaceae > Erythroxylum > Erythroxylum subrotundum. Next base: position 8,984,322 of record JAOQMQ010000196.1, read on the forward strand.
ATGAGAATTTGGTGAGGTCTTAATATATAATGGTGTTAAATGAAGTGAAAGTGAAGAGGAAAGTCAAAGAAATGCACAGATGAAGATGAAAGAGAGAAAAGAAAGGTGTAGAAGTTATACAAATACAGTAGAGGGAGAAAGTGAAAGTAAGATTTCTGATTTTTGATGATTAAGGATAAACCTTGCATTTTTGATTTGTTTTGGGCTGTGGAGCTGAAGGAAGAGTAGAAAAGTTGGTTTATATAATATATGTGGTAGATATGAATGTTCATGAAGTGTAAAAATGGAAAAAAATAAGGAGCTTTCGGTGGAGAAGATGAAGTTGGCGTGATAGAGAGAGAAAAGTTGATGGTTTATATGTGTGGGTTAAAAACTTGAGTTTTTAATTGAACAGCTCTCAATCGTTTGCCTATAACTCTTTCATCCGAACTCCAAATAATTTGAAACTTGGACCAATGAATTCCTAAGACATTTTTCTTTCTCCTCATAAAAATTTAGAGCTATCTGAATTAATTTGAAATTGATTGATAGGATGAAAGTGTGGAAGTTTGCTGGAATGTTATGACCTGGAAAATTTTCATGATCATGCTTCGGTTTTCTAATTATAACTTGAGATGTAGATTTCTGAATAAGTTATTTTTTTGATTCATATTAAACTAGACATATTTCTACAATTTTTGTGAAGAGGTAGAATTTTAATTATGTCTCTATGATTTTCAAAATTGGCATGTAAGTGAGTTGTAGTTTAAGCTGAAGCACTGTCAGGGACAGAAATTATGTCATGTGGTTATTGAATAAACTGTATTGATGTGGGCCTAATTAGGTTGATTTGTCTTCAACAAAGTTGTAGCTTATTCTTTTATCTTTAAATTGATATAAAGTTTGTAATTTTTGGATATCTGAGCTGAAATATATGAGTTGTGCAATTAGAGGGTATGATCATGTACTAGCTGAAAGTTCAACTGTGAACAGTCTGTGGTATTTTGTGCATAACTCATTGAATACTAATTCAAATTGAATGATCTTAAAGGCATTAGAAACTTAAGACACTGAAGAACAACTTTCCAGAAGGAAGTGTTACCTAATTTTGTCGTTTACCTTATCAGATCAATTATACAAAGTTGACCTGAAATTATATGGGTAGAAAATCTGAAGTGGTCAATTGGGTAATAAAATTGATTTCACATTGCTTTACTTTGGTTCAAATTATAAGTACCAAATGATATTAATGAGGGCTTTAGTATCTGATCGATTTAATGATAAGAATTACAATAAGATACCTGAATTTTGTCATTGAATATGCATTGTACATAGTTAGTTTACACGAACGTGCATTAATGAATACAAAATTGTGCAATATTGTGATATGTGTATGCATTGTATGTATAGAGGGGCACACTGAACGACCACATCCAGATGTTGCTGGGACATCTAGGCAATAGCCGTTTGGAGCATACGGTGAGTAGCCTAAGATGGTCTCACCATTTTGTTTTGTACATTATTGAACTGTATTGCGATCTTATTGAATTGTACTGAATTGTGTTGATTGTGTACTGGATTCCGGACAATATTTGTCCGAGGCGTTTGGATGAATGAGAATGATATTGGAAGTGTTACTTGAATGTGAATGCGTCTGCCTAAATGACTTTCTGATTCTCAACTGAAAGGTTGAATGCCGGACCTAGTTCGATGACCACTGTTGTTACTGTAATTGATACTGTGACTGATATACTGTTATATTACATGCAAATGAAAGTGATTGAATTGATGACTGAATTCTGGCATGCATTTCATTCCAATGCATGTAATATAAAGGAGTTGTGACTGATGTGGCTATTGATACTGTTACTGATATGAGCTTTCAGCTCCCGCATATGTGGTTCGAGCCTATGGCTCGTTGTGATCAATGAGTCACAGACTGACTGACTGAGCCCGATAATTTGGGATACTATAAAAGCACACAGTCACAAAAAAATAAAAATGAATGTGAGTCTCATACATGTCGCGTCCACATATACTTTGAATTCATTGAATGATTTGCAAAGTTGTATAAATTTTGTTATATGATTGAACTATGCATATGAAAAATGATTTATCTGTGATAGTATTTGATACTGGTTAAGTGGAGTTGAGCTGTATGATTACATGCTATAATTGATCTCGTTTTATGTCATGAGTGAACCATTGAGGATGGTTACTCTACTGAGTTCG
>JAOQMQ010000196.1:9041641-9052218 GCA_027563845.1 Erythroxylum subrotundum
TACCGAATTTTAGGGTTCTAACCCTTAGTATGGGAACGGGATGTTACAAAAACCAAAGACAAATGGTGTGGAAGCTTTGATCCAATGTGTCTCTTGTGTAAAAATGATATTGAAACAGTTCCACATCTATTTTTTTGTGTGCAATTACTCCCAAACTATTTGGAATCACATCAAAAATATAATGCAAATCTATTGCTCACAGAATGCGTGGATAAATATAATCCAATAGGCAAGTAAAATGTATAAACACTTGAAGAAGGATGGGATCATTCTGAGAACTGCTTTTTGTTGTATCATTTACTCAATCTGGAGGGAAAGAAACAATAGATTATACATAAGAGTACAGAGGGATGCTCTAATGTTCGGGGCTCTATTATCAACTAGATTAGGGAAATTTTATACTCAATCCAAAATCAATCAAAGAATGAAAAGTCTATGGAAGATCTGATGCTTACGAATTGTAGTTGAGTTGGAATATATGTTTTGTAAGGTTTTATGGCTTAATGTCAAACTTGTTCTCTTTTTATTATACTTTGTTTAGCTCAGCTTGAGTTAATAAAATTCATTTATTTTACCAAAATAATATAACATTTTTATACATACATAGAAGTAAAAGTAATAGAATCTTAGGTTAGATTTATTGTTTTATTAGCATTTAAAATTCAAATTAATAAAAAAATTCATCTTAATTTATTGTAACTTAATTTATCACTAAATTTGTGATGTAATATTTGCTATGATATATCAAATTCTAGGTTTTACAATAAAAGTGATTGAGATTTTGAAACAATTATTATGTGAAAAATATTTTGCATTTATTATTAAGTTTTGTTTACATTTATATGCTTTACTTCCTTACAAAAAGAAGAAAATCATATTCATTCAATTAACATTAATAACTTATCAAAAAGTTAACACTGAAAACAAGAATTTTATTTTTAAGAATAATAATACAACAGCAGAAACAACCCCAATGTACAAAAGTTTCTTGCTTTGTGAGAATAGGGATAAGGACATCAATTGTACGTAGTTTTCTTTTTGTATTTTACAAATAGGTTATTTCCGTGACTCAAATTTGTAACATTTTGATCACAAAGGAGAAATCAGTTGCTTCAAAACTCGTCCTCTTTTAAAAACTAATAATCTTAATAACAAATACAATTCATTGTTTGGTTCTAATTTCTACTTTAATCTTTCTTTTTAAATTTTTATTATTCAAGTTCTATAGATTCAAAATTTTCAATATAATCTGTAACATTAATTCATGTAAATGTGACATAATTCAGAATTTCATCGAATTTCGAGTAACCAAAAACTCAATCGTATACAAATAATTCACCATAAGCCCAAATTTGACAAGTCTCCGCTCGATTCAAGTTTGACCAAACTAGATCAAATTCAAAAATACTCAACCCAAAAAGTGTGTTGACGCCATTTCATGTTTCTCATTGATGCGATTTGTGTGGTCTCAGTCAAAATTTTATGAAATTTTGGGTAACCCAAGATTTAATCGTATTCGAATAATTCAACATAAAAAATCCAAATTCGTTAAGAATTCACTCAACCCAAAGTCTGATGGAATTAAATCAGACTCAAAAAAACTCACTATACTCAAATCTGTGTCATTTTCACCCCACAATCTGTTATACATCATTAATGTATTATCTGGTTTTATTTTGTCTATATGGCCAACCCTCTTCATCTCTCTCTCTCTGCAAAATAAACTGCAGCCAGCTTTATCTCTGCATGGCGTTGTTGATTTGTGCTCAGGAGCTCATCATACTCTCAAAACTCCATATCTTTCATTATCATGGCTGTTGCTTTCTTAGCTCTTGCTATACTTATGACACACACGCTACAAGTTGAAGCTAAAACAATCCCAAAAATCAAGCTACACACAATGCTCAAAAACCCAAAATTAAAAATTAAAAGAATCAGGCAAACCAAAGCATTAGCGGTGTATATGTATATGTACGACATGCACAATCCAAAAAACACTAAATAAATTTCGTAGCAACCGAAGAAATATTGGTCAGACCAACGCATGAAATGTTCATAACAACGATCCATAAAAGTCTTATCATGGAACTGCTCAACACAAAATGCGCAGTGACATACCACTAATGGTCTTGCAAGAGATTCATTGGTCAAAACTGCCCATCAGCAACTGGGTCAAACGACAGACTAGAGAATTAGCAATGGTGACCTTTAAATTGCGATTTGATAAAACATTAAGTTTCAACAGATACTTGCAAACAAATGAAGTCAAAACATTATTTTCCTATGTTTTCAACATTTGTTAGTGAAAATGCATCATTCAAACACATAACATGGTAGCATATTTCATTTCTGAAAGTGGTATTATTCTTCCTATTCAGCATATATTCTAAACCCAAAAGTTAATTCGCCAAGTTTTCTTCGTCACTCTATGAATCCCCAATGACAAATCACATGTTTTTAAAAATTTGCCTTAAAGAAAATTAGAAAACAACAAAGGTTAAAGTCGATCAGATTCTAGGTCCAAGTCCAAAGATTAGGAAGCGAAATAGGAAAATTTTACAAAATATCATAAACTCTTTCTTCTGTCCATGAAAAACAAATAACAGTATATGCTCAACCTCAAATACTACCAGCGATGTGTAACAAGCTGCATCTGTACGATTACATAAAACTGAAACAATAAACCATCCAGTCATTAATATAAATAATTTGTGCCCTCAGTAGAAAATTACCAAAATAAGATTGAAAGCAGACGGAACTGATAGATTCTTTAAAATATCCCTCAAACTTCATAGTTAATCTTCCTCAGTGCATTCACGTAAGTGTAGCTGGAAAATGATACAAAAAGCTTGCGAAACCTGCAGTAATTAGTCACTAAAAAGTGAGATTCAACTGAGAATAAGTCACGACAAATGAAAACCAAAAGCATCACAGCTGCTTTTCTAAAATCTAAAGCTCTACAAAAACAACATAAGAAGGTTGACAATTGTTTCCTCTCCATTCTTTCAGAATTACATACCAAATCCACTGGCTTGAGTGTGCTGCCATTGCATGGAAACTCCTAGAAGTATGCTCATTTTGCAAGTAATGTGTCCCATTGGATGTAATAGCAAACAACATTGACAGCCAAATATCAACAGGTCCACTATACTTGCGTAAAATATTAATACTGACCTAAAATAGAAAACATAAAAAAAGGCAAATAAATGGTCAGTTAAGTTAAGAAAATATCCAGAATTGCTTTGACAAGAAAACTCAGGAACATTACATTTAATTCATCAACTTTTAAGTCCTACTTATCAATTAGTAAAAGAAAAAATAAAAAATAAAGTAAAATTAAAAAATATAAAAAATCATCATATTTATATACATTACAAAAAGTGAATTTCTATGATCATAATAGACTCATTTACATCAATTACTCTAGTGAAACAAATTGAAAAGGCCGATTAAGTTCTTGAAAACCAAGAGTGATTTTGTTATACAAGGTGAAATATGAGATCTTTTACTAAGGTCTTCATAGAAATATATGTAAGATCAATAGCACAAGACAGTATACATTATACTACCCATATTAGCTGAACACAATATTGTACATCAGCTTCTGAGAGTACAAATGGCACCACTGCACAACTCCTAAGATATTCTATTTGATCAAATATCATGATATCTGCAGGAATACTAGTTTGAATTTTATTCAAGTCTTATTTTTCTAATCGCAAGATTGATTCTCAAAATAATTTTAAAAAGTAACATAGGAAAATAATAATATATCTCCCAAAATTTTACAGACTCAACTATCCAATGTAGAGATTCATTTCCTATATTTTATTTACAGAAAGCATTTAATTCAAAAACTTAAATTATTGGTTGAAGCTAGAGTAATTCAAATGTTATTCTAATATGCCCTCTCATACACAATACGAACAAATTATAACAAATCTCAAAATTCATAATAACTGACGATAGCGTGCTTTGAACTGGAGTCTTGTATAAAGAAGTACTAAAGAAGGATGAGTTGTTCTGCTAGAAATTATATCTTCAGGAAATATATTGCACAACATCCTATGCATTAAATTAAGCATTTACAAGGAAATGAAAAAAAATGCAATAGTAGAATAAGAGAACATACTAGCTCCCAGGCTTCAATATTTTTTTGTGGAATATGGTGCATGACTTTGCTGCTTACACAACACAGTAAGAAAAGAATTAACAGCACGAAGAAAATCTTAGAACATATTTTAGTATTATCAAAAATACATGAGTTGTGCCCTTATTAGAAACTTTATCAAATTAACAAATAAGAGTTGCACAATAGTTATATCATCACCATATATGCATCAGAATTAATTAGGGTAATGCAATTTAAAAATTGACATGTGCAACATTCTTTAAGCAATGAAGTTTTCAGCAGAAGCTCTTCTCCTGTTGAGCTATAAATAACTAGCATAAATACATTAATCACTAAAAATTTTGAGCCAAAACACAATCTAATTGTAATAGGAATAAAACACCTTAAAAGGTGACACTAAACCATATAACCTTATGTCAGATTATGAAAATTCTATTGTGCCCAAGTTTATGACTTTTCGTTGCACAATCTTTTTCTTAAGTCCGACTCTAACAACAATACTAAAGATCTCTTAACCTCTTTCACTCGCATGATAACGTGAACAAGAATGGTGGATCCAAAAAAACTCCATCTGGAAGGCCCTTTCTTACAGGTTTGAGAAAATAACATATCTTCAAGTTCAGTTATTATATAAACTTTTATGTTCTATAATGATCTTAATCTTTTTGTTTAGACATTAAAAATACATACAAAGGCTAGGATCAGATAAATCCCATGCCATGTGTAAAATAGATGAAATTCAGTCTTCAACTTACCGCACACCATAATGCACATCCCTATGATTACAATGACCTGAAACACCATACTTATCAAAAGTGATAATCTGAAAAGAAAAACAAGGTAAGTATGAATACAATTATTCATGAAACCAACAAGCACAAACGTTAACAACCCTCACATGCTAATTCTGAAGAGTACATGCCTCCTCTCTCATAAGCCAATCATGTACAAATTCAAATCATTCGTAGAAAGCTAAATATGCTTATTAAAGAAAGAAAAATATCTTACCATGTTGATTTCATGAGCAGATACCTCTTCTTCAATGATCTGAGCCAGTAAATCATGATCCCAAACTAGACCAAAACCATCCTACATAATCATATCTTATAAAATTATTGAAGGCAAAAAAATAATAACACAAAAATATAGAATATTGATTGAAATACAACCTGCAACTCTGGATAGTTTAAAACCTTCACTTGTTGTAGCGGAACCTGCAAATACAAATTAATGCATTACACAGATAAACCTAGGTCATTAGTATGACAATAAATTTTAAATAACTTATAAATCTTGATGGTCTCTTAAAGGTCAAATACTTTACACATTTTTTACCACGCTGATTGCAATGTCAGATATATTGTGATAATTTAACTATGAGATGCATATCTTAGACCATAAATATTTCTGTTGCATATCTCTAATCACCTGCAGAACTGCACAAGCCCGACAAAGCTCATTTTTTCTAGTGTTTCCCAAACCATCTGCATCGCCTAGGTAACGTAGTTCAACAACTAAACGTAATTATTACCATTTGACATGTATTATTGTGTTAATCCAAAAAGAAAAGAATGTTGAATCAGCTCAAGTACCAATAGACAAACATAATATGTGAAGATTATTGCCTCTTGAAAGCAAAAAGCTTATTGTTGGAGAAAAGAACCTGCAAAGTACATTCTTTCTAGATTCAGAAATTTTTCATATAGAAAAGAGAATAAAAACACACACTTACATGGATTCATCGTCAGGGTGGGCAATAACAAGCAGCACATTTTTGTTGATGAAAGCTCCACCTGATATTAAAGAGAAAAAATGATGCCCAATTACAAAAAACAGAAGGAAGCAACACAAACAATGAGAATTTTATTCACCTTTATTGGTTGATGTGTGGAAAATTTTACACAATGAAGCAATCCAGAATACAATTAGAGAAACAACAACCGCAAACCACTCCATTCAGTACTGAAAAGATCTGCTCGATTAATTAATACATGTCTAACATAAAGTTAAAATTTCTTAACTGATAATGGAAATCAACCAAGTCCTAGTGAAAAAAGACTAAAAATATGCAACTGTTTGACAATTCCAGAGAGAGTTTGTAGTAGAACCACTGCTCGACCACTAACAACATAGTTCAATGCTTTTTGTTTTTCTTTCCTAGGATAATACTTGAAAGTGGCTTCTGTGTTTTGCTACCCTAAACATTTCTTCCAAATTACTGTTGACTTTAATTCCCCCACTCTCATTCTCTGGAAATAAGGCTGTAGCTGAAATTGAATATTGTATATTTACTCCCATTATTATTTGATTTTTGACAATGGTGATCAATGAAAGAAATCACTGAAACACATTTCATGTTTAGTATAAAACTGCATTCTTCACATTAGTAACTGATTTCATAGATGTGGTATATTAGACAACATCCATTACATATATACCCATTGCCAGATTCTGGTCCTACAATAATGAGAGTTATGTTCACGAAGAAGTGTTTTATTTGGAAGAACTAATTTGCACACTACTTATGTAACTTAATACAGCAATATTAGCAAACATAGCCCGGACAACAGTCTATTGATTTTTCACATAGATAATATGAGATGTCAATAAAATCTTCTTCGGAATATTTCAAAAGATAAACAGAGCAGCTTCAACCTCAAATTTTCAGGAGAATCAAAAGTTGAATTTGGTATAGAAAACGTTGAAACGTATCCTTTGTCAACACATTTCGCCACAACAATACACATTCCAAAGACCCCAAACACACTACTTATGTAACTTAATACAGCAATATTAGCAAACATAGCCCGGACAACAGTCTATTGATTTTTCACATAGATAATATGAGATGTCAATAAAATCTTCTTCGGAATATTTCAAAAGATAAACAGAGCAGCTTCAACCTCAAATTTTCAGGAGAATCAAAAGTTGAATTTGGTATAGAAAACGTTGAAACGTATCCTTTGTCAACACATTTCGCCACAACAATACACATTCCAAAGACCCCAAAACAAGTAAAAATCATATCTTTAGAGAGAATGAAAAAGGCTCACCTTTACCTTCTCATCGAGATAGATAAGCTCATCAAAAGAGACATTTTCAGGAAGATACAGTACAACCAGAAATAGCCCAGAGAATTAAACAGAAAAACACGCAAATCAAAAGGTAATAAGAGCATAAAGAAAGAAGCTTGTAAGTAGAGTTATTTAATTTTTAGGCCACCAAAAGAGAATCAAGGCCAGCGCAATGGGAGCAGAAAAGATGAACAAAAGCATAACAAAGACGATGCAGAGAGTAGGAGACCTCTCTTCTTCGGAACTTGACCCTCCATTGTCGAAACTTATAGTGCAGAGAGCGTAGGAGAATAACAAGGATAAACTAACCGTGGAGAAGGAGAGGAAGCCGACGGAAAGAGAGAGCGTTGTGAGTGCGTAAAGGTAGAAACTTCGAGAGTGAGGGACGGGATTTAATTCAGATGCACCCAACCGTTAGATTAAATGGACGAGCGGTCTATTTAGGTTAAAACTCACCAGAGCCTCCTTCTTTCCCATCTCCCCGTCGGCCCTCCCTTCTTCCCCATCTCCCGGTCATTGTGTTTAGTCCTCTAGTGCGAAGTCGTGTCTCGTTCGTACTGCTTCCGGTCACATCGTCCAGCTTTCGGTCGTCTTCTCCGAGCAAGGCATCATTTTCGTTGAGGTATGAATATTTACCGTGTGTATTGAAGTTTAATTAATTAATTTTTGTCTTCAATTTTTTGCTATGTTTTGGTGTTTTGTAAATGGATAACAATGTTATATGTCAAAATGTATGTAATAGAAAGAAAAATTGCGAATTTGGTTAGTATAATGGGATGATTATTTGATGAACATAAGGTGTTTGAGAAAATGCCTATATGTCCTGTTCTTTACATATTTTGTTCTTTCATGGTAGTTTGAGTTTGAAACAATGTGAAGTGTAATTTGATTGTCATAATATATAATAACAAGATGAGAATATTAAATTCATAGATCTTGGAAGATTGTTTTCAACTATATAACTTTATAATAAATTAAATAGAATAACAAGATGAGAATATTAAACTCATAAATCTTGTATGATTGTCTTCAACTATATAACATAAGGTATTTGATAAAATGCCTATATGTCCTCTTCTTTACATATTTTGTTCTTTCATGGTAGTTTGAGTTTGAAACAATGTGAAGTGTGATTTGATTGTCTTAATATATAATAACAAGATGAGAATATTAAATTCATATATCTTGGAAGATTGTTTTCAACTATATAACTTTATAATAAATTAAATGGAATAACAAGATGAGAATATTAACTTATTATAAAGTTATATAGTTGAAGACAATCATACAAGATTTATAAGTTTAAATCGATCTATGACCTTAACTTATTATGAAGTTATGTAAAGAACAGGACATATAGGCATTTTATCAAACACCATATGTTCATCAAATAATCATCCCATTATACCAACCAAATTCGCAATTTTCCTTTCTATCACATACATTTCGACATATAACATTGTTATCCATTCACAAAACACCAAAACATAGCAAAAAATTGAAGACAAAAACTAATTAATTAAACTTCAACACCCATGGTAAACATTCATGCCTCAACGAAAATGATGCCTTGCTCGGAGAAGACGACCGGAAGCTGGACGATGTGCCCGGAAACAGCACGAACGCGACACGACTTCGCACCGGAGGACCAAACACAACAACGGGGAGATGAGGAAGAAGAGAAGAAAGAAGGGAGGACCGACGAGGAGATGGAAAAGAAGGAGACTCTGGTGGGATTTAACCTAAACAGAACGACGTCGTTTTGTTTAAGTGAACTAGCAGAGATTATATAATTTTAATGTATAAATAAATATAAAAATTTTAAAAATTTGTAATTAAATGATAAGTAAATTTTAAAATTTTGTAATTAAATTATAAATATTTAAAATATGTATTTGGATATATTATTATATAATTTTACTCTATAATAAATATGGAAAATTTTAAATTTAGTAATTAAATTATAACCTTAAAAAATAAAAGTAATGTATAATATAACGTGTATGTTATAAATGTAAAAAAATATAAATTAAATAAGAAAACTAAAATATAATAAGTTTTAAATAAATAAATAATGTGTAATTTAACCATCCAAGTATTCATGAAAATGTGAACTGTTGTGTTTTTATAATTAGCTAATTAGTTAATTAATTAATTATATCAATTAATACTAATTAGCAATATATATATTTGTTATTATTTCCTATATATAATAATAATAATAATAAATTTAAAAAGTAATAATAAAACCGGTCAGCATTACTCTTAATTATAACAGAAAATGAACTACTAACCAATAGTTTTTTGCTAGAAGTTTTGTAGTATAATGTACGGCTTTAAGAACCACATTTGTGTTCAATCTTGTTTGTTTCATTTATGTGCATTGATAAAAGCAAAAAAAGTATATATAAGCAAAATGTTGATCACACACCGTGTACAAGTTACTGAGAAAATGTTACTAATAATAATATATTAATAGCATATCTACAAATAAAACAGCTGAAAATGTCTAGGCCAAACTAGTCTAGCATTTCAATCCATTTGTAAACATTACAAAGAAACAAAACTTCAACAGCGTAGATTCTCCTTAAAGCCAGTTCAAAAGGTTGACATATATATTTATGTAATTATTCTTTTTTGACACCCATGACTTTAAATTTTATTATATATATTTATATATTTATGTAACTATTATTTTTATTATATATATATATATAACAGAGGAAGAATGGCAATTTGATGCACGAGGGAGACTTTGATTTTCCTATAATATAATATGTTTTATACATATATATATATATATGAGAAGTCACCTTCGTGCATTTGCACGAGGGTGACTTTGGTTTTCCTATAATATAATATGTTATTTATATATATATAATAACAAATGTATATATTACTAATTATTATTAATTATAATATATTTAACACCAATCAAAAAAATTGTTATTTAAAATATAATTAATTAATTAACTAATTAGCTAATTTTGATTTAACTGTTGATAATTATAATATAATAAATTAATTTACTTATTAAATAATAATTTTTAAAAAATTAATATAATTAATAGATTAATTAATATTTAATATTATTGACTAATTAGCCCGTATATTTTGTCATTTCTAATTAATTTTAATTTATATATGATTAATTTACTAATTATAAATCCTTCAATTCTCTCAACTCTGAAAAGAAACACATTTGTACAAAATAGATATGCCAGGTAGGTATGTGATCAACTGATCAAAGCCTCTCAACCATATTTTGGAAGCACAAAGCCATCCAACTTTTGAATTAAAAACTATTTCCATACATCAATGCTCCATAATTTGAAAAAAAGGCCATCAAATTTTAGTGACAACTCCAGAAC
>JAOQMQ010000196.1:9147798-9175056 GCA_027563845.1 Erythroxylum subrotundum
CATTAATAATATTTAATACTTATTAAATAAATAATATTTAGTTAAATTTAAAATTAGCAATCAATTAAAACAAATCATGAATTTCTAATTTATATTCAAACATTATTAACAAAATTAATTTAATAAATACTTGACAATTAACGACGTCTAATGAATTAGACGTCGCCGAATGTCTACTTTCTACGACGTCTCAACAACGTCGTAACAACTAATACAATCCCTGACGTTTAATCAAACGTCGACACTTATATGCTACTCTTCCGACGTCTTAATAAACGTCGGAGATTGTCAATTTTCTCCGACTTCTGAACAACGTCGTTAAAACTCGACAATCACTGACGTTTTAATCAAACGTCGGGCATTAAACGCAACTTTTCTGACGTCCTCTTCAACGTCGCAAAATCACTAACCTATCTACGACGTCTTCACGCAGACGTCGGAGAAACCCATTACCTACAGACTATCTACGACGTTTATTGTGACATTTTTTTAGACGTCGTAGATAGTTTTATGCGACATCATAAGAGAGTCTACGACGTCTTCTAGACGACGCAAATTGCATGCTTCTGTTGTAGTGGGCGCACCGGGAGTGGCTCATTACAAATCTCCGACACCACCGCCAAGTCTTCGGGCATGACTGGTCGATCCTTTTTGGAACTACTTGTTGGTTCCTGTGGACATGGTGAAATAAGTCACTCTTTGATGCACAATTTACTTGGCCTACCTCACCTCATTCTCTCATTTTGTCTTATGCAGGACTGATCCTTAAGGCCGCCGAGTGGCAAAGATGAGTTGGCACAGGCCCTCACCCTCGCCAAGAGCACCTTGTTGTTTGGCACAAACCTCCTCTTGGGTGGGTAAAACTTAATACAAATGGAGCAAGCAAACGTTCCAGGTCCTCGGCCATTTCAGGAGGCCTTATTCGAGATACAAAAGGCAACTGGCTTCGAGGCTTCGCTCAAAACATAGGATGGTGCTCATCGGTGAACACCGAACTATAGGGCGTTTTTACTGGACTTATCCTCGCATGGAATATGGGATACCACCGCCTCGAACTGGAAGTGGATTCGGCAGCAGTGATCAATCTCCTTTCCTCTGTGATCAACCGAGTTCAGGCCCACAATTCTATCGTCATGTTCCCACCCCAAGAGCCCTTAGATGATATAAAATTTAGAACCCCAAGATCCCTCAGGTTCCTACGTAGCCTGTACACTTTTACACACAAGGAGCCGCCATGTACTTGATTGGTCGACTACTAATTGATCACTGGCCCCCCTGCTCAGTATCAAGTTCTCTAGTAGCTTCAACTCCCACACTGCCGCTAGAAGCGGGGCATCCGTAATTGATCTGATCAAGGAGCTTTCCCCAAGAGGGCTAGAGGATCATCAATTAGGAAAATATCTCATTTTTTCTCCTTTGACGTGACTCGAATTTAAGACCTCCTATAAAAGAGAGCCTTAAGTGAGGAGTGTATACTAGTTAGGTCACTCCTCGTTGTCTGTGAATGAGGTTCTTTATGGCAGGAACATAAGAGCGCCACTAAACCGCAAAATTTCCACAGCCTCTAGTTTAAATGGGATTGTCTCCTTGTCTCCAAAATGGAATATTTCTGTTTTCATCCTTAATCCATGTGGTATACATTACTACGGAAATCTGTGTTAGTTTCGTCAAAGATGACAGAACAATGAACGTCTTCTTCTTAATGACCAAAACAATGTCGTCATGGCCTCCCTCCCTAGATTCTTTCGTTTATCTTCCCTAATGGTAGGTCTCGTCTTTATTTTGACGTTCCTTTCTCTGCCTCATACTGTCTATTCTACTATGTAATCATGCATTTCCAGCCTTTCTTTGTCCATAATTTAATCATGGTGGATATGCTTCTGTATTATAAAAGAGGCACGAAAGGTACTACTAATGATTGGGGAGGCAAGCAGGCAAACAGCTTTCACGGCCTCCGCAGAACTATCGCACCACGACAATATATGCGACACGACACACATACGTTGCTTATCTCTTTCCCTCCAACAATAAAAAAGAATATGATCTCAAGATTAAAGAAACATTTGAGGGCCTGCAGGTGCCTACAAAAATTGTTACAGGAGCTTATGACATCAAGATTAAAGAAATGTTTGAGGGCATGCAGGTTGTCTACTAAAATTATTACAGGATCTTACAACTGTAAGGTGACTCACATTGCCATCACATGCCTAATGTACAGAGCCTTAGGCCTAAACGACCAATTAATTCTGTCCACTTTCATATAAGTAGCATGAAAAATGCCCTAATCACATTCAAAGCAAAACTTGTCGATTCGGTGATATTCAGCCTTTTGCGAAGCAAACAACTATACAAGGCTCAATGGCTTCTGTGCATATTCCTGCTAGGTCCATTAGTTTGCCATCTAGGCCACATCCAAATTCTGTCAAATTAGAAGCAGAACTAGCCAAGTTAAAAACATGGGAATCATCTAGTGCTTCTAGTAATAGATTTTTAGGGGCTGAGGACATCCAAGCTGGTTTGGTTATGCTGGCGGAGTTGTTTAATTGCATACAGGAACTTATTCAGTCTCCTCTTACGCAACAAGCTTTTCAACATCAACATTCCTACATGGTAGAAAAGGCACTTGATGGTTCAGTTGGATTGTTAGACGTCTGCAGCTCTGCACGCGACTTGCTCTTGTCCATGAAAGGGCACGTTCAGGACCTGCAGTCAGCATTTAGAAGGAGGGGGGTCAATTCTTGCATTGAGAGCAACATTCTTGCTTACATCAGTTTCAGAAAGAAAGCAAAAAAGGATATCAACAAGTCTCTCCAAGAGTTGAAGAGACTGGAAAACAATGTTGAATCTTTTCTTCTCTCAGACATGGAGCACCACCAACTCTTTGGGCTTAGTATGATAAGAGAAGCAAGAATAAAAGCAATATCTATATTCCAATCCCTCGTGTTGTTTCTTGCAGCGCCTTTAACCACGAGAAATATTAATGGATGGTCTATAATATCAAAAGTGATACGCTCAGGGTCCTTGGCTAAGGCTTCGAGAAAAACTCAGAAGGTTTTCAACGAAGTGGAAAATGTTGACGATGCTCTTCTTTCTATTAATGGCAGAATCCGCAAAGGTGATGCCAAAGTTGAATTACAAGAAGTGCAAGGGAGATTGGAGACGCTTAATGTGAGCATGCGGGGACTTGAGGCTAAAATAGATTGTATGTTTAGATGCCTAATCCAGAATAGAGTGTCTCTTCTCAATCTTGTTGCGTTTTGAAAAACTTCTGTACGTCAAACTAGTCATGACGTACACCTTTTAAAGGATCGGCTCATGTTAAAATCCCAGTTTTGTACGAGAATTTAAATTAAAAAGAGTGTCTAGTGCATGAGCTTCAGATGCTCTAGTTACGACATTTTCAATACGGAATTCTGACCATTAATAATCTTCTCTTCCAAAGATAGATTGACAAATTTTCCTATCTTTCACAACATGAAGACATATAGATGTGCATACCTACCTCCCAGTGCCTGGACCAAAAGAACCTTTTATCACAAAAAGCGTTCATGTCCCGGAGAATCAAAGATGGTCTCCAGAGGTTTGCTCCAGGATTCAGTTTTAAGTACCTCAAACCAAACTGCGAAGCAGGGATTGACAGACATTATTCTAGGGAGAGACAAGTCATTGATTCACCAAATCTCAACCACGCTTTTGGTGAACTTTCACCTTCTCTAACTGCCTTGGACATAATGCAAGATGTTAACCCAGAGGCTGTTACAGTTAGGGACCATATTTGTGTTTATTTTCTTAGCCCAAACATGGTTACATAGGCCCATGAACTTGTGCTTCTCACTTAACCATCCGAGCTATAGCGTCATGGTCGAATAGATTCTTCTTGGGTTTGCTTTGTTTCTTTTTTTTTTTTTTTTTTTTCCGTACAAAGGAAAAGCGCCTAGCTAATACAAATGTCTGGGGTACAGCACCCCTTGCGCGTCATGTTGAAGAAGAGCCTGGATGACCATGGGGGGATCCCGGAGGATGTGGAGGCCCAAGGTTGCAAAACTTGCACAAGCCGCTAGTTGATCGGCACACTGGTTGCCCTCTCGCAAGACATGCTGGAGCTGAACTACCTAATCACGTTGTAGTAGGTTCCGGATATCTGCAACTAAAGAAAAGTCCTCAGTCAGATCACTCATAGAGGAAGAAAGAATGTTAATCACCTCCAAAGAATCGACTTCCGCGACAATATGTCGGTAGCCCATGTCCCGAGCCACCGCGAGTCCGGAGCGGACCCCATGGAGTTCCGCAGTTAAGGGTGTACTATGCCCAAGCCGGTGATGGAACCCTCCGCACCATTGGCCAAGGTGATTTCGAATTAATCCCCCCGCCGAAGCCTGTGAGGACCCGGGGCGGACTGCACCATCCGTATTAAGTTTCACCCATCCTGCTCGAGGTTTGGTCCAGCCCACCGGGCTCCCCACCGGTCGAGTGGGGTTCGGGAACACACGGCCTTCCACAAGGCGAGCACGCACCACCCACTCTGCGTAATCGATAACCACTCTCGGACCATCAGTCGGCCAAACAAAATCCGCCTCGAAGAGACATTTGTTCCGCCAGGTCCATAGTGCTTTGTTTCTATTAATAAGTCGAATGATTGTTCTTGATATATCAAAGAGCGGAGTCCATGCAAATGATCTCAAGATAATCAAACGTTTCTTTGTGTCTGCTAGGCCCTAGGGGATGTGAAGAATTCGCAGGAAAATAGCAAGGACACTGTACAGCTTGAATCATAAACTCAAGTTTTGGAGACAAGCAGAATCATATCCCATGATTCACGCTTTCTAGTTCTTCCATTTTTCTTATATGTCCTTTCTATTGTACTATATGTTTTTGTTAAAGATCTCCACATGACATTTGTATTGCAGCATCAAGATGTAAAAAGTTGTTTCATAATGCTGACGGTCGTAGCCAAATTAGTCATGTCCATGAACTTTAATTTTTATGGTTATAGTCATAGGAGATCAATAATTTTAGTCAGTTGAATTTTGAAACACATACCGCATAAGAATATGAAAGGTAGTGATGACAACGATGACATAGTTAAGTGAGTAAAAGTGCGTTTGTATTTCGTCTTTTTGAGTCTTTCTTGATTTTGTTTCAGCAATGTTGATTCTGAATATTTTTACTCGAAGCACAGATGTTTACCTGGATTAAGTTTCATTTATGTCAGGACTCTAACCAACAATGCTCCAAAGTACGGAAACAGTACTGCCACCACGATTAACCAATGTCTCGTTACTAAATGCAAATCAGAAAACAACATGGCTGTCCTGCCCCGTTGATAGTTGATACAGGACTAGATTCATGGCCTAGAACCAATTCTTAATGCTTTTATGCCGTAAGCTAAGCAAGCCTAATCATCTCCACGATTTAAAACTTCCCATCGAACATGTAACTGTTCCATGAATAGGAATAAATTTTAGTTGAGAAATGGCAGTGGAATCACAGGGGAATCAAGGAGACACACGGCTCCAATTCTCTGTAACCTGTGTTCCCTGTTCAATGTTCAAGGAGATATATAATTTATTTTATTTTCCCATGTTCTATGGGAAAGAAATTATGAGCTGCCATAGCTCCCTTGTGTACCATCACAAAACTATCTTCTCAGAGTCGGGCATGTTATGTATCACCTAAACTTTTTGTTAAATGAGTTAGGTAAAAACCAGTCGTGGACACAATAAAATAATGTCTTGATCCTAAGTTCATATTTGCTAGTGAATTTATCTAGGTTCTTTGTAACCAGACAAGCCAGATGGATTGCAATTCTAAAGATGCAGCAGGTGCAATTTTATACTTAAAAAAACTGGAGAGTGGAATGAGGCACCAGAGGTGGCAAGGTTGGATATGGCACCTAATTCTTTCTATAACCACCAATTATGAGAAATCAGAACGAAACCTAATTGCTGATTCTATGGCCTTCAAGATCAAAACAGCATTTTCATTATTGGAGCACTGTTGCCCAAAGATGTGACAAGGTATCCAAGTTTGAAGGAGAGACCAGACTGGCCTCACATGGTTAGAGATCCTCCTACCTTTACTAATCACCTATATATAGAGTTTGTTGCAATTTGTTAATCAATTCTGAGTTCCAAGCCAAAATTTCCAAATTAAGAGAATCGTTCCTCAGAAAATTGAAAACTAACCATGGCTACTGGATACCATGTTAGATCAATTAGCTTGCCTTCAAGGTCCCACCCTAGCACTACTAAAGTGGAAGAAGAGTTGAACAAGCTTAGGACATGGGAGGCATCGTCAACATCAGGATCAATTTGCATTGATCTAGCAGGAATTGCAGACTTGTGTAGTTCCCTGGATGATCTACTAAACCTGACATCAACGCGAGAAGTTATTTCTCGCCATAGGCATGAAAAGTGCCTAAACGAGTTGTTGGATCAATATGTCAGGCTCTAAGAAGCACAGATACGGACACAGACACGGGACACGACACGGACACGGACATGGGGACATACCAATTTCTAAAATTTGGTAGACACGGACACGGCATATATATATATATATATTATAAAATTTAAAATTAAGAAAAAAATTCAGAATTCATAATATGATATATATTAATTGATGTATTTCAAGACTTCCAACATCTTGATAGTTCATATATATTTGATATTTTATAAGCCCCTCTCAAAAAACATGGAGTATATATTCTATGGAGCATATATTCCATTTAAACAATATTCGAGCAATCTCCAGACGTGTCCGAACTGTGTCCACCGTGTGTCAGTGGGTGTCTGACACGGACACGTGTCCGACACACGGACATGGCTCTATTTTGCCGTGTCCGTGCTACATAGGTCAGGCTTTTAGATATCTGCAGTATTGCACGCGATGTTACGTCACAGTTTAAGGAACAGATTCGAGCCCTTCAATCTGCGTTCCGAAGGAGAAAAGGAGATTCAAGTATTAAAAGCAATTCAGATAGTTACACTTGCTTCAGAAAGAAAATGAATAAAGATGCAAAAAAGTTGATTGCATCGCTGAAGCATATTAATAACAAACTCGGGGTGTCTGCACTCTCAGAACAAGATAAACACTTCTCAACTATGATACAGATGCTTAGAGAAGCAAATATGACGAACACTTGTGTCCTCGAGTCAGTCTTGATGTCCTTGTCAGCCCCAGTACTGAAGTCAAAACAAACTAGATGGTCACTTGTTTCAAAATTGTTGCACAAAGGGGTGATAAGCTCTGCAGAGAAGCAAGGAAATCTGGATGAGCTGGAAAGTCTTGATGCTGCTTTAAGCAAGGGGTTAGGTTTTGAGAAGATGAAATTTATGTTAGAAAAGCTGGAGGCTTTAGAGATGCAGATGGAAGCAATTGGGAATGGTTTGGAGCGTGCCTTCAGGTCCTTGATCAAGACAAGAACTTCTATGCTGAACGTATTCTCACAATAGCCCAATCTCAGCTTCCATTCTCTCTTCCTTCGAAGGCAACCAAATTTTAGAGGATATGGCAAAGAGATTTCAATTTCGAATCAAACAGCAATGTATATGCTCAAATTATATGGTTATACAGTGGAATAGAAACCAAAAGTCTTAACATTCCATATGAATTCTCCTTTGTTGTTCTTTTAAGGCGCTGGGCTTCATGCATTAATATGTGGTTTCCCAATTACTGTTACCTTGTTTCTAGCTACAGATCTCTCCTACTTGATCACTTTCAAGCCACCTAACCTGGTAACCATGTGTTAGAGAATATATAAAACCAATTAAGTTGGCCTCACATAATAGCTTAAGCTATTGTGGTGAAATGGTCACTTAACATGGTATCAGAGCCTTTGTGACCAAGTGGTCATGAGTTCGAATCCTGCCACCCACCTATTATTCAGCACAAGGTAGAGTGGGCCTGTGCAAGTTTCAAGCCCAAAGGGCTTTCACTTGAGGGGGTGTGTTAGAGAATATATAAAACCAATTAAGTTGGCCTCACACAATAGCTTAAGCTATTGTGGTGAAACGGTCACTTAACACTATGAAACTATTCCTTCTGCTTTGAGTACATAGGCTGCAGATTCCACAATCGTAAACAATATTGCCAGCACTAGTTTCCGGAGCATGATAATAGATTTTCATGCAATATATCATTTCCACCTCAATTCTTTCCTTCTTGTCTATGCTGCCACCAAATAATCTATTTGGAGGCACCATCAAAATCATTGCAGAAAGATATACTAATATCAAGAGTGTCAATCCGGTTTGAAAAAACATGTTGGGTGATATATGTATAAACTATATTCTTTGTTTAGTTTATAAGGTCTTTTATTATTAATATATTACCTATAATTAAAATAAATGTACCTTTAGTTAATAAGTAATTATGAATAAGAGTCGATCTCTTGAAGAAGTGATGTAAAACTGATAGCCAGTCTCAACTAAAATAAATAAAAATAAATTTATGAATTTCAAATAAAGTAATATAAAATAAAACTTTACTAGGTAGTTTTAAAAATCAATAACAAACAATTGATCAAAACGTAATTCAGTCAAATATCAAAGTCTAAATAAGTCTTTCTCTTACTATTACTTATGTTTTTATCAATAGATTAATCTCAAATAGATATATTTAGTTAGACAAATAGGACCTCTTACACCATAAAACTACCTTTCTCGATTTACAATCATTTATTCTATAGTTAGTTTACTCGTATCTCTAACAAGGGTAACATTTCTTTAAATGCACTAAGATCTATGAAAAGTTTCAGCTTAACACTAGAAATATCACGTAAGTCTTTTTAGAGTACCTTATTCAATCGTATTACCTAAGTAGTGGTTCACTCATAGGCAGACCTTCTTAAAGCATTCAAAAGTGAATTAAAATCAAATTCCATCGCTAGAATAACTAATTTATTCATTAAGATCAAAGATAATTCGCAGGAATATATCTCTGTACAAGCCTGCAGATTCCTAGAGAAAACTTCCATACAAATTATGAAGAGAAAGCGACCCCTTATCTCCCTTTCTCTTCATAATTTGTATGGAAGTTTTCTCTAGGAATCTGTAGGCTTGTACAGAGAATTCCCCTTCCTTCAATTATCATTGGCGATGCTAAAGCCTTAAACTCAACCATCTCCTCTTTGTTGATGACCTTCTGATGTTTTGTCATGCGGATTTATTATCTGCTCAAACTTTGCTTGACTCTTTATGTTCTTTCTCTATGTTCTCTGGCATGGATATGAATACATCCAAGAGTTAATTTTTTCTCTCCCCGAATGCGAACTATCTAGCTCACCGTATGAAACTAATCTCTGGTCTCCAACAAGGCTCTCTTCCCATACGGTATTTAGGGGTCCCTCTCATAACGGGTCGTTTATCTATGAGGGATTGCCTTCCTCTTTTGGACAAAATAGACAAAAGGATCAACAGTTGGACTCATAAAAGTCTTTCTTATGCTGGCAGAATCCAATTGGTTGTCTTTGTTCTCTCTTCCTTCCAAGTATACTGGTCGTCCCATTTCGTCCTTCCTTCCTCCATTCTTAAGGATATAGAGAAGAAGCTTAGGAACTTTCTCTTGGATGGGAAGGTAGATTCTAAATCCTTTGCTGAGGTTAAGTGGAATGACATTAGTAGATCTAAAAAGGAGGGGTGCTTAGGAGTGAAACACTTGACAACTTGAAACCATGCTTTGATAGGAAAACGGATTTGGAATTTGTTTGAAGATAGGGAAGCATTATGGGTTAAGTGGGTGCATACCATTATTCTGAGAAGGAACAACTTTTGGAGTGTTCAACCAACCTACAATAGTTCTTGGAGCTGGCGAAAAATTTTATTTATGAGGGATAAGATGAGGAACCAATTCAGATTTAGGATTGGCGATGGTATATCTACTCTTCTATGGGAGGATCCTTGGCACCCGAGAGATATCTTATAGACCTTTTCTTCTCTGAGGGAGATAAACGGTTCGGAACTTCCAATGACAGCCCGAGTTTTCGATATTATCAATCATGATGACTGGAGCTGGCAGGTAATTTCCTTAGAGCTCATCAGGAACCTTGAAGTTCCCTGTTATCATCCAAATAGTTCTCACCTAGATAGTCTGGAATGGCTAGCTCGACCCATAAGACAGTACACAACTGCCTCCGCCTATAACTTTTTGCGACCTCCTATCCAGGTAGTTTCATGGTATAAACTAGTGTGGGATAAAGGTAGCAGTCCTAGGTGCTCCTTTATCCTTTGGCTTGCTTTTCTTCAAAAACTACAAACCAGAGACAAACTCCCTTACCTCTATACACCTAACCATTGTTCATTGTGCCTTTCAGCCAATGAAACCTTAGACCACTTGTTTTTTGAGTGCTCATTTTCTAAATCAGTTTGGGACCTAAGCCTCACTCATTTCCAATTACAATGCCCAAATCAGCCTCCCCTCCCGTCCCTTCTCACTTGGTTTCAAAGAGCTTCAAATACCCACACTTTAAACCTTTTCCCAATCCGACTCTCTACTGCAGTTTACCACATTTGGTCTGAACGAAATGCTAGAGCCTTTAAAGATGCAGCCAAGGATATTAGGAGTGTGTACCTCGGAGTAATCTCCTAAGTTAAGGAACAACAAGCCCAAATACATAGAGGAGGTAATTAAATGAGTGCCTTTTTTTACTAATCTTTCTTTGCAGGTTTGCCAGCATACGAAACATAATAAGTTCGGTCACGGGGGTCTACAGTTGGTAGCGGACAGGAGACAATCTCCTACACTCTAAATTCTTCAAATCTCACTGCACCAAGAGAACAGAGGCAGTAAACATCATGTTCTATTATGCATAAGACATTTATGTTATGTTTGTGTTGATCTTGAGCGGCTTGAGTTTCTGCCTTGTTGTGGTTAAATAGTATGTTGGGCTGTGGTTATACTTTGCTGAGATTAAATGAGTTTATTTTGCGGCAAGTGTGGGAGTGATTTCTTCCCCCACCTTGTAGGTGAGCGCTAGATAAGTCTTGGAGTTCCTTGCACTCCATCGTTGTACATAACTCTTTATTTGTATAAAATCTACTGAATTACCAAAAAAAATATCTCATTCATAAATTAAAATGAATCAGTCTATATTAGCCACTAATTATAATCATAACATTGAAAGCAATAGATAAAAAAGAAAACACGATAGAAATAAATATAAATATAAATCTTGATTCCGCCAACAACTTGATCCATTAAGATAATGATATTCTGAAATTGGCCTTCAAAGGGTTTTTAGAACTCTGAATGATTAACCTTAGCATTTGAAGATTAAAAAAATGTGTCTAAAGTATAAAGTCTTTTAAAAATTAGGATTTCTACAGTTTGTATAATTTTTCACACCCTCAGGTATAGCATGGCTATGGTCATAGCCCAAACTATAGATCTATTTGCCTTCTCTAGAATTAGTATATGGACTTTGTTACTACTATGTCTCCAAACTATGAATCTTTCTGTTTCTCTTAAAATTAGCATATAGTCTGTAGCATACTTATACCCCCATATAGAACTCATAGTTTCTTTTGAAATTAATGTAGATTCTTTGCACAATTGTGGCTCTGGACATTCTTCATCACCACATGGTCTCATTTTTAGGTCATGCCTTTTATTGCATTTGATTTATATAGGATATAGTTCATGCACAGTAAAGGTCAGACCGTATTCATCCAAAATTTGTGATTTTTTATTTTTACTTGAAATACCTCCAATTATTTAATAATCTCATCTCATAATCAATTTACCATAATTAATTGTAAATAAATAAATAAAACTAAGCTCATCTCATGATCAATTTACCATAATTAGCTGAAAAATAAAAAACTAAGTAAAACAAGGTAGTTTATCATCAAACTAAAGCAAAATACTTAAGAAAAATGTACATTTCATACAAAAAAAATTATTACATTTAAAACTTTTACTTATCCTTAAATTAATCTATTTCAATCATTCTTAATTTACATACATATCAATTCTAGAAAATTAAAGAAATCAACTAAAGAAATAAATATATACATAATCCTCTCAATTACCTAATTCACCAACTAGCTCTCACTAAATCATAAATCAATTCAGTTTAGTCTAATAATCTTTAAAATATCAATTTAATTCACATAATTTGACCTAATATATAAAGTAGATATACATTAAGAAGCTTTTGTTTTCAAAAATTTAGGTAACATGAATTAATTAAAAAAAACAAAAACATTTATTATTGATAACACATAAGTATTAAGGGCTTGTTTGAAAAGTCATTGAATCTTATGAAGCAAAAGTAAGTATTTTGTCACGAATACTCTCAATGACCTAGGTCACTAATTCAAATGACTTTTACTCAGTTTAAAGTCAATTAGTGAATTCATTTGTTCTTCATGAGGATACCTACCAGAGAAGTACCCTTTACAATAATTTTTATTTTTGTATTTTTCAGTAAGATGCTTACATGCTTGAAAAAGAATCTATTTCTTACTTAAAATATGTAAATTCATACAAAAAGTGTCATTATGCATATTAAGCATCCAGTCTCAAATTATTGGATTGAGCTAAAATTAATTCAGTTTTTAATTCTCCTATCTATTTACGTAAGTTAATTGAACAACAAAACAATTAAACTTCAAATGAATAATCCTAATTATTCTCTTTTCAATCTTAAAAGTTCCTAGGATTGTTACTTAGCTTATTAAGTTAATTATGGTGAAATTAATTCTCAAATGAATAATCCTAATTATTCTCTTTTCAATCTTAAAAGTTCCTAGGATTGTTACTT
Organism: Erythroxylum subrotundum; assembly: GCA_027563845.1. Lineage (NCBI taxonomy): Eukaryota > Viridiplantae > Streptophyta > Magnoliopsida > Malpighiales > Erythroxylaceae > Erythroxylum > Erythroxylum subrotundum. The sequence goes on from JAOQMQ010000196.1 coordinate 9,160,562, forward strand.
AGTTTATTAAGTTAATTATGGTGAAATTAATTCTTAATTCACCAAGGTAAAATATACATACTAGGGTTCAAAAATAAATAATTTTCTCCCCACTCTTAATTTGTAGGTTATCCTCAATATGCCAAATATAAATAATAAAAATAAAAATAAGGCAATAAAATATCAAAAGAGGAAGGTAAATGGAAAAGAAAAAGAAATTTCTTTAGCATGTATGTTGTATATTGTCTATGGTTAAAGTAATCAACATTTATGATTTATTTGTAGCATGTAACAAACTAATGATAGGAAAACAAAATAAAACACAACTGGAACTAAAATATGAAAACTATCAATAAATACTAAAGTATATACTAAAAGAAAAGTAAATTAGAGAAGAAATCAATGTCGTTTTGAATGTGTATGGAAGAAATTAAAGTGATAATCCAAGTACAAATATCAAACAATAAGACCATCATCAAACTATAAGCAAAGTTAAAACCCTTTTTGTCATTAATGCCAGTGGCAGTGAATAATATGCACAATTAATTTGTTAAAGGATGTGGTGACTTTTTGGAGGTCCCCTTATCGAGGTGGTAAGTAGGCAATCACACCTCTAATTATTCTAAATGGTGCATGATAACATCTAATTGCTCTTATAGTTTCCTAAATATCACATTATTTTTAATCTATCCTTTAATCTTATCCCATATTAGTTGGATTGTTGTTGGGTGTATAAGTGCATCTGTGACCTCAAATGGGTCCCTTTCACTCTTAGTTAACACATACTAACCGTTAACATTTCTTATCATGTCAATTGCTAACATCATTTCAAAGTTAGCAACAAGTGTGAAAGAATCCAACGTCAAATTTGGGAGCCTATCATAGACACCTTACTTCCTTGATAATTTAGTTAGTAAATATCAACCAAAAATGACCTTTTAACGTTATTGTGTCATTTCATCAGATTATGTCACAAAATAGAATTTGAGATTGTATGATCCTTCCTACGTAAGAATCTCTAGATAAAAGATATCTTAAGGTGTAACCATATCATTATTTTCAGCTCTCCTTACAATGGAATATGTAATGACACAATGCTTATAACAAATAACAAAGAATATGATTTTCGTATTTGTGGATTCAGTAGGAGGATAGTTAGACTTAACTTTTGTAATGTATTCTTATAATCTTCTAGTAGTTACCTTAGGTAGAATAATTCATCACAGTTCATCTTTGAACTGGTGGGTCTCAATTTAATGGGATAACCTAAATCCACATTTCATACCAAACTCATTGAAAGATAAGTTCCATATTTCATTTTCAAGAAAAAAGCTAACACCCCTTATCTTTCATGCCAAAGTTTCTACTAACTTTGATATTCAATAAGATTTTTAAAATTATTTCCTTGAAACATAACTCATCCAACTTGATTCATCCATCCCTCAATATATCTTCTCATCATATATGATTTGCTTATTGTTTCCAAATCGTTGCAACCTACAATCCTACCATCTCCAAAAGTTCAAGATTTAAGATAGTTATACCTTAGACACAATAATGGTTGAAATGGTTCTTTGGTGGTGCCTCTTTGTTTTCTTAAATCTTATCTTATGGAGGCTTTCCTTTACACTTGATTCATATATGGATCCTGTTAATAGGAGATCTTTTGTGTCACAATTAGGTTAGGTGTTGCTTGGGATTGATTTTGTGTGTTGTGTTGTAAGTGTGATAAGTTAATAGAATTGGAGAAAATGAGGTTAGAAATTAAAGAATTGAGTGAAAAGGGCATTTACATGTGGAAGTGGTTATATATCTCTAACACAACCTACCTTTTGGACCATGTTGACACTAGGGAATGGGTAGGCTTAATGCCACCAAAAGCCGTAGTAAGCCTAACTTTTCTATATTATACTGAAAATCTGGCATAGCCTATTCGTTTGTCTGATTAATCCATATACCTGCTTAATAGTTTTGAATGAAGTAAAGATCTCAATCTGTAATTCTAACATACATTATCTACTTATAATCTGCCAATCTATGATCATATCATATCATCAACTAACATCATTCTCAATAACATAGCATATCCATACATGTATCATGCACATATGATTATGACAAACCATGGAGCAGCTATAAGCATCTGCAATTAACATGATGCCAAAAAGATTACTTGTCTGTTTATCCAAGCGAGTCTCAAAAGGCTTGGATTTCTTTCTCGTACGATCTGCTAATCTCCTGAAATGATAATAGTGAGAGGTGAGTCTACAACACGACTCAGTGAGATATAAACATGCTACCATGCTTGTGAGGCTAGGAAACACAAGGCTAGCTTCACAAGAATGGTCTGTGGCTTTCTAAACAACAATACATGGTATCAATAAATAAACAGGTAGCAATTTCAAATGCGACAATCACATGAGTATCAATAATAAATCTCAATATGAATTGTAATATTATAAAATGAATATAGTTTCTGAATTCTTTTCTGAGTTCTGGGTTCTTTTCTGAGTTCTGGGTTCTTTTTGAATTCTGGGTTCTTTCTTTGATAGATTTCCACTGGATTTCTAATTCTGAGCTTTCTCATTTCTGAGTTCTGATTTTTTGAATTTCTTAGGAAGAGACAAAGGCATGCTAGTACGATGTATCTCCTCTTTTCTGATTCTAGACAAGGTTGGCCTAATCCTGACCCTAGAGGCCTGCCTTCTCTAGGTAGGACCCGGATCTGACCCATCACCGGCGGGTTAGGTTACCTACGTGCACATAGTCTGATAATATACCCTATCAACTGGGTATCCTATGAACTCATCAATCACGGCTCACTAGAAAAATATGATTGATCAAAGAATTGCAATCAATAGGTTTAACACAACAAGGGAACCAAAAGATGTAAAGAATCTGAAAATCATCTGGCCAATCTAGCATACAACATGCTAGACTCAATCACTTGGAGTCATATATCAAATAATTCATATAGATTCGACAATAATTCACAAAGCCGCAAGATAAAAAGGATTACTACACAAGTATAGTAGCATGATTATACTCACCTCGACTATCTCAGGGGTTCTGATCTCTTTTCTAATCTTCTTAAACTTGTTAGGTACTAGGTACGACTTTTAGTTCTATTCCTCGTCTGCTTTCACAAGCTATTGGGTAGCATGTATAAAATTTACATATATCTGCATTAGTCATTCTTACATAAATCTCATTTCTTAACACACATCATGTTCTATAATGGTCAAATTGGTTTCAAGCCAGATTTTCCCTTGAAAATAGGAGTCTTGGACTTCATTATATCCAAATTTAGCTCACAATTCCGAATACTTGATTCTTTATGTCTTGATTAGCTTAATCTTACTTGAACCTATTCGGTTTCACTAATTCATCCGCACAGGTCTCATTCGCAGAGGCATAACTTTTTCTACATAGGTTCACTGTTTCTCAAAATTTTCTTACATCTATTTAACACATAAATTCACATTGTTCCTTTTATGACCATTTTCTAATTCGGTCATTAAGGCTTCCAAATATCCCATTTGTAGTTACCCTTAATATTCTGTCACGAGTTGGACCCTTCCTGACTAAAATCATTGTAACTTATTCTTTATTATCCAATTGAGGTGATTCAAATTTCCATTATCAATAAACTCATATTGCTATCATATATCCAAAGACAGAATAAAAATTGATGTAATTTTGATTTATTGTGATTTTTCTAAAGTTGTCCTGTTTCTGTTCTCTTCTGTGTCACTAAGGTTAGTAACACCCTTCGCTTATCTAGCCATATCTCACAAAATACTCATCCAATTAACTTTTCCTTTGTACAGAAGTTAGATAACACAGTTTCGAGCATTTCGTAAGAAGAACTCATCATCCAATTCTGACTCTAAGGTCCTCAAACAATTCACGTTCATTTTGTGTTTTAATCCTGTTGGTATTCTGAACCAGTTTCAATTTGGGACTTATATCTCACTATTTTGGCTCACCCTAAATTCATAAAAAATTCAAAGATACAGTAGACACCCATATCTACAACTTTTAAGTTTTGAGTTTCTCCAAATTCATACGTTAAACAGCTCAAAAAAAAGTATAAGAAGGACCTACGAATCTGCCTCCCTTGGTAGCTTTGAACTCCAAAACCCAAGGTTTTGGTTTAGGCCCAAATCACCATAAAAAATGAAAATTTCCTCATGTTAAGTAGTCATTATACATCAAAGAATAAGAATCTATTATCAAAAGCATCAAACCCATAAATTTCATCAAGTGGGTTTCATATCTATGGCAAAAGAAAGTGAGAAACTAAATTCCAATCGGTAGAATCAAGTGTCAGGATCGAGACTTACCATTTTGTATCGACTGATCAACTTGATTCTCCTTCACGTTCTTGTTACAAAGCTTGAAAATTTGGAGAAACAAGCTTCCATGGTGACTTCGTAAGTGAGGGAGGAGGAAGACAAGCATTTTTGTCTTATTTGCACTTATAAGCCACTCATTTTCATTATTTACAAGAATGTCACTCTTTTCATTATTTACAAAAATGTCCCTCTTGTACTGGTTCTTTAAAATCAACTCGCACAATTTCCTGTGACGACCGAAAAAGTGTCAAACATCATTAATTTGATGTCACCAAAAATTATGATTCACTGTCCTAATGTTAATGACATTAGTCTCAAATACCAATTTTTATACTTTTTTCGTAATAAAAAAACAGATACCAGGTGTTACAAGCTCCTATATGAAATAGTTTGCACTATGATCTTGGGTTTGAACATGGTTTGTGACATGACTATGTCCCCCATAATGTGAATCTCGTTTTCTTCATTACTTTGAATTCACAATCTAAGATACAGACGTGTCTTAAGATATGAACCTTCTTATTTCTCTTGATCGCAAGATATGGTATAGCATACAAATGTGTTCTATTTCATACAGTAATATGAAAAAACTCAAGTAAAGACATAATTTAGGACATGAGTATGTTTTAAACTATATAGTTACTTAGAAAAAACTTAGGTAGAGACATAGTTTGGGACATGATTTAAGAGATAGGTGTGTCTCTAAACTCTAGATTAGTTTTTTCAACCTCAAATAAGATATGGCCTAGAATATAGGTATGTATGTAGCCATGTTCAATAATTAAAATCAATATGTAGCTAATTCTTAAGCTTCACATTAGCATGTTCTTTGAAAACATTAACCCAATTCTTTTCTGGGTCATGTTCTCATATATATGCATGTTCTTCTTCACTTCCTACCAAATCTAAATTAAAATAATGAAAAAGGACTATAATGAAATTAAAACCTACTAAACTATTAGTAGAAATAAATTTGATCAAGAAAAATCTAAATTAGACTCCAAATAAAATTAAAATTTAACAAAACTCGTAGGTTATCTCTTAATAGGTGCTTTTTTTAAGGAATCTTTTAAATGGACTTCCTTTGTTAAATTGGTAAATCATTAAGGATGAAGCTCTTCTTTTCTTCCTCAATATTGCATCCTAAGTATCTTTTTAATCTTTGACCATTAACCTTAAAGGTTGTTTTATTGAGGTGTGAAATCTCAATTTTCCTATGGTAAAATACCTTTATGATAGTGAATAGACCCATACTTTATGGATTTAAGGTTCTTAGAAACAACCTTGGGCAAGAATTGTACAAGAGAACTTGTCACCCTTTGCAAACTCCTTAACTAAAACCTATTGATTATGTCATCATTCTATTTACTCCTTATACATTCTCATATTTTTGTATGGGACATTCATAAACCTTACAATTCATTCAACTAGATAAATCTCTTATGACCTACATTTTTCAAATCAAAATTTAAGAATGTAATGGCCTATTATACTTTATACTCTAGCTCAACTAGTAGGTGACATGTTTTTTTGAAAATTAACCTATATGGTGTGATTCTAATAGGTATCTTATATATGTTTTGATATTCCTGAAGAGAATTATCTATCTTTAGTGATTAATCTTTATAAAATACTCTACCATCTTTTCTAGGATCCTCTTTAGCATACAATTAGACACATTTACTTAGTCATTAGTATAAGGGTGATATAAGGTTGCAGTTTTGTGTGTGACACCATATTTGTGTAGTAATCTTTGAAATTGCATATCACGAATGTGTGTTCTCTTATCACTAGTTAGCACTCTAGATATGCCAATTCTAGTCAATATATTCATGAGAAATTTCAGAACGACTTCATAATCATTAATGGGTATATTTATTAATTTTATCCATTTAAATACATAATCTACTACCATTAGAAATGTATTTATTCTCAAATGAACTTAGGAATGGACCTTTGAAATCAATCCTCCACACATTAAATAATTCATAAACTAAAATATTAATAAGAAAATTTAATATTTTTTAAGAGATATTACCTACTATTTAACATTTATCACAATATTTCATATACCTGTGAGTATCTCTACGTACACTTAACTAATAAAAACCTACTCGTAAGATCTTTATTATAGTTTAGTTGTCCCGAAATGACCTTTTACCTCTCTTGAATGAAAATTTCACATTATGGACTCCATCTCTTCTTACGGTATGCATCTTCTTATTACGTAATCTATACAAATCATAAATAGAAGAGTACTTTATTTCAAATAAAAAATATTTTTTATTAATATAAAACACCCTTAAGGATAATTTTGAGTGCTTAATAGTAAGCATAATCACAAGCCCAAAGAAGGGGACCAAATACTTTATGTGAAGTATAATTGATTGCTAATAAAGTTCTCATCTATACCTTCTTTATCTAACTTCTTCATATTTGGATTTTATAAATGTGATAGTGATCAAATGCTAAATTCTTTACTCTTTCCCTAATCTCCAAATTGAACTCCTACAATAATAACATCCATCTCTAGGTTTAACATCATTTTTTATAAAGAAGATACCTTAATGCTGTGTGATCTATGTATATAATAACTTTAGACAATATAAGATACGATAGAATTTATTAAATACAGATACTACAACTATAAGCTTCTTCTTAGTGGTAACATAAACTTTCTAATTATCTATTAAATTTTGTTAATATAGTATATTGTTTGAAGAGATTTGTCTTTTATTGTCCAAGTATCGCTCCTACTTTATAATCACTTACATCACATATAAGATCAAAAGGAAAATTAATTAACTTTTGCTTTAAGATTGTGAACATTTCCAAGTAAGTTGGAGAAAATTTAAATGACACATCCTCGTTAAGTAAGTCAATTAAGGTTTGAACTATTTTCAAGAAGGTAGAAGTCATTTATGAACTATCAATATAATCCAATATATTCTAAAATACCTTCTATTGTTTTGATCAATGTACGTGGTCGTAGATTCTCAAAATTTTCAACCTTTTCCTTATCCATCTGAATTGTTCGGTGTGTAATTTTATGTTCTATTATTATACACTCTTGTGCCATGAGGTGAAATTTTCCCGATTTGGTATGAAATTAGTCTCCTTACATCTTTTTAATATCTTTTCTAAATTATTTAGGCATTAATCATAAGATTCACCAAAGACTAAGAAATCATTGATAAATAGCTTCATTACCTCTTAAATCATTCCATTAAAATAAATTCTTACTAAGGTTGTATATCCTTTTTCAACCTACTCAATTCTAAACCAGTCCATCATATAACTTTGAAATGTTGCTAGTCATTACATAATCCAAATGATATTCTACACTAATCAGATATTTTATATGGGCATGTAAATATGGTTAAATGGTATTCTACAATAATTAAATATTTTATATGGGTATATAAAGATGGTCTTCTCTTAATTATCAGCTATAATTAGGATTTGAAAATAACTTGAGTATCCATCCTAGAAATAACAATACATATTCCTCAATAGTCATTCAAGAATCTGGTGAATAAATGGAATGGTGAAGTAGCTCTTCGTGCTTCATTATTTACTTTTCTATATTTAATGCATAATCTCTATCTAGTATTAACCCCCTATTAAGATTAACTCACTCTTCTCATTTGGAAATACCTTTAGCCTACTTTGCTTTGGTAATACCTATATAGGGGTTACCTATAAGTTATCAAAATATGGTAAATCATAACTAAGTCAAGTAGATTAACAACCTTTGCTTTTATAATATTGCTCATATTTGGATTTAATCTTCTTTAGGAATATACTAAATGTCCTCCATTAAAATTGTGTGGATGTAGTATGAAGGGTTGATCCCTTTAATGTCAAATTTTTTTTGTATAAAAGCCTTTCTATGCTCCTGCAACACTTATAATAACTTATCCTTTCATTCATTATATAACCTAGCTACAATTATCACTGATAACTTTTAGGTTATCCTCTAAATATTATGCTAAATATGTCTCAGTAATTATTTCAATTCTAAGTATGGTGGTTCCTCAACATATGGTTTCATTTTTTGCTAGACTAAATCTACCTCATCTTCTTGGCAATTCTTTTTTTAAAAGGTCTTTATTTTTCTTTTAAATAGGTTATTTTCTCTCGTAACTATTTATATTTTGAGTTGATTTTCTCTCCTTAAACGATAAATTATTCTAAGATGTCTTTTTGTTCTTTATAAAGATATAAAATTTCAATGTCTAATACTGATACATGCTAATTAGACTACATTTTTAGTATGATTTTGAGAACACTTTGTTTATGTTAAATGATTTTCATTAGAATTGGCACATAATTATATATATACTTTTAGGCCTTATTTTAGTTCTCCATTAAAGAAAGGAATTCAGATAAGTTAGAGTCAAGTTAGAGAAGTTTTGATTTTATTTTAGAGAAAGAAGTTATAATATGGTCTAGAATATAGATCTATGTATAATCTATGTTCATGGTTAAAAACATGTGTCTAACATAAATATATCTTTATGATCTACTTTTTTTTAAAAAAAATTAAATGGAGTATATATATATTGAAAATGAGTCAAGGAATTGAACAACATCTTTTGGAGTTATACTCCTTTGCCAAAACTAACCAGCACTACTAACAACATGCTTAACAAAACGACTTCGTTTCTGGGTCCCTACATTTACTACACGACAACACTTCTTGATTACTGAAGGGTATAGATTAAAGAGAAAATTCCCATCTCCTCTACTTCTTGCTACCCATCATCTTCCCCAACTAGGGTTGATTGATTCAGTGGCGATGAAGGTCTCGTTCCTTAACCAACACTTGCAAGTGAAATAGTTCTGTTTGTTTCATCCTTCCTTACTTCTTCTTCATCTGATTACTGTCTTCTTTCTCTGGTCAAGATTCCTGGTGCGATTCTCATTGTCTCTGGATATGGCCTTCCTCACGGGGCATTCAGAAGGGTCTTTAATCGGGTTCCTTATTTTGTCTTCTTACTCTATATTTACTTTCTACATTAGATTCTCCTTGAGCCGATTTTCTCTTCCTCTTGCTTTCCTTCTGTTCATGTCCTTTGTCCTTGCATGCTCTTATGTTGAATCCCTTAGCCTCTTACACATTGAGAAAAGCTTGGATATTTTTGTTACATTCTTGATTAAGCTTTTTCATAAGGATTAGCTCTCTAAGTTCTCGATTTATTTCTGATGCAAGAACCTCTTTGGGTGATTTGATACCACCAAATCGTCTAGGGTTCCTTTATTTCCATACCCCGTATATACATAGCCCTAAGGATAGGACATGGATCTGTATATCTGGGTTCCTATGGTTTGAGAAATTGGCCAATTTTTGTACTATCTCTGTGATTGTATTCCCTAGATTTAGCCTTAGGCATTTGCCCGATATAGATCCCCATACATAGCTGCTGTAAGGACAAGTGAAGAAGAGATGATCTCTTGTTTCCACATGGGCCTGACACAATGGGCATGTTCTATCGATTTGCAACTACCAAATTTTGTATGTTGTATTTAGTCTATTTAGGATTCCTAGCCATGATATAAAGGATACTCTTGGAGGTAGAGCCTTGCACCAGATAACCCTATGTCATTCCACCTTTTATATCCTACATCTTAGCATGTGTTTAGTGATACCATTGGTAAGTTTATGGATAGGTTGGTTCTACCAGTAGAAAGTATGCTGAGAGTTTGGATATGGTTGATAGGATGGTTAAAGATGTCTTAATTGCTCAAGAAAGTTCCATGTCCCCTCCGTAATCATAGAGCTAAGTTTGAGTTTAAGTAAAGAGGTTTGAGTGCTACTCAGACTATTGTAGTGGTGTATGAGGGGTCCTAAGTTAGACCAATTATCAAACCATACATAAGTCATTTGTCCATTCCCAATTGTGCATATACATCATCCTTGATTCTGTCCCTCAACTTCAGAACCTGATTGAGAAAGTGCAAGTGTTATGTAGATTTTTGAATGCTCCATAAACTTCTTTCTTTTAGAAAATAAGAGTATACCCTAAGGGAATTTTTATCCATGAGAACCCACCATAATCTCTTCAGTATTAATGCCTGATTTGTAATCTTGATAGGGGTAATATTTAACCCTCCTTCATCTTTAGGAAAGCAGATATTAACCCATTTCACTTTGGCTGCCCCTTTGTCCCCATTTGGATAATTCCATAGAAAAATTTTAAGGATTCTTTCTATGGACTTAATGATTCCTTGAGAAAGAAATATATGAGAACTCCAATAAATATGTAGAGAATTTAGTACCAATTTTATGAGTTGTACCTTCCCCCATAGGATAAACACTTCTTTACCTAAGAAATGATTATTTTCTGAATCTTCTCCAGAAGTGGGATACATTCTGCATAAGTAAGTCTTTTAGTAAAGACTGGTAGTCCAAGATATAGCAGAGGACCATGTTTGAATGGCATTCCTATTGATTGAGAGATGAGAGGTCCCAATGCACTTACTTTCTTGGATAGTAGGAAATGGCTCTTTGTTGGATTGAACTGTAGACTTGAGAAATATTTAAATTTACTAAGAGCTTCCATATAAATTTGTATGGAATCCTTCGTGGCCCTGCAAAATAAAAGTATATCATCTGCAAAATATAGGTTAGTCAAACTGATCTTTTTGCACTTCGTATGGTATCTGAATTTTGGATTTTTGAGCACTTCTTGCTTGATAAGAACATTGAGAGTCTCCATACACAAAATGAAGAGGTAAGGGGACAAAGGGTCTCCTTGTCTTAGACCTCTTGTTGCTTTGAATGATGTGGTAGGAGTTCCATTGATCAAGATAGGCAAGGAGGAGGATGAAATACATTCTTTGATCCACTCGATAAATTTAGAAGGAAATCAGTGGGCCATCAATAATGTCCATAAAAAAAAATCCCAACTCACATTGTCACATGCTTTCTGGAAATTAAATTTGATTGTACAATTTGGAGAATAGTTCAATCTAAAATAGCCTTTTAGGAGTTCTTGGACAATAAGGATGTTGTCTCCTATATGTCTACCTTGGAGGAATGCACCTTGGTTATTATTGATTAGTTGAGTTAGAATTTTCTTCAATCTTGTAGCAAGTATTTTGGAGATAACCTTATAGAGATAGTGCATGCAATTAGTCTGAATTCCTAAAAATGTGTAGGGATGGAGCATTTAGGGATCAAACAGATAAAGGTTCAGTTGATGTCTTTAAGGAGAGTCCATTTGGAGAAACGCATTAGATAAAACTAAAGAAAACATGATAAAAATATTACTAGATGTAAATCTTAGTTATGCCAATCTATTAAGATGATGCATAGATCTTAATTATTCAATGAAAACAGCCTTAGAATTTGTCTTCTAAGAGCTCTTAGACCTCTTAATGGTTAACCCTAATCTTTAGAGAGAAAAAGATGGGTCTAAAATGTAAAGTTTTTAAAAGTCTTTCAAAAACTAGAATTTTCGTGCTTTATATAATATATATGGTAAGGAGCCACAATTATTGTCTAGGCCATGGATTTTTTTTTTTACTCCTCTCAAATTAGTGCATGGTTTTTGACATGATTATGTCTCTGAACTATGGATCTCCCTATTTCTCTAAACACTAGTGTACGAACTCTACCATGCCCATAGCCCTAAATCGTAGTTCATGTTGTTTCTCTTAAAATTATGGCATAGTTTCTTGTATGACCATAGCTTAAATTGTGTTACTCTATAAACATTCTTCATTGCCTCAAGTTCTCTTTTTAGGTAATGTTCTAAGTCGAATCTTTTATTACACTTAATCTATCAAGGACACATGCTAGCAAATGGGTATGGACTAGATTGTATTCTTATAAGAATTATGATTTTCTTCATGTTTTTACTTGATGTAGCCTTTGATTCTTGAATAATGTAGTCCTATTGTTAATTTATCATAATCATTTGAAAATTAGTAAAATTAGTAAAATAAAGTAATTTATTATCAAAATTAATCAAAATACGTAATATGTGCATTTTTTGTATACATCGTCAATATTTATACCAATGCATATCACTAATACTTACACCTTGTAATTGGACTAGCTTTCAAAATTCTCTTAAAGAAGAAGTTATTTACAAGGTATTTGTCCATAAGTTCCCTTTTCTTGTGACTCAAAAAATGATTACGTTCATTTGATTAACAAGTTGAAATTTTTCTTATTTGACATTTATTGATTGTCCATTTTGTAAAATTAATGTTAAAATTTTAAATTTGATTATATATAAAAATAATAAAATAACCTAATAATTTATATAAATTAAGTGGGAAGAAGTCAAGTAATGAAAATAACATGTTATTAGTATCAGTTACTTATTTATTAGACAGATGATAAAAAGGCGCAATAAAATTATTATAAATAATTTATAAATCTTTTGCATTTGTTTAGGTAAGTTTTTCACAGAGGTTATGTGTATTAAGAAAGGTATAGAAAATATTATTTGTTTTGTTTCTAACAACTTTTGTACAGGTCGATTGAAATTTTTAAAATTTTATTTAAAAGTTAACGAGTTTATGTCTAACCATGTACTCAAGTAGAAATAGAAAATGAAAATAATTTTTTTATTATCTTTATTTACACAAATTCACAACTAATTTTTAATCAACTGATAGAGTTTGTGCCAAATTGAATATTAAGTATCGAAGTAATTTTATGAATGTATGATTTAAACAAATATTTTTATTTTTAAAAAGAAACCAAGAATTTTATTTTTATTTGAATACTTAGAGTAATTAAGCTTGAATTATGTTATGCCTAAAAATTACAAGTGAAAAGGGTTCATAAGTTATTTTCTAGTGGATCTCTAATGAGAATTCGTCAAAATCCATTGAACTCCCATTAAAAACTAAGAAGGACATAGGCAAACTTAGATCCATGTGCCTTTGATTTTAGGTAGGTGTAATTCACATATGCCATAGGCAATTCCGTGCCTCTTGATTAGACGTGTGATCTCCTCGTGCTGGACACATATCTGGACATGTCTCAAGTGGTTGATATATATACACCATCAAGTCATAAGGTGCCTAAGCATTTGGTGAGGCACAGGGACGAGTGCGTTATATGTGTCTAACTGATAGACCCGAAACAAGACAATAATTTTCGAACAGGCAAGGAAAGTGAGCATTATCAATGAGTTAGCATACATTGGTGCACCTTTGGTAGAAATCTTCGACGAGAGGCAAAATTCATATGTGAGATTAAAAGATTGCTTGAAATGAGTCTTGGATTGAAAGTTAGCTCGATCACATGCACGGGGGAGACATGTGAGAGCTCTAAGGACTTAATGTGTGCTCAAATAGATGGACCTTAACTAATGGACTTGATATGGGTAAACATTAGACTAAACTAGTGTGTTATGAAAGGCTTTGGGCTTGGTTGACTCATCATTAATGGATAGAGATCGAAGGGAGACCTTGGATGATGTGGCAAATAAGATCACAATAAATATAGATCAACTCTAAAAGATAAAGGCTATGCCAGGATCATTTAAAGATAGTATAGTTCTTTATGGATATGAAAAGATCTTTCCTAATTAAATGTAATATCTTTTCTTATTAGTTGTGATGTAGCTAAATCCTATTAGATAGACTCCTATTTAAATGGGAGTATCATCCAATTAGTTAGTGTGATGAAATTTAAAAAGGATATATGTTGGGACCCGATCTGGGAATCCGAACCCCAACTGGAAAACAGAAAAGTAAACGGAAAGCAAAAACAGAAACGAAGAACAAAACCAAACGGGAATAGATCAATTCAGATCCGACTCCAATTCGGAGCGGAACAAAGCGAACGGAAACGAATCGAAACGAAGGGCTCGGAAACAACGAATCTGCAATCCGAAAAAAAACGAAAGCAAAATCGCGTAAGGCCAAAAACTGAATTCCGACATTCGGGAAACGAAAATTTTAGAACCACGTCGCGTTGGAACCCTAAGACTAATTCCATTCCGAAATCGGTATAAATCACTCAAAATTCGGTATAAATTTTTTTTTTCAAAAAAATTAATCTATTTCATCTTTATTCAATCTCATTTTACCCAATCTTATTCAATTCCTTTTTTCTTTAATCAATCTTATACAACTCAAAACAATATAATTTCCCCATTTGGAAATTTTATCCTTAATCAAAACTTATTT
>JAOQMQ010000196.1:9175156-9192618 GCA_027563845.1 Erythroxylum subrotundum
TTGGTCTGCATTTGTATATGCCGCACTTTGTATAAATTTGGATATTCCGCAAACATTGTGCTGTAACGTTTTTTTTTTACTTTGGGCCCAAATGGCTTATCAGCTTTGTAAATTGTTCTGTCTTTTGACTGATTGACTGCCCTAACACGCCACCTTCGCGGGCACGAGCTCGGATATCGCCGACGATGTCGGGTTCGGGTCCTACGGGAGTGGGGTGTTACACCGAGAGACGACTCTAGCTACTGAAGAGGCTCTACCAACCGGGTATATTGTAATTAGCAGGAGAAGTCATGGCTCAAAGGTCGGTCAGCTGGACTTTTTGGACAGATTAGTTAGATTGTATATATTTTCCTCATTCATGTAGTATCATTGTATTAGGTTTTTGATGATGTACATATGGAAAATGTGAAAGACACAATGTAATCATCGATTTTGTGAAATGAAATGAGGAAAAGTTGGTTTTAAAAATATTGTGATTTTCTTATGATGCCATAGGAATTGAATGTAGTGATCGAACGTAGCTCGCCCTTATCGTAGGATATGTGTCGGAATGACCTCCGGGCGTCTCGGTGTGTACCCTGCGATAAGGGGGTGCTACACTGTTACTTTGGATAATAGATCTTAGATACTTAAAACATTTTTCTGTGGTATAACTTTTGAACCAATCTTTGTCTCTACATCGGAAGCTACCTTATGACTCAAAAAGTTACACTCTAAGTACTCAGTCTTAGTACTGCTCAATTTAAATCTCTTCGACTCTAACAAATCCAAAGTTTTAGCTTGAAATTGATACCCTCTTTTGTCTCATCTACTAAAACAATATCACCAACAAACAACATACATTAAGACATGTTCCCTTGAATATTCTTAATGGGCACATCCATCATTACTATAAATAAAAAGGAGCTTAATGAGGAGCCTTAGTGTAGCCCAACATCAATAGAAAATACTTTGTATCTCCTCTTATTATCCTTACCCTAGTCTTTACACCATTATAAATATCCCTAATAATGTGAATATAGATCATAGGAACTCGTTTAACTTTTAATCACCTCCACATGATTTCCCTAGGAACCATGTTATAAGTCTTCTCTAATTCAATAAAAACCATATATTTGTTATGATGTCATACCCTGTAATGTTCCATTAATCTTCTAAGGAGATGTAAAGTTTCTGTCGTGGATCTTTATGATACGAAATCAAACTAGTTTTTCGAGATAGGTACATCCTTTCTTACTCTCTTCTCAATCACCTTCTCTCATAACTTTATGGTGTGGCCAAGTAATTTAATACCTCTATAGTTTTTACAGCTTTGGATGTCTCCTTTATTCTTGTATAAAGGATTTAGCATACTAAGTCTCCATTCATCCAACATTTTAATAGATTAAGGATCACATTAAATAACTTGACTAACCAAGTAAGACCATCTTCACCTAAGCTCTTGCATATCTTTATGGTTATCTCATTAAGCCTCATTGTCCTTCTACTCTTCATCTCCCTCAAAGCTCTTTTAATTAGGTCTTTCCCTTTGATCTACAGATAACAAGTAAAGTTACGATACCTCTCAAACGTGCTAAGATCACCTAAAAAGATGTATCCTCTACACCTCCATTAAAAAGGTTGTAGAAGTATTTATATCATCTTCTCTTAATGTCATTATTGTAATCCTCAACAATTCTTTCTTCCTTTAGGCTATATTTGGTTGGTTGGGAGTTTATAATGAAATAGAATATAATGTAATATTATTTCATCGTTTAAGATGAGGTTTTATAATGGAATGGAATGGAATGGAATAAGATGGCAGAGGAGATTTTCATATTACTTCTCATTTTCTTAAACAATAAAAATAAAAAAAAAACTTCCAATTTAGGAGGTTTAGGATGGAATGTAAAATGATAAACAACTTTACACTATATTACATTATAAACCCTTCATCCAAACAACATTTCACTATATCATTATGAACTCTTTCATCCCTCCTAAACAATAATTTTTTAATATTATATTCATTTACGTTTCATTCCATTATAAATCATTCCATTCTATTGTATTTCATTTCATTAAAAACTTTATGTCCAACTAAACATAACCTTGGATACCTGTGCCTATTAATGTACCTCTTAAAGTCATCATTCTACAATTGTTCCTACTTCCTATATTGTATATTTCTATAAGTTTGTATGTATGAGAATGGAAGACGGGATTCCAATGCAATCAACTTTAAGCCATTTGACCCAAAAAAAAAAAAAAAAATTTATGCCACGGTATTTTTATATTAATAGAGATAATGAATGCTTGTTATATTAATCTATATTTTTATAATTCCTTTAAAAATTATATAAACCATATATATTCTATTATATTTAATTATTCAAATTATTATTAATAGTAAATTTATAAAAATAATGATTATTTTATAATTTTGAAAATTATCTTAAACAGATATTAATTAGTATTAGTTCTTTACCGTTTCATTTTCAAAACTAATATCAAGTCTGTATTCAAACTTTGTTATTAACTGATAAAGTAGCCAAAGCTTCAAAATTTTCTTAAAAGACTACTTCCTGAGAGTGCTGCACAAACCTAGGGCCACCAGAGAGCACCACCACCTGTCTCCCAGAAACCACATGGCCACATCATCATTGACAACTCACTCGTGTTGAAGAAGCGAGCAACGACGTGTCAATAACTGAGTATACGATTGCAGAGTAAGTCGATGCAAAGGGATAACAAAACCATGATGTTAATAGAATAGAAATAGGAAGCGAACCAACCACTCGTGCACATATAGAATAGTACCCAGACGTTCATTAGTACTGTAGTCACCATTTGTTATTGTTTTTTATTCTCCGGAGATCTAAGGCCTCCATTTTCTTAAAGCCTTTTGGTGCTCAAGGTTCCTCCAACAGAGGGCAACACAGTCTGGTCACATCTTTCGGGCTGAAATTTTTTAATGCTGAACGTATGGGGAGGATAATGTGGCAGTAGGGAAGGCAGTATTTTGGATGACTCATCTTGTTATCTGCATAACAAACACAAAAATGACAAAATAACAAGACAACTCAGACTGCTTCATAATTGCAAGGACTTTTAAACAAGCATATTGTTGGAGTTCTGTTGGCCAAAGATGTGACAAGGTAACCGAATCTAGAGGTGAGCTCACACCGGCTTCACATGCTCACCACATTGACCTAAATGGCTACAATCATCTTTCATTTTCATGATTGTATCCTTATAAGTAGAGAGCCATGGAAGTGGTTAGCTCATCTCAATTTCCATACTTCCCCGTGAAAACACATCAACCATGGCTAGCAGGTTCCATGCAAGATCAATTAGCTTGCCTTCAAGATCTCACCCTACCACCCAGAGAATTGAAGAAGAGCTGAACAAGCTTAAAACATGGGAGGCCTCATCAAAGTTAACAACCGATTCTATTAGAGTTGGCCTATCAGGAGTAGATCACTTGTATAAATGTGTTGATGATATACTCCACATGGCATCAACACAAGAAGCTGTTTCTCGTCATCAAAATGAAAATTTTCTTGACGGGTTGCTGGATGGTTCTGTTAGCCTCTTAGATATCTGTAGCCTTACAAGGGACTTCATGTTGGAAATTAAGGAACATGTTCAAGCTCTTCAATCAGCAATTCGAAGGAGAAAAACAGATTCAAACCTTGACAATGAAATTAGTAACTACACTTGCTTCAGAAAGAAAATAAAGAAAAATGCGAAAAGGTTCACTGAGGCCTTGAAGCAAATGGAAAATGAAGTTGGACTATCTGCTCTTGTAGAACAAGACCATCATCTTTCTGCTGTGATTCGGGTACTTAGAGAAGTAAACTCAGTTACCAGTTCAATACTCCGATCCCTCCTTTACTTCTTGTCGACCCCAGTGTCAAAGCCAAAGCAAAGCAGGTGGTCACTTGTTTCAAAGCTGATGTACAAGGGAGTAATAGCATGTGAAGGAAAACAAGAAAAGGAGAACGAGTTGGAGAGTGTTGATACTGTTCTTAGTGAAGTGTCCAAATTTGACAAGGCTTTAGCTTCCCAGGAAAAGCTGGAAGCTTTAAAAACCAGCATTGACGACCTTGAGAGTGGCTTGCAAAGTGTCTTCAGGGGCTTGATTAAAACAAGAGCCTCCCTTCTTAACATGGTCTCCCAGTAGACCATTCTCAAGCATTAGTTTGGACTCTTCCTATAGTCTTTATACTGCATCCAAATTTTACAGGATGCTAAGGACTAAGGAATATATCTTGTAAATGATTATAATCTCCACATAAATGAAATATAGCGAAGTGCTATGATATATGCATCTCCTGATGATCCGCAAGTTTATCTCTGTGTTCTTTACTGCTAATGACTCTAAACGTAGAATCACTTTGAGCCATAAACTTAAGACAGGACGAAAAAACTGGCAGATTCAAGTTACAAGTTGAACAAAAAAAGGTCCACGACAAATTTTACTTTCAACAAAATGAAAATCCACGTTCCGCCTCCTCTTAAATTGATTTGACACTTTGCTCCAACTTCACGTTTAGTCTTTTGTCTGGTGATGATCTGACCATATAGCCATTTATGTATAAGGCTGCTGATGCTTCTCTCGATGATTCTAGGTTTTTGATATTGGACTCTAATACAATTTTCCAGGAAGCTTTTCTTGTTTCAAGCTACATGCAGAAGAAATAAAACAGATTCAAGATTATGGATAAAGAACAGTTTACGACAGAGCGTTGCTTTCCAAACATCGCAAGCCACTCAAAGGGAAAGTTCCAAAACTTTGCCGTTGCTGCATAGCTTAGGAATTCTCAAGGTCTCGTGGGGATGTTCCAAGTTTCAGAACTTTTTTTCACTGATCATAAGGTTGTTAGTTTTTAGCCTCTGAACTTATCTTATTGGAAGATTAAACAGTAAAAGGGTACATTAAAGCTGGAAACACAGCACTATTATCGTAACTGCATGCAGTAACTACCCGAGAGCAAAGCATCATGTCTACCGTATCAGATGATTTTCTTTGTAAAACTTTTAAAACCATCGTGGCTAGAAAAGAAGTGCATAATGTGAACAATAGAATACCAAACTTCAATTTCTGGTGAAGTTAGTAACTACTGATTCGCGCAGTTCGACGTTGTGATATGCTTGAACCTTGATATAGTATAACTAAATTGAACCTTGATACAGTATAACTAAATTAATTGTAAACTACTTTCAAGAAGGTGTGGGCTTCTATACCATAAAAATTACTCCGCTGCTTAACTCTTGGGAATCGGATTTAATGTTTAATTAGTGAAAATTTTAAATGAACAATTAAGTTCTATATAACACAGCTCCGGAGAAGGCATCAGTAACACCGTGTGTATAACATAATATTTCCTGGCGTGAGGCAACTCAAATGAACATGCGATTCTTCCCATCTTACAAACAAGGGAACAACATTGCTAGAATTTAATAAAATATGTAGCAGAACTGGACTGTTAATTTATACATCTATATGGTGTTGGGAAATCGGGACAGGATTCAATTTCGGCCACAGCAAAATAATTACGAAATTTTTTCATAATCTTAGGGGGCGATTGGTTCGTATAGGGGAATGATAATAGGAATAGAAATGAATATAGTGAGGAATGAGAATGAATATTATCAAGTTGATTGATTTTTATTAATAATAAATAAAACTATAAAATTCTTATTGTTTTATTGATGTTCATATTTATATAGTAAGTATTATAATGATATTTAATATGTAATATTAATTATTAAATAATTAATAATATACTATTTTATCATATATTATTAATAATTAATAATATATTTATTAGCTTATATGATAATAAACTAAGTTGTTAATTAATTTTTTATGTATTATATGATATCACCAAAAAATAAGATAGTGCTCTTCTTCTTTTTAGTTTTAGTTTATTTCTTTGTAAATAATTAATAATTAATTTGAGTAATTTTATTATTATTTTATAAGACTAATTAACTCTAATGTTAAGTTGAAAAAGTCAGTATAACAAGAAAAATTAATTAACCTTAATGTTAAATCAAATAAAGTTGATAATAAGTTCTTTTAAAATTGACTATTTTAATCCAAAAAATAATATTTCTTTACACAAAAAATAAAATTAGTCAATATTTATTTATTAATAGTAAGCATCTATTAGACATTTTTAATTGGTAATCCTATTTGTTATTATTACTATATAATAATTAAAAATAATATATATTATGTTATTATCACATGAAACTAGCTAATATTTTGTTAATCATTAATAAATTATAATAAACTAATAGTTATTAATTATTCAAAATATTGATTAAAAATTACATATTAAATATTATTATATTTAATATAAGCTAATATATGTAAATATGATAAACCAATATATTTTAATTTTATTTATTAACAATAAAATAATCAAATAAATTAATAAATTTTGTAAAATATAAATTATTAATTAACTATAAAAATTTATATCTTATTTATTATCATATAATAAATTAAAATTTAATGAAAAAATTAATTTATTGTAGTATAAAATTAATAAGCAAGTTGGTAACAATTATAATGAACAAATATTTGTTAAGTACAGAGTCGTTCCTAACATTTTATAAGGTCCTGAGCGAAGTAAGAAAAAGGTCTCAATAAATCGGCAATATAAAAACATGTAAACTTTAAAAACATATTTTTATTTATTAAAATTTAATATGCATACATAAGTGACTCAATTTATAAGTTCACATACTCAACAAAATATTAAATGATTATAACATCAGCGAATAATATCTTACAAATGTAAAAAATAAAATAAAATCACTAAAAATAGTAGCAGTAACAACAAAATAGCAATAACAGCAATCGAACAGCAATATTAGACTGCAAAATACTAAGAGAATTGTACTAACAAACACACAGATGATCATCATTTATGAAAAAAAAATTACGTACATTTCTTGATGCAAAATTATTAATAATATTATCAAGATCAATATTTTCCAACATATCCTTCTTGGTATATAAAATATCTAAATTATTTAACATCTCTTATGATATTGATGACCTCAAGTAGGTTTTCAATAATTTTAACTTTAAAAAACTTCTCTCAGCTGATGCTACAGTCACAATATAATGAAAATTACAATTACAAAATTTAAATTATTTATTAATGTTTAATTATATTTTTTATAAATAATAAGTAATCTAAAAATTAAAAAAAAAGATCAAAAACTCAAAAATTCTAAGTGATAAAAAATTAATGTTTATTAATGTTTTTATCACTCATATAACTCAGAAGTCAAAACCGTGAAAATCCTTTGTTGCAAATTTTGAGTTGGTGTATCTTAGATTAATATGTTGATGGACATAAAAAAAATTAAAGTATAAGATGCTTCAAATGAATTTATAAGTATAAGAAGCTAACGGTAACTTCAAATGAAAGTTAATATTAGTCTTGGAAGCTGAAAAGATTATGTAATAATATAAGAATCATCTTAACCTAAAACTATCTCTTTCCCTCTCTGTAACCATTAAATAGCATTTAATACCCTCTAACAACTAAGGGAATAAACGTGGAAATGCTATTAATTGCTATACTGAGAGTGAAAGTGGGTCCCTAATAGAGTGGCACCCTGGTTGCCCCTGCCAGAGCTGGCACTGGTTAATTATTAAATAAAATAGTACTATATTTTTAATATAAATGATAATATACACATATGATAAATATAAAAAATAAAAAATCAATCAATTAAAACATTTTAGGTTTGCAAACAATTAATAAACTCTTGTGATGTTAGAGTAGTGCTCTAAAGTTAATCACATTTAACACTTTTGTACAAACTTTATTTTGATTAATAAAGCGAAAGGTAATTTTCATTAATTTGATGTTTATTTATTTATGAACTGGTGTCTATCTTAAATCAAATTAATGAAGTCCATGATACAAAACATAACATAAAGGAAATCATAATGAGATCATAATAATGAGATTCCTATCATATGCAATTATGTTAGTGTCTAAATTATCCCTAGTCATAGGATTAATGAGACAGGACATTGTTAATCCGAATAGAGTAGCACATGTTATACTCCTTAATTTGATCAAGCAGATAATCTCATAAACTATAAGCATGAGATGTTTATAGTTAACATGTGGATACTTACTAAAAGTAGTAAGTACATCAGATGACCCGCTATGAGATTATCATATGACTGATCTATCAAATGTCAGTGATTAATCTCATCATAGTAATGGTGCAAATATTTTTGACTTGAGGTACTCAAGGATATCTTGGATACTGATCATGTTCTTTGATACCATTCCTTGTTGCTTAAAGATAAGGTCGCTCATAGGGTAGTAATTGGATATAGCTATTGGTATTCTAAGGTAATTGGGTAGCCAATAAAGAATTCACCACTCTTAATAGAAGGAGGTGATACCCACGATCTCTTGTTAGGGTCATTACTCAGGAGTCTCTGGCCAGAACAATTATGTGTCATGAAAAGAGTCTTCAATGACACATAGAGTAATGAGATCCTCAGGCCAAGAACTAATATCACTTAGACTAGATCTGACATAGCCAGTGTAGCGGGAGTTATCACATAGCTCGTACTCCGAACCAAGTGGGGTATAGGATGGTGAAGGGGCGAATTGCACGGTAATTGACTATAGAAAGGTTCGTAAGTCAGATAATTAACTACCGAAGAGTTTGAGTGTTAATCGACTTACATTCCGATAAATTGGCATCATGAATCCCTTCATGATTTGCTCAGATTAAGAGTTAATTCAAGTGGCCAAAATTAATAGGAACCTAAGGGTCACATGCATAAAAGATTGGATGAAAAATAAAGTGTGTATGGATGTCATTTAAGCAAGCCACGATCGTGACCGACTTAATGATAGGTGGTACATAAATGAGTTCTTCACTTATGTACACACAAATTTTTAGCCATAAAACACACTCAATAGAGAGACTAAGGGTCCAGAAGAATTCTGGAAGTTGAGAGGAGTGATCTTGAGATTTATAATGCAATCTTAAGCAATTGTTGCATGAGATTAATCGCATGAAACTTGGTCTTGATCTAACTATCACTAGAGCATCTACTTGAACTCATCTTATTTGGTGCTTTAACCACCCTTACATACTGATTTTTCTTCATCTTTACGTGCTCTCTTGAGTCTAAGGAAGGTGTTTGGTGTTTACTATAACCCAAATAAAGAGAATATTCAAGAAAGGACGAGTATTTACAAGGTACATATGTTGTAACTTCATGTTCTTATAATATGTTTTATACATGCACATGGATTCTGAATTTTCTGGGAATGTCGTGGGGTTGGAATTTTGATTCCAACACTTCCGCTTCCTTGTCATATATGTGATGCATGGACCCATAACTCCCCAGCATGTGATGTATCTATGCATATAGAAAATTTTGACCACGTTTATCTTTCCAAGCTATTTTTTAAGGGAGACAATTAATAAAAGGTAATTAGAAGAATTATCAGTAAGTAACAAAAATTTTCAAAATTTTAAATTTTAAAGAGTTTTGATTAAAAATGGTTGATTACAAAAAAATTCTAAATTTTATTAAATTTTGTAATTATAATGTGAATTTCAAAAAATAATAATAAAATATTTTAATTTTTATATGAGATATGCTCATCTTTTAAGTTATAACAATAATTATTATTATTATTTAAAAATAACCTTTTTGGAAAAACTCAAAAGATGAGCATATCTAGTCAAAGCTTATATGATAATCTGTTGCTTGGAAAAGGATGAAGAAAAAGTGATTTCAAGTCTTGTAAAATTATGGTGGCGAGAAGTATCAGGGAGAGAGAAAGAAAAGAAATTTAAGTATTTTTATAATTTATTTTATTTAAAAAATATAATTTATTAACTAAAAATTAAAGTCTATACAACATTTACTAGATAAAGCTGTTTGGTGATATAGTATCATCGTTACGAGAAGATTCACTACAAGAAAAAAAGATTTTTGCGACAGAAATCACCGACAAAAAATAAAGCTTTTTTGTCAGGAAACAAATTTGACAACGAAAATTACCAACGGAAAGAATCATAGGAGAAGCCACTGTTGGTAAATTTAGCGACGGCAGCTTATGTATTCGTCAGTACCATTAGCGACAGAATTTTGGATTTCCGTCGGTAAGTTAAAGAAAATTTACCGAAAGATTTATAGAATTTCGTCGCTACTTTGTGGACAGAATCCTACTATTCTATCGGTGAATTTACCAACAATAAATTGTATATCCGTTGCCAAAGTTACCGATGGATATATATGTTTTCGTCACTAAATTTACTGATAAAAACATTAACCATCACTAAATTTACTGATAAAAACATTAACCGTTGGTAACTTAAGGACATATTTATTTATTTCGTCGCTAATTAGTGATGGAATGGTATTTTTTGTTAGTAATGTACCAACGTAAGTTTTAGTCTTGTCACTAATTAGCGACAGAATATTGTAGTTCCATCGAAAAATTTAAATTTGATAAATTTCTACTTCCTACTTGAGTTTTTTGTTCACAATCTTATGATTTTTTTGTATATTTGATTTCTGTAAATAATATAACATTGATTGATAAATATAAAGTAAACATTATCCTGGTTGTTAATATAATAAAAAATTAAAATGTACGCAAATAAGTAATCATTGTAATTAGCTGTAGAATTTGTGTAAAAACTTAAGTATAGCAAAACATCAAATACATTCACTTATACAGGTGGTGACGACGAATGCTCTGACTGCTGCGATAAGGTATTATCCATCCCCTTCAATTGATCCATCTCATTACAAAGTTGGGCTATGTACTCCATCGACTATTGCAACAGAGATGCCAGCCTCTCTACTGTGCTCTCAAGCTGGAGGACTCTCTCATTTGATGTGAACCGCCTACACATCCAGTTGTAGTGGATGTGGAGGATTACGAATAACATGTGTTCGCAAATGAACCTAAGCTAAAAATCCTTCCACAGTTGTCCCTAGCACCCACTACATCAAGATATGCCTGACTCTCGTCAACAATTTTAGAGTTCTGATACTATCGTTCAATACTTTCTTGTAGTTGGTCCTATCATTATAATTGTTTGTGTTAATAAGTGATACTTTTTAAGAATTACTATTAAAGTATAGATTTTACATATATGAACTTATCTGCATCGGGTGTTGATGAAGGTCATACCATCATGCTTCTTGATGTGAGTGTGAAAAAAGAACTAGCATGGTATAGGCTTCCTGCCTATAGACTTTTCCTATATCAGAATAAATTATTATAAGTGAACTATAATTTACAAAAATTTCAGCAAAATTTCTCTATTTTTTCATTTATACCCCATGTTAGACAAAAAAAAATTAACTTAACAATACAACTATTAATGGCACAAGACATTTGTAACATTATTATTCTCCATATTGCACATATATTTTTATTTTAAATTTCATACATCAAATTACATTGAAATCAAATTTCATACATCAAAGTACAAAGATTAGAATATAAGTGTAAAGTTTTGATACTTACAAGTTGAAGTGCATGCTCCTGGTGAGTCAAAGATTCTCCAGTGTGTACGGGTAGGCTCTCTCCGTCTGGTCCTCCACGTTTGTTAGAAGAATTATGCTCTGAAATGGATATTGCCTTGAGTGATGCCCAATACTGTTGCCAACGACTCCATATTTTTTTAGATATATATAGTGGTCGTACACCATTCTTATGTATCAAAGCAAGAAAGTCTCTACAACGTGTATGAGCTCGCCTCTCTCATACATTATAAATTACATCATCAAAATTTGGATCCCAAAAAAATTCTTTCTAAAAACAAGAAAAACATATAATAAGTACTTATAAATGAAAATATTTATCTAATTAATGTATAAAATTAGATAAAATGAAAAATATTAAAGAATATATTTTGTGTACCTCAAACTCCTGATAATAAAAATCCTTTGTCGGCTAATAAACATTCTTCCATATATAACCCTAAAGATCTATCATCTCCTTAACTTGGATGAGATATTTCTTGAGCACGTTCCAAACGAAACCAACTTAATATATATGTTATTTTAGATCATTTTCAAATTAAAACCTATAGCTTTAGTATAAACCTATGATGTTATCATGTATTACAAAATTGCAGGGATTTTACTTACAAATTGTTGACAATTGTGATGTGCATTCTTCCATTAACTCCTTTAGCCCCAGGTTATAGGTCACCTCCTTCATCCGCAATATTTACCCCTAATATCTCTGTCGGTATAGGGGTGGTGGATGGTGTAGGGCTGGTGGATGGTGTAGCAGAGCTGCTAGATGGTATAGCTACAGGTACAAAAGGTGATGCCTCATATGGATGTGT
Source organism: Erythroxylum subrotundum (assembly GCA_027563845.1). NCBI lineage: Eukaryota > Viridiplantae > Streptophyta > Magnoliopsida > Malpighiales > Erythroxylaceae > Erythroxylum > Erythroxylum subrotundum. Next base: position 9,187,526 of record JAOQMQ010000196.1, read on the forward strand.
AGTAGCATCTGCAGAATGTGATGCTGCATATTGGAATGCACTGGCTTCTCCAAATCGTTGTAACCTAAACCTTGGCCGCATCATATCCTGTTTTCTCTTTGGTGACATATTTTTAACCTAAAATTCACATTTTATTAAATTTTCTAGTAATAGAGCAATATAAATTCAATATGTAATAATATATTATTAATGCAATAATATAATAATATGTATTATTGGCTAGATTGACCAAAAGGTTGGAATCCGTCTGTCAAAAATCCCAACCTAACATTTCGACTTTCAACTGCAAACCCAAAATGGGTGTTATTGAAATGTTTCCATACGCGAGCATCCGATGGATGGATCATTATTCCATCTTCCTATTCATGTTCATTATGTCAGAGGCATATAGTCTTTGAACTCTCGGAGTTTGTGGGAAATAATACATCTGCTTCCATGGTACTAATTTCTGTTTCATATAATGCTTTCTAGGCTTGAACATAGATTGACCACAAAATTTGCACTCTTGTAATTCCACATCATCTCCCTAAAACATCATACATCCAAAATTGCAACAATCAATTTTTTCAACTAGAAAACTAAGACCCCTAATAAGGTTCTTCATATTGTAGAAATTATCAACTATTGTATGATCAGAAGGCAATGATTCATTATACCAAGCAAGAATTTTATCCAAACTTCAATTAGAAATATGCCCTTCAGACTTTATTTTCAATATTCGAGCAATTGAAGATAATTGAGTCATAGTCTGACAATTTGGCCATAATTCTTAGTCAATTAATTTTAGCAAGTCAAAAAACTTTTTTACATGTAGGTTTGGTTCTTCTTCAAGATTTCCTATATTTCCCTAAAAGGTATAACCAGCTGCATCATAAACTATTTGGGTGTAAGGATTTTCAGTTGCACCCAGATTATTTGCTATAAATCCAGTCCCTCCTCCAAACTCATCCACATTTATTTACTAGTTTACTTCATCACCCCTGAGGTGCTACAAATTAATAGCTCCTCATGTCGTGTCCACTTAAAATAATTTGGAACAAGCCCTTTTCTTAATAAATGGAGATTCATCACTAGGATGAAAACGAATATGTTTGCACTTTTTACATGGACATCTGATCTTTGAACCATCCATATATGCAGGTTGAGAACATGCATAGTGAATAAAAGCTTCAACTCCCCCAACAAACTCAGGATTAATGAAACCATCAGGTATTAATCGTCTATACATCCAAGATCTATCAATATTACTCATTTCTGCAAAACTATTATTTAAAAAAGTGATTTCATGGTTAATACCCTTCATTTCCCCTAAGTTTACAGAACATTTAATCTTCACTTTACATAATATCCCCTCTGTTTTTACAAGTCTCTGACCATTTCCTCTCCAAATTGAAACCAACCTATCCCACCATATGAGTTCATAGTTATACAAACTGAATATATGTGAGTATCAGTCAAATAAAACAATATGCCAACCAAGAACTATGGTACGTGGCATTGTTAACACCTGTGAATCGAGAAAGCAAATTCTCGTTATGACTCCTAGGCTCATGAAATTTTTCACCGATAAGTCTCATGGGAGCTGCATCACGGGTTCCAAACCTATATACCATCATAAGGGTTTATTATCCAAAGAATTGACATGTCAATTATGTGAATTTCTTATGTTAATAATAAGTTTGAATTAATTACCTACAAGTTCAAGTCTTTATGTTTCACTTTAAACAATGCCCAAATATAAATACTTAGACTATTAAACCCCAACCTAAAATCTCATCAATAATTGTTATAGGTAAAATTGCAAAGAAAACCACAAAATTGATCACATTGTAGACATTACTTAGTTGTTCGACTTACCTTGATAGACGGGCAATCGCAAACTACAAAGAAGACAAATGAGGTGGAAAATTATCGACACTCTTCAACACAGAACACGACTTGCAAAAAATACAATAAACAAAAATATAAAAATTAAGGACCATACCATTAGAAAAGCTAATCTAATCACTAACCTATAAGATGTAGATGAATGAATTACATGAAAAGGAGCTAATTTCAACAACAATAGGTGATTTTTAAAGTCTCTAAGGAGGAGGAAAATTATATATAAGACCTATATAAGTGAGAGTGATGAGGATGATATAAATATAATCGCAAAGAAATTTAAGAAATTATTAAAGCTTAAGAGAGAGAAGTAATTAAATCTAAACCTAGAAGACATGGTTCCTATGGTAAAAATATGCACAATTTTCATGTAAGGACATCTTGAAAGAGCATGTACCACTTCTCCATTCGTATAGGCTTCTTTGTCATCAAATTTGTCATCATTCATAACACTTCCTAAAGTTCTTCTTGCTTGAATGAAATCAAAATCTATCTTTTGCTTGAATGAAATCAAAATCTATCTTTATTACCCTAAAGACCTCATAATGAACATGTTAAAGGTGATTTTTTTTTTCTTATAGGAAAGACAAGAAAGTATTGTTAAAGTGGAAAAACTAGAAACCATGAAAAGCTTCTCCCCTTTTTAATGACCTCGTGGTTTTCAAGTTAAAATTTCCATGGATAAACAATATAAGACACCTAGTACGGATGGCCTTATAAAGCCAACTGGATCCTCATTATGCCTTTTAGAAGTTGCAATCTTTTGAGTTATTTCATCGATTAACAAAGTTAAACTAGGACCTAATTTGATTCACAATTTCCAAATCTCATATGCCTCCTTGAGCAATTTAATGTTATGATGATTAAAGATGCAATTTAAAACCTTTGAACTAAATGCTCCTTATATTCTTGATTAGATCTTTGTTTCCTTTTTGCTTAGAGACTTAAGCCTTATAGAGCTTATGAATATAGTTTTAGAAGGTTCTATTACACTGATCCAATTATACTATGATATTCATATGTTTAGGACCTTATTTAGTATCATTAACTTTTGAGGGAGAGGTAAAGGGGAGTTCATGTTTTGTTCAAAATATTTAAAGGACTTTAGATTAGACTAGTCTCACTCTGAGATATTTCAACCTTAAAGGACTTTAAAGGGGAGTACATTATAGATCTTTGACAAAGGACATGTCATACATTGTTATTAGGATTAGACTTGATACATTTAGCCATTGTATTATGGCTATCATAATATTGGTTTATGCCTGCAGGCACTTTTTGTGGCAAATGATGATGTCACCTAGTCTATAATATGATGTTATAGTTCCTCAATCCATATTTCCTATCTTTGATATAGGAGAATTCTTAAGGTAAGAGAGTAAGTAAGAGTTACATAATTTATATCAAAACTTATATGCAATATTGGTTTCCTATTGATATATTATTATTAAGTTAACTTAAAGAGAGTGACTAACATTTTTATTATATCGCCTTTAATTCCCGCTTTATTTACCAACGGAAGTTTATACCATCCCTAAAGTCCGTCGCTAATTTTTTCGGGATGGTTTCCCTCTATTTTTAGCGACGAAAATTAGAATCGTCTGTAAACGAATTTTTTTCACGTCCATTTTTAGCGACGGAAATAGGTTTTCCGTTGCTAATTTCAGTATAATTACCGACAGAAACTTTTACCGTCCCTAAAGTCCGTCACTAATTTTTTCGGAACAGTTTCCCCCCATTTTTAGTGACAGAAATTGGAACCGTCGCTAAACGAATTTTTTTCATGCCGATTTTAGCGACAGAAATAGGTTTTCCGTCGCTAATTTGCTACGATTTATTTTCCATCGTAATTTTTCGTCGCTAATTCCTACTTTTCTTATAGTGATTGTTGTTGAATAAAGCAAAGAATATGAGATTTACTTATGTTATAGTGGAATTTGTATAGGGATTGGACTAAAGATTAGGGTAGGTCCACGAGTTTAAGTTATTCAGATATTTAATATATAACATATGATTATTGACACATATGATTGGTAATGTAAGCAATGGACAAAAATTTGGATATATAGTTATGACCAAGTGATGTCAAAACAATTCAACTCTTTGCCATCAATTTCTTACTCCTATAACAAAATTGCGTACATGGACATACACGAATAACATTCCATGCTCGTTTATAATATAAGGATTATGTTGGGGATTATTCTTAGATAAGTTGTATACTTTTGAGATCTTATCCCTTTTTTATGAATTTGGATCTAACCGTGTATTTGTAAGGTTGCTTCCTAAATTTATGTTGGGCCCCGAACTTTTCTTGGAAGCTAGAACTGTTAAATGAGGAATTGTTGGCAATTATTCATGTGTAAAGCCAAGTAGAATTCTTGAATTTGAAATGAAATAGAAAAGATGGTTTAGATACAACATTGATTATATGTGAAATGTTGGAAGTTTAAAGTTGGAAAGTGTAATTGAAACATGTTCATTGTGTATGTTTCGGTGTTTTAGTCATAATTTTTGCTCTAGTTATCCAAATGAGATGATTCTTAATTTGGATTAAACTAGAGAGATAAGGCTACAAATTGTCTGATGAAATTGAGTTTTGATTCAGTCTCTAAAAAATTCAATTTCGGGATGGACGTTGAGCACAGGATATTATTTTAGTACAAGAACAGTCTGAAAGTGTTTGAGGTATAACTTTTAGACTATAAAACCAAATTGAATGATTTTGATGTCATTAGAAAATTAAGAAAATGATGAACATTTCTCTAGAAGAAAGTGCAAGCAAATTCCTTCAATTGCATGATTAGAAAATGTCTTGATTTTTGGAAGGAGTTAGGCAATGATTTAAATGAATTTTAAGGTTTTAATAGAGTATTTTGTGGAATTAATTAGTATGTTAATATGATTAATTAGCATGTTAATATGAGTAAGATCATATGACATGGATTAAATTGAATTAGGGTGGTAAGATTGCATTAGGGCATTTTGGGAAGACCACTTAAGCTTTTAAGTTACAAGGTTTGCACGTAAGGGCAAATTGGACATTTTAGACTCATTAATGGCAAGATTGTAAATAAGAGGTGGTCTTGCTTTGTAAGAAGGGGGGGAAAACGTGATTGAAAGAGAGAAAGGGAGAAGGAACGAAAATTTTGAGAGAAAAGAGAGAGAGAGTGTCGGTTTTGAGAGAGAGGATGAAGGAAGTTAGGGTT
>JAOQMQ010000196.1:9251643-9268559 GCA_027563845.1 Erythroxylum subrotundum
AATGTTGTTGATCCCACGCCACTTGGGAGTTTTCATTTGAAGCTAAATATAAAATAATGAGATCAACTCGTGAGGCAGTTAAATATATCCGTGCAGCCCCAACGGGACAAGGATTGATCACAACCTCAACACTTTTAATACTCGTGTAAAACAAAATCAGAATATTTTACAATCTCCTTCCACAACAGAAAACATTTATAAATCATCTTGAAGATAACCACAACTTGTTAAAAACTTGAAAGTTGTCACCAAGCCCGTAATTTTGTCTTTGTTTTAATTTATAATTCTAGTTTGACATATGATAGGAACAGCGAGACACGCTAAGAGCTATACTGTGTACAGTACATCGTTCAAAAGCAAAGCAGGTGGTCATTGTCCGGACTCGTGAGGCTCATGTCCAGTGTTCATATCTTTTCCCCATTTATCATATCATGTTCTCCTTTTAACAGAACGGCGGTGTTTGACGGCTGCTGTTCTCTTTCCTTTTTTATAACTATTCCTGTCACCACCTTCCTCTCTGCTTCTGATTTATTGCATTTTTCTTTGCCCTTTTAGTTTGTTTACTCTCTTATGGCTTGTTTAAGCGACAAGGGCTGGTCTTCTCTTCCCGAAATGCTCTCGAGACGCTTGTCTGTGAACCAAGAACAAGAGAATGGAGAAACGGCGACCAGTTCTCTTGCTTTTCCATTTGAAAAGGTGTTTCCGGTTTATGCCATGGGTGGGTTGGTGAAGCCTGAGTCCGACCCGGGCTCTGCTGTCTCAGCATCCGATTCGGGTGACCCTATTTGGGACGCCGTTACGGGAGAAGCTAAGTTGGAGGTTGGCTACTCTTATCGATATCCATTGTTTTTATGGATAAAAATGGTTTCTTTCTCATCAAGCTGGTCTTTTAGAGTTGTTTAAACGCAAATTTATCAACTTGCCTTTTTTCTGGGAAATTAGATTTTCTTTAAAATGCCATTTTTATGTCACCGTTTGGAAAACAAATGATAGTTAATGCTTTCTAGATGTTAAAGGGTACTTGCTCCAGTTTTATGTGTTTGAATTGTTTTAGTCACGATATCTGAACTTTTCTGTATTTGTAATTGGATGGAATATCCTAGTCACAAGAACATTGAATCCCCAAGATAATGCAACAGAACGAAGAAAGATAAACTCTAGATGTTACTTGGGATCTATATCTTTTAGAGGGAAATAATTGGAATCATCAGTTGACGACAATTGAACAGATTGTGATTGTATTTGGTTCATAGACACCTGTTCTGTTTGCCTAGAACAAAGAGATTCTTGTCTCGGGATCTTTTTATATTAAAGTGTTTTGTTTTCGGATTTCCAAGTGCTGTTTTTTATTTTGGTTCAAATTTGTCCTAATTACTTGTATATCTGCCATCGCATATTGCAGGCAGAAAGGGAACCGATATTAAGTAGCTTTCTGTATGCTAGTATCTTGTCGCATGATTGCTTGGAGCAAGCATTAGCATTTGTCCTGGCAAATAGACTCCAAAATCCTACCCTTTTAGCCACACAATTGCTGGATATAATTTCTAATGTTATAATGAATGATAGAGCTATTCAGCAGTCACTTCGCCTTGATTTGCAGGTATTTCATAATTCACAAATACATGACCGAGATTTTTGATTTATATGGATGCTGAATCTGCTCTTCATATGTCAAAATCTTACTTCCTCCTGTAGGCATTTAAAGATAGAGATCCAGCATGCCTGTCATACTGCTCAGCTCTATTGTACCTTAAGGTAATTCTTTCCTCTGATTTCTTATTGTAATGAATGGATTCTCCTGTAATATAATTATCTTATGGTTATTTTTCTTCTGACACCATTCTTCAGGATGTGCGGATTGACTTGTTTTCTTATAGAACTCTAGTTTTTAACACTAGAGTAAGTCTGTATTATTGAATGAAAAAGTACTATATATTGCTAGTACAGTGGTGATTCTAAGAAACACCCCCAGAGCTGAATGCTCCTTAGAAAGAACAATCTCCTTTCTGCCTCCAATGACTTCTCCTCCCCTCCCCCCTCTGTTTTTGCCCACCAACTTCTCAGCCTAAAAACCACCTAGTCCCCAAAACATTCTGTTTTGCCAACTCAGCCCATAACTAACTAACTCTGCTCTACACCTTCTTTCTTTGTCCTCGAGTATACTATCCGTATCCTAGGCTTATTCCCTTCTTTGTTATTTTCCCACTTTCCTAAATTATCCTCACCCATATCAGTCCTAACATTTTCTGGGATAGAGAAATAGCATTTTTGTTTATTCGTCTGCCAAAGTGCTCATTTTTATTTACTGCATGATGTGTTGATACTGAAATGGAGAATTCACCCATTATGTGACTAGTCACTTTGTTCTTAGGGTTACCAATCCCTGCAATCCTATCGGGTAGCACATGCTCTCTGGAGTCAGGGACGGAGCATATTGGCCTTGGCATTGCAAAGCTGTATAAGTGAGGTATATGCATGCATAGCCAATCTTCACGAGGGCCATATATTGAACTAATATAGTGTCTAAAGTTACATTCTGGGATTCTAGTTTATCACCTTCTAATGCTTCTTCTGCTATATTTTGTAGGTTTTTGGAGTTGATATTCATCCAGGTATATCCCTTAATCAATAGATTCTTCTTTTGAACACTGAAAAAAGTGGAATATGTTTTTTCTGGAGAAAATTGTAGAAAGTACAACTGAGACAACATATTAGTATGTAGATTTTGCTGATGCAACTCTAGAAGTATGAATGAGCGTCTTTTTTTTTCCTTCTTCTTTTTCGTATTTTGTTTTGGAATTTCTCTGTTTTGTCAAAAGGTGAAAGTATTTTGTATAGCTAGCATATAATGCCTTATCATTTTCATTTTGGTTTGTAGCTGCCAGAATTGGTGAAGGCGTATTGCTTGACCATGCAACAGGTTTGGTCATTGGTGAAACTGCTGTGGTAGGAGATCGAGTGTCATTGATGCATGTAAGCAAGCCTTATTCTTCCCTTTGACCATTGAGTAATGCTGCAATTTAACTGTTTGTGTTCATACAGTCTATGTTATGATCCTCAATATAAATTATGAAAGAAACGGGATATTCTTGTTCGTGCCTCAGAGATTTTATTTATTCCTTTTCATTTCTTATTTATCACATTTACATTAGAAAAGGCTACTGGTATCGCCTTCTTCCTACTTCCTTAGATTGCTCTTTTGAAAAGCAATTGATGTACACTGTCATGTTCCAAACTTGTCCTGCCAATGGTACTTAAGCTATATGGAATAAGATATGTTTCCAGCTGGGAAAGATTTTATGGATCAAGACTAAGGGATTGATGCCTTAATGGCTAAACTGTGTTACTTAACCTTCTTTAAAGATTATGCTCAAAATAGAGATGTTTGACAGGGTGTAACATTAGGAGGGACCGGTAAAGAGACTGGTGATCGCCATCCAAAAGTAGGCGATGGTGCACTTATTGGAGCTTGTGTTGCAGTACTAGGAAATATAAAAATAGGTGAAGGGGCTATGGTAGCTGCCGGTTCTCTTGTGTTGGAAGATATTCCCCCGCACAGGTGAAGCAAATGAATTCTGTTTAAAAGTATCAATGACTTTGTTACTTGATTTTGAGATAATCTATATTGACGGGTTCTATTTTCCTTTTGCTTTTTCTTGGTTGCACTTAAAGCATGATAGCAGGAATACCTGCAGAGGTGATTGGGTTTGTGGATGAGAAAGCTCCCTCTCTGACAATGAAGCATGGTATGAGAATGTAAAAAAAGAAAAAAAACTCCCTTCCCCTTTTTCTTTTTCAATTTTTTGTGTGCATGTTTCTTGTTGCCATGGCTATATCTTGCACATCAGCAATGCCATTTGTACTTCACATTTGTATTTGAACCTTGAATAAGGATTGTGTATGTTAGCACATAGTGTAAGCTTGTGTGAGTTTGAAATATGTATGGTATGGCAAAACATATAAAGTTGAGACAGAGTAAACAGCAGTTGCGAAGATTAGTCTCAGCGAGCTCATTAGCCTAATCAATATATGATATTGGATGTCTTATACTTTTGTCCTTTCTTCACAGATGCGTCCAAAGAGTTTTTCAGACATGTAGCAGTTCGAATTGCGGAGGGAAGAGATATAGTGGTAAGTGGTGTCTTTGTTATATTCTGAAATGAATAGATTCATATCCAGTCTCCTAATTTCCAGGGGAAACACGATGATGGTGCCTGAGAGATTTGTGCATGATGCTGATGATGGGGAGCACTTGTGCAGCTTTCTCTTCCAACAATTTTATTTAGTAATGTTAATGGAGGTTGTAGCAGAGGCTAGGCTTCCATGTCCAGCCATATTCCATACCCATTTGTATGAGATTGTTTCATTGGCAACCCATTTTTTGATCTGGAACAACAGTGAACGAGCTTAATTTACTTCAAATTGATAACATATTATTCAATAAGAGCAGATAACTCATCAATGAGCATATTGTTACAACACAATACCATCGTTTTCCAGTTATTACACAAAATGTTGATCGAGACAAGAAGCTCTAACATGGGCCCAACCACCCATTAGAAACTTCGGCCCAGTTAAGATTAATAAGGTACAAAATGACTGAAATACCCCTGACGAAGACTGAATATTTCCATCCAATATCCCCGGGGATGCGGAACTGAATCATCCTCCTCCTCCTCAAGCTTTCCACTCCAGTCCAGTCCAGTCTAGAAAAGATCTGTTGTTTTTGTAACGACTGAAAGGCCAGTCGTTTTTCGTGTTATCGATTCGGCTCTCACGCGCAGAAGACTTGCGTGAGATCCCATTACCGTCTGTCAGATTTGTCTCCAAGCACTCACCTTCGCATAATCTCATTAATTCAATAGCAAGGTAAACGCTTGAAGCTAATCCATTTTTCACTCCGCCGATTTGTGTCTTTTTCACGGATTCGGGATCTCCATTTCTTTTATTTTTCTATTGATTGGGATATATGATAAAGATCTTAAATTCGAAGAGCAAGTTAAGCTTGCATTACACTTCTGTTAATTAAGATCACATATCTTTCTTTAATTGCTATATATTTGACTTTCTCAAATTTTGTTTTAGTGTCTATTTCTGTGAAGTGGACAGTTATAGGGGTCTTGTTTCGATGTTGCTTACGTTGTTTAGTTCTTGTCTGTCAACATATGGTGGGAATTGATGACGGAGTGATTTTGCAGAGATGTCGGTAGAGGAAAGTGATGCTGGTGAAATGCCAGTGGATTCTACTCAAGGCTCTAATGTAGAGCCTGAGAAGAAGTTGTCTGATGTGCATATCCAGAGCAATGGGAATGTTGCTGAGGGAAATGGGTCTGCTCCGCCAGCAGAGAATTCACATGAGGAGCTTGTGCAGATGGTTATTGAGTTGAAGTTTCAAAATGAGTTCCTGATGTCTCAGTTTAAGGGATTCAAGAGTTTACAAGCAGAGAGTGACGAATCACTGCAGAAAGTGGAAGTTGGGGATGAGAGAACTGGGGAATCTGCTGATGTGAAACAGCTTCATGAGACAATTGAGGCTTTGAATAAGGAACTTATGGTGGAAAAGCAAACAAGAGGAGCTGCAGAGGAGGCTATGAAGCATCTTCGTGAGGTGTACTTTGAGGCAGATGCAAAGGCACAAGAGCTCACTGTGAAGCTTGCTGAAGGTTTGATTTTGTTCGTTTATTGTTCATTATTGTAGAAAATCTATTTCAATCAAGTTTGATCTAGTTGTGGTTGTTGGAAAAGATAGTGTCCAAATTTAAATTGTTGACTTCCATTTGCATCAATTTCAGACTTCTGCAACTTGTTAATCTGGTCTTGAGTTATTTTCTGCATATGAAATGCAAGTCAAGAACGAAGCTAATTTCATATGCACATTTACATAATTGGAAGATCTGATCTGTTAGCATTCTTAGTCTGAACACATAGCATGGTCTCTTTGAGTAGCTCAACAGAAGTTGGACCAAGAAATTAAAGAGCGTGAAGAGAAATACTCTGAACTAGATACCAAATTTCAAAGGCTTCACAAGCGGGCAAAGCAACGTATTCAAGATGTTCAAAAGGTAAAGTCATGGCTTTAAATCTTTTGTTTTGGCTTACTTTTTTCCATACTGTCATATGCTTTCAACAGTTTATGTTCTTATGGTTCACATTTAGAGAAGACCATGCTCAAGGCATAATAACTTTCAAGTGAATTTGCTTTTGAATTTTGCACTTTCTTTAAAAAAGTTGGAAAGAACATTTCACGTGGTTCAGAAATCAAACTCAGGTGTTATTTGGACGTTGTTTCAGGAAAAGGAGGATCTTGAAGCACAGTTTCGTGAGGTTAATGAGGCTGCTGAACGAGCATCATCTCGACAATCAGCTCTGCAGCAAGAACTAGAACGGACCAGGCAACAAGCAAATGAAGCTTTGAAAGCAATGGATGCTGAGAGGCAGCAACTAAGAAGTGCAAATAATAAGTAAAATCTCTGAACTCGTGATTGTGCTTTCTGTGATTGATGTCAAAGTTCCTTTATGAATTCTTGTTTCTGATCTGTTTTAAAAATAATAAAATTGACTACCTTGCAGACTCCGTGATAATATTGAGGAACTGCGACGATCATTGCAACCAAAAGAAAATGCTATTGAGGCATTACAGCAAACAGTTTTGGAGAAAGAACAGGTGGAGAATGACTTCTCTATGTTACAGAACTTATCTGAACCTTGCCTCTTGATTTTGACATAGTTAACTATAAGTGTATATTTAGACCATTTTCCTTTTACGTATACCTATACATATATATCTTTTGTATTTCTTCAAAATATCTACTGAAGATGCTTTAATTTAGTTGTTGGAAGACATGCGAGGGTTACTAGAATCTGCGGAAGAGAAAAGGCAAGCTTCAATAGCAGAGCTTGCTGCTAAACATCAAAAGGTAACTTGTCTCGCATGCACTGGATTTTCATTTGTTTTCTGTTTACAATGGGTTTTTGTTCTTCTTTTTCCATTTCCGCTTTGTAGCGTGCATTAATGTCTTTCCTGTTTCTGTTTTTCCAATAGAGCATAGAGAATTTGGAAAACCAACTTGCTGATGTTATAGCAGATAGGAGTAAGGCTGGGGAAACTATATCTTCTCTTCAGGTGGGACTTACAATTTATATTGTTCCTTACATAAAATTTGTCGTAAGACAAATAACATTCTTGTTTAATATTGTTCTGTTGATGTCATTGAATTACTGATTTAAGCTAGAGAATGCTCAATGTAGGAGAAGATCTCCAACATGAAACTTTATTAAATGGTGAAATTTTTTAGGCTCTACTTGCTGAGAAAGAATCTAAGCTCACAGAGATGGATGCAGCTTCAAGTGGTGAAGCAGCACGACTTAAAGCTGCTTTTGAAAGTCTTAAAGGAGAACTAGCTCACCAGAAGCATGAGCATGTAAGGACTGAACATTTCGAAAGGCATTTCGGGACCAAAAATGATGAATACCTATTCCTGAGTTCTGTTTCCCCATCATTGATGCAAACTTTTCTATTTACTTGTCTGTCTCATCTGCAGGATTTTCTATTAAATGTCCTTGGCACCTAATTTTCTTTATTATTTATAATAGTTATTTCATAAACAGATGCTTCTGTTTCATCTGCGTGATTTTCTGTTGAATATCCTTGGTACCTAATTTTCTTTATTATTTATATTAGTTATTTTATAAACAGATGCTTTGGGTTCCAATTCCGTGAGTTGTGCTTTCAGGAAAAGGAAAAGGAAAGCTGGGAAGCTGCCTCTCAGGCATTTAAAATGAAACTGGAAATTGCTGAAAGTAACTGCATACGAGCTGAAATTGAAGCAGCTAAAATGAGAAGTACTTATACATTCTTGAGTGAATTTATTGAAATTTTGTCATTGATTGAGTGGTAGTCATCATTTTATATTGTGCAGGTCAATTGGAATTAGAAGCATCTATTCGAAAGGATATACTCAGTAAAAAAGAAGCTGAACTATCAACAGCGAAAGAGGAGGTGCAAACTAGTTTCTAACATAATTTCTTGTATAGATTGTGTTAATAGCAGCTTTTACTGTTGGATATAATCAGGTCTTTTATTTTGTAACTGATACTCTCTGGTTTATGATACTCAGTGGTGACTGGTAATGCTTCCAATCAGGAACAGTTCATCATAATGGTAGATTTTTGCTTTAATAATATCTCCATCAATCTGTGTTGCAGATCAACCGCCTTGAAAGTGAATTTTCTTCATATAAAGTTCGCGCTCATGCACTTCTCCAGAGAAAGGATGCTGACCTAGCAGCAGCTAAGGACTCTGATCAACTTAAAGCTTTAGAGGAGGCTCTAAAGGTACAGTCTTAGTATAAGCATATTATTCTTTAGGGATTAGTTTAATCTGTCTTACACGAAATCTTTCTTTGCTAATGATTAATATTATACCCCAGGAGGCTGAAAATGAAATATCATTGGCATCTGCAGAACGGGATAAGGCTTTGCAAGATCTTAATGATGCATTATCCAATCATGATAAAGAAGTAGCTGAGAGGTAACCAGCAATCCTTTAATAAAGGTTAATTGAATGAAAATCCAATTTCTTGATGGACAAACAATATCTGGTTTCAACTAGCAGATAATTTTTTGTCAGTTATCCAAATGCATAGCTTCAACACCATAAGTTAAAAAGTAGAAGTTGAAATATAAATCTGGATGAAATCTTGGATGAAAATAAAGCTGACGTTTATGCATTCTAATTTCTGCATTGACCACACTGCTCGATTGCTCATGGCTTGGTAACTATGATTTGACACCATAGTGCTCTTTATAGTGCAATTATTTAGATTTATGAAGTTCAGCCCCATAGGTCTAAAACATACAATTTATCATTTTTAGAATATTATCCTTGTTACAGAATTTTTTAATCATATGTGCTGCCATTCAGTATATGTTTGTTATGGTAAAACTTACCAATGTTGTATCTATTTCAGGGATGCTGCTCTTAACAATGCTAAGCAATTGATCAAGAGCATAGAAATAAAACTCGATTCTGCCAATGCTCGCCACCAATCTGAAAAAGAAACATGGGAGATAAATCTTCAAAATTTGGAGGAAACATGGCGATGTAACATGCTGATTTAACTTGTTTTAAAAATTTTCTTCTTACTTTTTCTCTTTCTTGCCCTAAAAGAGGCATAGGATTGAGTTATAAGTGAAATCCCTCGGAATAAATTTTGTAGTGAGATGTGAAGCATTGAAGGCGGAAAATGAAGTGTCTTCTGGACAAGATATACAAAGAGAGCTAGACGCACTAAAACTACAATTTAGAAAACTCAAAGTACCATCCAGTTTTTCTCTGTTACTTTTCCTTGAAAAGTTTTTAAAATTCTTTTACTTTATGTTGTTTAACTTGGTTTTCTTTCTGTAGGAAGAGCATGATTCATTTCGCGATCTTGCTGATAGAATGATTGGGGAGAAAGATAATGAAATCTCCAAACTTCTTGATGACAATAAGAATCTTCGTCAGTCTCTCGAATCAAGAACACTTGTATGTTATCTTTCTTATGCTCAAGGCTTGGTACATTTGGTAATTATGAGTACTTAATGGTAGTCAAATTTTAGGCCAAGGCCCTTTATTACATTACTTTTGTCCTATCATATAAATGTATAGGCAGATTGCAGACATTGAATTGAGTCAATATTTAGAAATTCATTATCAACTGGAAAAATCAAAATGATTATGTAACCATGTTATAATTCTCGCCATTGTTTCCTTTTTGTAATCCTTGGTCTAATCTTCTGTCTCAGGTCAGTCACAATGATAACAAAGTGACAGGTGATAGTTTTTTTTTTTCGGTACTGTTGCAAATAAATTATCATCATTAGTCTTTGTTTGTTCTTAACCTTTTCTTTTATATGACTTCAGCCTTGCAAAGACCGGATGCTCCAAATAATATATCCTCTGCTGCAGAGCAGCAAATTCTGGTTTATTTCTTCCCAGAACTATCTTATTACTTAATCTTGCCTTGATTTACTTCTTTTCATGTTCCCTTATATTACTTTTAGTGATGTTCGACAAAAACTTACTTGAGATTTGGACTATGATCAACTGAAAAAGTTGCAATAACCAATTAGCTTATTGTGCCCTTTCCACAAATTTCAGGTTCTGGCAAGGCAGCAAGCACAAAGAGAGGAAGAGCTAGCGCAATCACAGCGGCATATTTTGGCACTTCAAGTTTGTAATTCTAAGAAAAGATTTGTGGTTAATCCCATCGTATTGCAGTCTCTTATATTTCTTTGAATTTAGGAGGAAATTGAGGAACTTGAACGGGAAAATCGCCTCCACAGCCAACAGGTATTTCTGGACCTTTTTTTTCTCCTTCCTGCCTTAATTTTTTCTTGTACCTCTCAGTGTAACAAGATCAATGGGTGTCACCCAGTTTCTTGGATTATATGAAGGAAATTGGTTCTTGGAGCCACATGAGAACTTTTTTGGTTCTCATGAAAGCAAGCACTTCATTATTATTGAATGTTAAATGAGAAGGCGCAATTTAGTCATTGACGATGGTCAGAAGGCAGGCTTTGGGATCCAAATCAAGTTGATTTTGGTCCAATTGAATGATAGTCAGGACTTACTTATCCTTGGATTTATTATTGAAAAGTCAAGAATATTTCCTGGATGAGAAAATGTTTGTTTGGCATGATATTCGACAATTAACAATGTATAAGTTTATTTTCCTGATTAAGAAAGTTTTGAATTCCATGGTCGTAGGAGGCCATGTTGAAGACTGAAGTTCGCAACATGGAGAGGTCACAGAAGAGGGAGGGAGTAGACATGACTTATCTTAAAAATGTTGTCTTGAAGCTTCTTGAAACAGGTTACAACTTGACTGACCACATAGAGTTATTATGGTGCAAAAATATTATTGGCATTGATTTCTCCTGGTAACTTTCTTGGAGCAGGTGAAGTGGAGGCTTTGCTGCCTGTTATTTCAATGCTTCTTCAGTTTAGTCCTGAAGAGGTGATTTTCTTATTCCAACCTTTTAAGATATGATGATGTTACGTAAGATTTGAATTCTAGAACCTACTATTTTCTTCCTTGCCTTAACGATCTGTAGTAGAGTGATGACATTATGTAGATCACGCTAGCTGTGGTTAAATTTGAATTTTAGAGCCTGCTTTTAATGATCTGTAGCAGAAAAATGGATTTTCCTTTAATAGCTTAGCCTCAAAAGTTGCCCATTTACTGATTGTTGTGTTGTTTTAAGTAGTTTTCAGTTTGTTATGTTGTGATTGGGTAGAAAAAACATAAAAATTAGAAAAGTGTAAAAATTTGCATAATTGTAAAGGTCACCATTTAAAAGGTCATAGCTTAATCTTCATGAATCTTTCTGCTCTGGATGTTTCCTTGTCATTTCTTTTCATTCCTTTTAGTTTCCTAACCCAGATTGCATTGTGACTGCTGCAAACCAATTGTTGCATGACCTTATAATTCCATGGGCGTATGTAGTGGAATAGCCCAAGAGAACATTTGACCTACGTTTAGCATATAATTCTTTTGATATCAGCAATGTAACTCCAGAGATACTTGTAATGCAAATGTGCAAATGCAGGTACAGAAATGTCAAAATGCATACCGCGCAAATGATGTCTCATCTAGCCCGGCAAGTGAGACACCGGGATCTGCCCGGACCCTTTTTTCCAGATTTGCATTTTCATAAACTCCGAGCAAATGTCTTTAGAAACTTCTGTTTGTTGCAATTCTACAACCACCCTCCAGCTACAGCAGCCAATGCATTCAACCTCACAGCAGTCTTGTATTCTTTTTGTAACACTAGATCCCATCATCTTATCCTGAAAAGATTTACATCATCAAACATCCTCAGATATAGGTCAAGTATGCCAGATATCGATAGAAAGGATATATTGGTATCCTGTGTTTATACTTTCGCTATGGGGGACAATTTCCTCACTTTCAATTTTTTTTTTCTTTTTGTTCTTGACATATTTGTATAGCCAAGAAGCACATTTCAACTGATATAAAACGGATGTTAAAAGATTTGATATGTACGTAAAATAGTGAGGGCATTACTCCTAAAAGCTCCTTGTGTCCTCTCTGCACAATTAACGGAGGCGCTAGTCCATTGGAAGGACTTCCTGTAGCCTGTCCCAAGTTGAATCTTGGTCCATCTTGCTCATGCTAGCAGTGACCCAACGCCCTATTGTTTTGTCACACAGACCCTGACGAAAGTATCTTCCCGGTCCAGCAGTTGATTACAACAAAATGATTCAAGCTCCCGAGAACATGGGAATAAAATCCTGTCCTCTAGTTGAAGAAGCAAAACTAAAATTTGCAAGAATATTAGCTTTCTTTTCCTAGAATTTGTCCTGCATAGACCAAATTTTGACAAAGAACACGTGTACGATTTTGTTTCCTTTTTTTATTTATAGTACACGTTCGCAATTTGGTTTCTTTAACTTGTTTTAATATATTGCTTGTAACCACAGCAATGACAATCAACTACAGGTCACCGTCGTTTTTCTGGTTTTTCTGTGGGTGAGTCAAAAGTTAGATTGCACAAAAGCCAAAATATGTGATCAACCCTCGTACCATTGAAAATTCCAGGCCCTTCGCCAGATTTTATTAAAAATTTTGACAATTGTTTCTCGAACAATAACAAAAAGTAAGTGCTGAAAGCCCTGATAAAACCTCCATCTTCAGCTGAGAAAGAAGAACTCGATAGCAATGATTTATTATATCATCCTTGGCGTATTGAACTTCTATCACAAAAACTAGGCATATCACAAAGATATTGCCAACAAAATGCATTCAATACAACAATTTCCTTCAATCAAAGATTTGAAATCAACAGAAACAGCATAAGATCTAGGTGTTACACTTCCTAACAATAATAATACTAATCCAGAATGCAAGATAGGATATATTTGCAGTCCCCAAAAACTGGAATTTAAGTGTCATCCAAAGCAATGAATGTGATTCAAGCATGCCTTGCCTGGAAATCCTTCATGAAAGCAACCAACTTCTCTACTCCAGCCAAAGGCATAGCATTGTAAATGCTTGCTCGCATGCCTCCCACTGATCTGTGACCCTTAAGGGCAACCATCTTCTCCTTAGCAGCTTCTTTGATGAACTCAGTTTCCAAATCAGACTTCTCAAGAGTAAAAGGCACATTCATCAACGACCTCACAGACTTTTCAACAGGACACCTGAAAAACCCGTTGCTCTCATCAATTGCATTGTAAAGCAAATCTGCTTTCTTCTTGTTCTTCTTCTCCACCTCCTCCAATCCACCCTGTGCCAAAAGATCCTCAAACACCAGTCCGCACATGTAAATGCAAAAGCAAGGAGGAGTATTATAAAGTGAGTTGTTCTCTGCATGGATCTTGTAATCCAACATCACTGGAGTGATCCCTTGAGCATTCCCAATCAGATCTTTCCTGACAATCACAATTGTAACCCCAGATGGCCCCACATTTTTCTGAGCACCAGCGTAGATCAAACCAAACTTGGTAACATCCACAGGTTTTGAACAGAAATTGGAAGACATATCAGCTATCAGAAGTCCATTCTTTGAAGTAGGGTAGTCCTTGAACTCAACACCATGAATAGTCTCATTAGCACAAATATGCAGATACTTGGCATCGGGGCTCTGCTCCAAACCATGAAAAGATGGAATCTTTGTGTACTTCTCAGATTTCCCAGACCAAATCACCTTTGGCTTGCAGAATTTTTGCGCCTCCTTGAACGCCTTATCACCCCATGATCCAGTAACCAAATAATCAACAGAATCATCAGGTTCACACAGATTCAAAGGGATCCCAGCGAACTGAGTGGTGGCGCCGCCTTGAAGAAACAGAACAGCGTAATCTTCAGGAATATTCAGAAGAGCCCTGAGATCAGACTCAGCCTTTTGAATAATTGAAAGGAACTCTTTTCCTCTGTGACTCATTTCCATGACACTCATGCCCGATCCGTGCCAATCATAGAGCTCTCCTTGGGCCTTTTTAATGACGTGAGCAGGTAAAGTAGCAGGACCCGCCGCAAAGTTGAAGACGCGATCGTCGGTGTCTGGAGTCTGAGCTTGGATTGGCGTCACCGGGGTTGTTGACGTTGCGGCGCATCTGATGGAAAAAGGTTTAATCTTGGCGGAGAAATGAGGGACGGCGGCGGTGTTGAAGATGGGGTTGGGTTTGCGATTAGGGTTTTGGAGGAGGATGGAGTTTGACGACGAAGCCAACTTTGTTGCCATTGTTGGAAATGGAGAGAGTGCGTATGCTTTTAGAGTTGAGAATGGGGTTGGTGTGTGAATGCAGCAGAAGAAGTTCTGAATAGATATTATATATAGGAGGGATCTAAAGTTGGAAATTTGGAATTATGCGCTTTTGGTTGGTGTAGTTGGTGAAGGAAGGTTGTAGACTGAGAAACGATGCCGTTTGCTTAGTTACACTGAATCTTCTCGTTTTTCACTTAATATTAATAAATATACTGGCAAAACAAGCTTTTTCAGTGCTTTTGATGTTATGGAGCAAGTAGTGAAGAATATAATATTAATAACTATACTCGCAAAACAAGCTTTTTCAATGCTTTTGATGTTATGGATCAAGTAGCAAGTGGTGAATACATTCTTATTGGACAGAAAAATTAATAACATTTGCCTCCAACAATATTCAATTGCTGAAATGGTAAATTGTGTTTTCCAACTAAAAGACAGGAAGCTGTGGAGGAGGCGGCTACAGGCTGAGTTTATTACGTCCCACTCACTCCACCAACCAAATAATGTAAAAGTTGCTGAGTATTTTTGTGTGCAACTCCACAACCAAATCAATGTTAAAGTCAGTACTAGCTGTACCCATTTCCTGGCTCAGTTCAGTTGTTATCTAAAAGAAAACCTGCTGGTTCACATTTTGATGTGTGGCCAAACTTGGATGTGTTGTACTTTCTGTATACACCAGTGAGTTTCCCTGTTGCTGCCTTCTGATGAAATCCAACCATTAGCCTTGAACATTCTCTGCCACATTTTATATGAGTTTATTATCTTCTTTGTTCAAGGAACCAGACTTTTGACATAAAAGGAAATGAGAAGAAAACTCACAACAGTTGATCTTCTGAGTAGTTAGTATGCCACTCGCAGGTCCTACTCCATTGCTTGAAACCATATAGACTACACTGAGCAGTGTAAATTGCTGAAGCCGATAATAAAGATGGAGGGTATCTGAGCATCTCATACTCCACGAGGGAAAGCTCAATCAAGAAGAAGGACATTTGCTCCAGCTGCATTTGTGTCAGTGTTATCTTTTTCAGTACAAGATCCTATCTTCTTTAAAGGAGATTTATTCAAATGCAGGGAGGATATTGGTGATGTTACCTACCTTTTTATCCGACTGAGCAGCCTTGAGAAACCTTTGCATGAATACGTATGGTGTTGGCAATGACATGTTAAATTGCAATGTATTAAGCATCAGATTTTCCTGCAAAGAACAAATTTTACTTGCGTTTAGGTTATTTGAACTGAGAAAGATCACAACACAGGAAAAAAGAAAATTACCATTTCAAGCACTTCTTTCCTGGTGTAAGCCTTGTCTGATATAACAATCAGATCTCCCACTACCGGAACAGAAACCTCCTCGTACTTACATGCTAAGAGCATAGCAACTAAGCCAACCAGCTGAAGCTTCTTTCTTACGACCGTCTGTTTGGACAGAAATCTGTCAATAAGATTAACCGTCAGAAACAATGTCTCCTTCATGAGGTCAAACTTGTCATGAACCTGTTGATTCAACCAAGAAATTAGTGATGATCTTCACTTAGGGAAACAGGACAACCATTTAATAAAGATTAATAAAGAGTTTATAGTTATGAATAATGTTGAAGACAACTTCTGAATTACCTCAATAAGCCAGTCAATCAATATAGCTCTCATCTTCTCGTTGATGTCAAACTGTTGCGCCATATATGTTGGTACACAGCTAAAACTCTGCAAAGATTAATTGTTGCATTGGAAGCATGGAGTCAATTCTGTTACATCCTTATTTGGTGACTAGAACAGATTTCAATTCGTACAAAAGTTTGGAAAGGATGCTTTTGAGTATTGGAAGCCTTGAGCCTGAACGGACATTGTTTCAAACCTACCGTTGTCGTTATAGTTATAAAGAAGGTCATAAAATTACTAATTTGAGAACCACTAACAATGCCTTTATCAGGTAACTTATTTAGACCATGCCATAAATTATGATTCATATGCTTATAGTAGAGTACATCTTAGTTTATTAAGAAATCTGTGTTAAGCAACAGAAATTAGAAATGTGTTGTTGTAATGAAAACCTCCTTTCCAGCATAAGCGAATTCATCAAAGTGATTCTTTCTTTCAAGAGAAAAACAGTCCAAAAGAGCAACCAACAAATTCTATTTACCTCCATTCTTCTGTAATACTCATAGACTTCTTCAACGTAGTCAACAACTGCCAGCGGATTCTTTGCTTCACAGCCATCAATATCCAATACTTGTTCTTCAATTATATCTTCCATTTCAATCTCCTCCTGTCATTTCCATTACCCAGTTTTGGTTATTGTGATCAAAATATTGACATGACCATGATGAGACTCGGAAGTTTTAATTGAGAGAAAGAGATAATACCATTTCATCGATTTCATGAAGGCCTCCTGCTGTCTGTTCTAAGAACATTGGTTCTGGACAGTCTGTTGATGACTTATTCTCTTCAACATCTATATATATACAGTCTCCAAATGTGTTACTGCTCGGAACTGATGGCTTCTGTTTCTTAATTTCCTGACAAAATTAAGCTCCA
This sequence comes from Erythroxylum subrotundum, assembly GCA_027563845.1. Lineage (NCBI taxonomy): Eukaryota > Viridiplantae > Streptophyta > Magnoliopsida > Malpighiales > Erythroxylaceae > Erythroxylum > Erythroxylum subrotundum. Next base: position 9,268,450 of record JAOQMQ010000196.1, read on the forward strand.
GGAAATTACCTGTGCCGTCCATCAATAACATAATAGATTTAAGCAATTCTAAAATAGAATGGAACATACTTGGGGGCAATGCTGGTCTGTACTTGACAATTGTGCAGAAA
>JAOQMQ010000196.1:9268659-9289792 GCA_027563845.1 Erythroxylum subrotundum
TAGATTTAAGCAATTCTAAAATAGAATGGAACATACTTGGGGGCAATGCTGGTCTGTACTTGACAATTGTGCAGAAAATTTCCTGACATGACAAATGATCAAATCTGGATGTGTAAGAACTGGAGAGGTGAAATGCTTATTCTTTTATGATCTCAAATTCAATCAGTTAGTTTTATCTCAAATGAAGATGTAGTCTTGTTTTGTGATCTCTTGAACATAGTTTGAATTTGGATCTCTATAATGATATTTTCCTGCCTTTTGACCCCTTTTTCTGGCAGACTAAAGTAGATCAAAGTGAAAAATAAAAAGTTCCTCAGCAATCTCAAACCTTGTAACTGCTCTGTGCACAGGATTGGTTGGGTTTGATTCACAGACTCCATGACTCCTGAGCAGGAGAACAGCCAAAGCTATGTTCAGAAAACAAAGGAAAATATTCTATCTTGAAGCTTCAGATGAAATTTAGTATCAAGAAAATTACTCTGGGAATCCTCTCTTGTTAACAACAATACGGGGGCATCCTTGGGCTCCAACAACATTCTGGTTTAACGCACCTAAAACTCTTCTGTTGTGTCTAAATTCTTGTCCAGACATTCTGATGCCCATCTCTACTCCTCCTACGAGAAAGAGAAGTAAAAAAAAAAGAAAACCCCCGAAACCCATATTAGTTGAAAAGGTTTTTAACAGCAAGAATCTCCAACAATGCTCAGAATAACATCAACGTTCTACCTGGAAAATTTGTGGGTTTGATAATGTTGGGATTGTTCTCATCAGATATATTCATTTTTCCAGGAGACAAAAAGGCGAAAGAATCAACAGGAGAAATTGAAGCAAGAAGCCTCCTCCAACAGAACTAAAGAGTGTAGGTGGGATGGTGGCAGCATTTAAGAGAGTCTTCAAAGCAATCGAGGATTCTTCAAGAACACCACACATACATGGTGAAATTAAAAAAAAAAAGATGTGTGTAAAGGGAGGCGACTTCAAGAACCAGGTGTCTAGTAAGCTTTTCCATTTTCTTTTTTGTTTCCCTTTTTTTCAAAAAACCAACGGCTAGTGAAATGTGACCGTTAGATGATAGGTATTAGGGCATCAACTTTCCTTGTTTTGTCCTAACAACGGCCAGTTGGATCCCATTTTGGCATTTTTTAAAACTCGTCGTTTGAGTAGTTTCTGACGCCGCTCCTATGCGCTCTTCCCCACTTGGGTTTTTGTGGGTCCTCTGACTTCTGATCCCTGATCGACCAATGGGATTTTGCCATTTTAGCATCGAGGAATCCAACTGCATTTGACCGCAGCCACTTGGATTTTGTTTGCTCTCTCTCTCTCCCCTCCCACTGTTATGCTGTCATATTCTGTCCATTTAAATCTTAACCATTTATTTATACGGGACCCATATAAATAAATACGAGACCCACATAAATAAATAGCTAAAATTTAATGAACAAAATAAGACAGAATAATATTAGACAGAAGATCCTTGCTCTACTTGATGAGTCCAGATCCTGTCCATATCCAAAGTGACGTCTTTTGTGAATTTAGATATTATTAGTTAAAACGATGTCATTTTAAGCGATGTACAAGATTGGACAAAAGATTAATCTTGCATATGTCAAAAAGTATCGTGTTTCTTGACATGCAATTAAGAACCTTTTAACATAATTGTGACCATATACAAGCTTTGATTAAAAAACAGCATTATATAAATGTTGTGGTTCTTTGGGACTCTGGGCTAACATTAACTAACTTCTCATAATCAGAGATACCAAGATGGTGAAATAAACATTGGTACTCTTCACATTCACTGAAGCGATTCTTTGTAGGTATCAAACAACATGCTTTGGAGAAGTAACTCATTTTTTTCTAATCTCAAATGGATCAATTAATCAACAGAGAACCTCAGATTCCTGAGGACAGTATACAGCGGTATGCATGTCCTTTCCTGCCAGAGAAGATGAAAGTGAGATAAATACTAACATGGGGCGTCTCATTCCATTCTATACCTAATCCCCACCTCATTCGCACCTTTTAACCTTTCCACAAATTTAGCCTTTTGACTGTACACAACTCAAGGTTTTATCTTTCAGAACAACCCTGGAAGTGGACCATGACCACTATTATCTTAAACAACCCAAAATTGAAATATAACAGTGAGGGATGTTACTCCAAAGTAAGCCAATGTACAATACCCGCGTCTAGCTACCATCCAGCCAGCCATTCAGGTCAGGAAAGACCTGCAACAAAACGGAGAATCATAAGTAAAAGTGTCTATATAGCCTGTCCATGTGAGCTTGGCACAGAAAAAACCAAAGAGTTACCATTCATTCGTTAGTTTACAAGAACACCATCTCCACAATTGGACGGCATGTTAGTCAACAACATAGAATGTCATCATTTGAAAAGACTAGATAGCAAAGGCTGATCCCTTTTCTTCTTCACCAATTCTTGCTTTGTGTGCTGAGTATTCTCCTTCGCCACCTCCTCCAAAATAGTGTGAAGATGTTTCCTCACTCCCAGTTTGATTTTCTCTTCCTTGCTTAAATTATGCTTCTGACTTGCCTCCATATGCTTCAACACCTCATCCTGATTTTCGCTGTCATCGTACCTTTGAGCACTCATCTCTGATAGTAGACACTTTTTATCCTCATCTAAACTCCTGCTTTGTAGGACATCAAATTCATCATCAGGTAGCTGAGTCACTTCAGCTAACTTGTTGTGCATCTTTGTTGTCTCTTGGAATATACCGTTCTTGACCAACTTTACATTCTTCACGACAATGTCATGTTCAGAAGAATTTTCTGTCTTCGCCAATTTCTGTTTTCTATCCATCCTCTGCAACAAAATATGTTTCTTGTCCCTCTTGATCACAACTTCATCATGCTGTAGATTAGACAGAGTTGAATCACATTCCTCCTGAATAATCGTTGGCTGATTCTGAGTAACCTCCACACCTTCAACAACATCACCACTTAAAGTCTCCAAAATAACTTTTCCCATAACAAGTCTAGTCTCATGCAGATCTCCCTTTCCAAGTAGCACATGGTCAATCGTGAAATTCTCTCGTCTATTGTTGTAAGATTCCACATCATTCACCAGCACATCAAAAAGTTGAGCAGCACGATGTGCTGTTTTCCCAATGAATAGCTGATCCACCACAGACAAGTTGTCAGTAGAAATGCGAAGATACGTGCTAAACAGGGTATCACTTGCATCTTTTTAATTTATAATCAAGCTATAATTTTCTTCATAATCACTGCACAATCATGAACTCCTAAATGTAAGGAACAACAGGATAAGTTTAAACATCGTTTTCAACACCAAAACTTGATTGTTAGATATAGTATTCCAGCTCTACATATTAAGCATAATGGCACTGTGCTGGTGCAAAAGAAATAAAAAATCCCTATTTATGTAGCTCAATCTGCAATCCTTTATTTAGCTGCCTATAAAGTACATGGAACGCAAATCTAGTCTTAAAATAGCAGATTTTGACAACACACGTGATAGAACTCTAGACTTATAATACTAGAGTTTCTCTATATTATTTCAATATATTCGTAAACTATATATATCACTACCGAATAGTAAGGTAGCTCTTCTCCCTAACCAGAGCAGAGTTGCTCCTCTCTCCCTAACCAGAGCAGATTTGCTCCTCAGAAGGTTCGATTCCTTCTGTCACTCTTCTCTTAAATTTCTGCCTACCCTTCCCTCCTTTGTTTTCCCTTTTTATAACCCTCGACACATTCTGTTATGCTAACCAATTAGCCACATCAGCTGTAACTAACTTCCCCCTTCGCCACTGTCCTTCCTCTGGCATAATCCTCTCTCTCTCTCCCGAAGATCCTAACAACACGTCACTTAGGAAGAATAGGGAACATTCAACGAGCAATCCAAGTAGGAAAATTTGCCTCATTTCATTCAGGTAGTGCTACAGTAGTTTACTGGCAACACATTACTCGTGTTCTCGCACAACAAGTGTGCAGCTGCGGTCAATTCCAATGTTTAGATCCTATTAAGTTTGCCAATCATGATTCTTTTGTATAAAAGTGTCTCTCATAACATCTAAGTATAGACACCTCATACAACATGAAATTAACAAAAATGTGCCACTGCTTCTCATGCATGTCATTTTACATGAATCAGTGTTACCAAATATTGGGAATAAACCCAAAACTTTATAAAATTATGACAGTGTAACATTATATATTTTTAAAAGGGATAACAAGTCAGTTCGAAACAAACATGAAGATGATCTTCAGACCATAATACAACAGTGGCAGTGTGACTAAAGGAAGTAGTCAACAGTATTTTAACAAAAATATGCAATAAACCTGTGCAGAAAGTCAAATAATAAAATTGATGAATATTCTGCTAATCACCTCAATAAATTTTTATGTATGTTTCATTTAAATAAGTGGAAAAGACACCATAGAAAGGGAAGTAGTGTGGATAACATTTCTTAAGCATTAGCCAGTGCAAAGATCAATTATTATCATCAACATCCACATGACAAATTAACACATACTTACCACACTAGAGAATGGAGAATCTGGATTACCATCATCACTGGTGCAAGAATTCATGAACTCTTGGACTAAAAATGCTAGATGAGTTACTTTTTCTGCAAGCTCTGTATCTGATTTAATTTCAGAGAAACCTGAGATTTCAGGTAGAAATTTTACATCTGTCTTGGCATTATTCCTTGCAAATTTAACGCCATCTTGCCACTTCCCATGATATAGTACAGAAGCAAATGCCCAAATTACAAGAGCATCTTGTGGATTAATTGCCAATGCTTGATGAAATGCCAATAGGCCAACCCTGTACATGTATATGCATAATGAGCAGAAACATCTCAACCAGAAAACCATAACTGCGGGTAAGTTTATGGTAAACAACATGGTCACCCTTCAAATTTAGGCTAAGGGAGTCTAGGTAGCTCTATCAAATTTCTTCTATTTAAAATGTTTATATTGGATATATACATCCCAACTGATGGGAGACTCGAAGCTCAGAAAATACTGGCGATGTATTTAATTCCACCCCTCCAGGCAAGCATTCAATTATAAGACTCAAAGAAAACAAATCATACCCTTTTAAATTAAGTTATAACAAGTAACTCCTCCTCATATCTTTATCTCTCTTTCTCTCTCTCTCTCTCTCTCTCTCTGAGAAAAGTCAACTTAAGTAGAAGACATGTTCAAGTAAAAAAGTCTGTAGCTAGAAAAGTCAACATGTCAATGGTTAATAACTCAATCAAACGTGGTGATGCCAAAAAAATGTTGGATGATGTAAGTTACGTATGAATTTGATTAGTCCCATCAGAAACATTTGGAAGTGGACAGGAAAGGGATTTGATGACCCTCACCAGAGAAGGCAATCACAAGGTCGATCACAACTAACCAGCTTGTCCAAATTGAAGAATAATTTCTGCCAGGGAGAACACAAATGCATATTAATCAAAGTAATAGCAGAAAAGGTAAAACAAATAAGTATATTGCTCAATTTTCAACACTGGGTGAAGCAAACTAGAATTTATTACGCTCATGCAAGCACCACAGATACTGAAGATTCTGGACACATTTGCTATTGCACTAAGGTACAGGTTTCCAGCAGAATCTCTTAGAAAATTGTATTCAAAGAAGAAAATTTTACCTACAAGCAATTACTATTTTAGAATTTGAGATAGTTTCCTGATGTACATAAGCCATCTCACATACTTTCCAAATTTGTTAGGGTTATGCAAGGTCCCTTGTAACTGGAAATATCAGCTTGACAACTCACAAAAGCAAAATCCTAATTATTTTATTAAACCATCATTAGCCACCTCAACAGACTCAAACTTAGGCATCTTCACTGTAGACAAAGTCATCTTAAAAGACTGAAACTTGGGTATCTTTATTGTCAACAAAGTCACCTCAACAGACTCAAACTTGCGTATCTTTATTGTTGACAAAGTTTGACACAGTCGACGAAGTCAAAATTTCCACTGAACATTACCAATAGCATTCTGGAAGTCCAAGCAGATCTTTTACCACTTTTCCGAAGGTAGGTTGCCTATAAGCAAGATTTTAACATCAGAATTGAACTAATAGCCACAACTAATATAAACATATAGTAAATCAGAGATTGGAAGTTACAAACTTGAAATGGAAGAAACATTTCAAGCAAGTTGAATTTTTGAAGCAAGCAGATCGTAGATACAGCAGCTCCATAGGATAGCATGTAGTTCAATTCCATCATTATCCTGCCCTGAAAAGAGAGAATATCAATTTGAAGGGAAGATCATGAAGCATTTACTTCACCTATGTTTGCATATATCTTGCAAAGAAATCAGGATCCATATACAGGGAATAAAATATTATAGCATTTCTAAGCAATCAATAACGAAAACAAACAGAAAAAACGGAAAAAGTGTAAAAGAAGTCGTAGTTGAGACTCATGAGTACCTTTCCCAAATTCTCAACAGAAGATGAGAGTTTATGCATTGCAGTTTCAGTTTCCTTTGAAATTGACAAGCCCAAACGACCAGCAAGCCTTAAGCCCCTCAAAATTCTTGCTACATTACACAGTTTATATGTGCATGTCAGATACTAAAGAACTCTACAAAGCTCTGTGGTGTCTAAAATTCATATATATTAGATTCATATCCCACCGCAATCCTCTTCAAATGATAGTCGTGCAGGGGTTATCGTTCTAAGCTGAAAACATATCAAATCTATAGAGTGAGCATAATACTTGAGAAATTAAATTTGAAGCCAAACTTACTCCCAAGTTATGAGGGGGGGAAAGATCACCTTTAAGGACCTTAAATCTGACATCCCATTGGTATAATCATAGATTTGATGCATGAAAGGGTCAAAAAACAAACTGTTCCCAAGCAAAACCACAGATTAATCACAAGATCTAAACTAAAAGTTCAAGTTTAACAGCTTTAAAAATTCGACACATAGCTGAGAGAGCCCAAGAATTTTAGCCAACACTTTACCAATGACCCTTTACAAACAGCTACATGAACTATTAAAAGGATCTTGGAAGAAGAAAATATACCTGTTAATAGTAAAATCCCGGCGCATGCTATCTCTCCAGAGGATGAAGTCTCTTTCATCACACCCACTTGGCCTTTCAAGAAAACAAACTTTTTCGTTTCCATCAACAAGTGATGCCGTTTCAAAGCTGGATACCTATCCAGGCATGAAATCAGTTCCAGTTAAGTACAAGTCAGAAATCACTAGTATAATGTCTGCACCAACCCAGATAAGGTGAAATGACAAAAAAGGAATCACTCAAACCACTGCACACGACCAGACCTCAAGTACTGAATCTTTGATAAACACCCTGCATATAGGAAACCTCCGTCCAATGATCATAGACCGAAAAAATTGCGCTTTGATCTGTGGTACAGTATGTGAAAAAACAAAGTCTCATTCATCCAATAATCACGAGTTCTGGTATACAAGAAATATAACTATGAACAAAAAACATGTGAAGAATACACAGAATCCACCAAAAACCTCTTGAAGCTTAGCAGTGGTGATAATATCAAAATCTTTAGGCGCTCTTTTCAAAATTAAATCTCTCACGCATCCACCCACTAAGTAAGCTTCAAACCCTGCATATATAAGTTGCAATTCATGTATCAATTATCAATAACAAAATTGGTATCCTGAGGGCCATATGGACTAGTTAAGCACATACCTCTACCACGAAGAATATTCAATACAGTCCAAGCCGATGGGGGAATCATCCCGCGGCCTATACCCAAAAGCCTCGCGTTTACCTTTTTCCATTTTGACATGTTAACCACTTTGCCTACACAAGTTAACACTACCAAGTTAAAAATGTCAAGAATGTCAAAAACCAGCATAATACAAAAAGTGACTATGGTTCTTAAAAGATAACTACTTTGTTGAGTAAGCGAATCCTAACCCATTTCTGTGTAAAAACGACTTTGCAGACCTTCCTCAGCCAAACTGTGGTTAAATTGCTGCAGCCGAAACTCATACGGCCGTGAGCAACTAAAACAAGCAAGGTGTTCGACCAAATGTCCTAAAGAAACTGTAATAGCTGGAGAACTGGTAATAAGTGAGCAGTAATACTTGGTTCCGAAGAGTCGGGCCATCAGAATATGAAAATCATTGGAACGCCACTCTTTTTAAGATCGGGAATAGCATGGCAGCGACCGTCGTATAAACTATAACCCATGAACCTAAGCGCCACTGTCACTGACTGTGTGAACTGTGACCTGTGAGACTCAACCGTTCCGGAATGTCTCCAAACTAAACTCAAAACCATTAATTTGGGTCTTAACCTCTCAATATGGGCTGAGGCTTTTTGCTTTGAACGAGCCCAAAACGAGGGAAAAAGTTTAGTTTTATAAAATATTTTTAAATTAATTCAAAAAATAGAAAGTACTGGTAAATAATAATAATATACAAATGTCTTTTATAATATAATTTTACTAAAATTTATCCCAAAATATTCTTTTTAAATAATTTATAAATTTTATTATTATTATTTTAATATGATATAAAAATATTTTAATAGAAAATCCAAGCTTTGTTTATTTTATATTAAAATAAATAATGCACTGATAAAAACAAATTCTCATATGCATGGTCTGACTTTATCTCTAATTAATAGAGATATTATTTTCAATTATGTTAAAATAAATAATATATAATCTATATTAATTTTTAATTTATTTTCATAAAAAGTTAAATGTTAGAGTATACAGTAGAACCTCTTTAAATTGATACTCGGTAAATTAATAAACTCTTTAAGATAATATTTTTTTCCGGTCCCGACTTAGATTAGTTGAAAATTTAACAAATTTCGATAAGATAATAAGATAATCTATTTTCAAAATACCCCTATGTAAATATAGGGTTCCATTAATATCATAAATTAATAATTATATAAATTTACACAAATAGTACAATTAAAAGAATTTAGTGAAATATGATTATAGTATTGTTTGTTTTTTCTTAAAATTTAAGTTTAGTTAGAGCTCATCTCTAACTTTCCTTATTGCATCTAAAATTTTTCTAAGATACAATGTTTTTTTAATATAATTAAAATTTAACTTCAATCAATTACAAAATTATTTTAAATTAATAAATATTAATTTATCGATTAATTAATATCTCTATAAAATAATCAATATTATATCATGATCTCGATAATATTAATTTATAGACGTTATTTAAGTTTGGTTTAAGTATTTAGGTGAGGTAATGTGAAAAAACGAAAAAACAGAGCGTGGACAGTGTGGGAATGATTTTGCAGCTTCCTTTTAGACAAGGACAATTAAGTGTGGCGTTCTTGTTTACTATGGTACATACACCGTCTCAAGAGGGAGTCACTCGCGTATCAAGGCACGTAAGAATCACGCCCTACTTCCCACACCCAAAACTCTAAACAACTTTTGTCATGACGTTATACTATTATTAACATGCCTTTCTTTCTCAGTCTAGTTTCCTTCATTTCTTCCCACCTCTAACTCTCATTTTTCTTTGTCCCCAATTTTCTTCTAGGTTTTGTTAGTTAGGGCTTCCTCAATTTCTCGATTTGATCTGTCGGTTTTCAGCTTCTGACTACTGCGTGTTTATTTGGGTGTGAAGAGGGGGGAGAGAGAATAATGGGAGGAGATGGAGCTGTAGATGAGGTCAATGAATCGAATTCGGGAGGGAGCGATTTGGTAACGGTGAATGTTCGATGCTCTAACAGCTCTAAGTTCTCGGTTGAAATCAAGCTATCATCCACCGTAGAAGCTTTCAAGAGCGTTCTTGCCGAGAAGTGCGATATTCCCGCCGCGAATCAACGGGTTATTTATAAAGGCCGGATCTTGAAGGACGATCAGACTCTTGAGAGCTACGGTATGTTATGTTTTGCTTTCTTTCTTTTTTAATATGTTTCTGAAAGTGTTGATTTTCGTGATTGAGAATTAAACGGCTCTGGGTTTGATTTTTCTTTGGAGATCTAGGATAATTGGGGAGTGTTATAGGAGAAGGTTTACGGATTGATTCTGTTTTAGGGTTGGGTGGCGATTTTTGATCTGAAATTGGGTGAAAATTATTCATATGGCTTAACTTTTTTTTTTGGGCACATAGTGTTTCATTGTGCAAGAAAATAAATAAAGCTACTGGACGTCGATTCTTGTAGCGAAGAGGGCATATGCGCGTAGATGTTTAATGGGCTTTGTTTGAAGGGTTACTATTTTGATTTAGCTCTTTCGACTAGCAGAGTTTTAATTTCTTGCTGCTTATGTTGTCTTTTTCCTTTGTCTATCCCTTGTATTCTGTTCCCACAGCGGTTTAGAGCCTGGTTTCTTTGTTCTGTTCTTTTGGTTTAGCACGAGCGAATTAGGCCTCCTGCGATTTTCTGTTCAGATTTGAGATTGACTTGAATTTATTGAGTTATGGCATTGATTTCTAGAACATCATTTCTAATTGGTTGTTCCCAGTGGTGCTTTTTAGTCTTGAATCATATTGAGTTTTGTAATGTTTCCTAGGCTTGAATTTTATTTTCAGTTGTCTCTGATCTGGTGTTGAAATCTGTAGATATGAGAATGTCTAATCCAGGTTGGATATTTGATACGTCCATACCATTTTAATGATTGGTATAGACACAAAAGCTGGCCTGTAGACCATGTTGTTGGGTGTCTTTCTCATCTAATATATACTTGGTACATTTTATCACGATCCTTCACAAGATAAATCACCTTTAGTAGCCAAATTTGAAGGTATTGTTAATATACATGAGTTTTTGATTGTTCTCGTTGTATTGTGATTGATGTAGGCTTGGGGGCAGATCAAACAGTCCACTTGGTTCGTGGTCTTCCACCAAGTCCATCTGCCAACACGACTGCACCTACGAATACTGGAGTCACAAATGCTACTCCAAATAATCCGCATGCTACTAGTCCCACTGAAGGTGGGTCAATTGGAGGGTCTGGATTTGGAGCTTCACTCTTTCCTGAGCTTGGTTTAGGGGCCTTGGGTGGCAGTGGTGGTATGTTTGGAGCTGGACTTCCAGAGTTGGAACAGGTGCAGCAACAGCTGACCCAGAATCCAAATATTATGAGGGAAATAATGAACATGCCTGTAGTGCAGAACCTTATGAACAACCCCGAGATAATGAGGAATTTGATTATGAACAATCCTCAAATGCGTGATATCATTGATCGAAATCCTGAGCTGGCTCATATACTTAATGATCCCAGCACTCTCCGCCAAACACTTGAAGCTGCACGAAACCCCGAGCTCATGCGGGAGATGATGCGCAACACTGACAGAGCAATGAGTAATATTGAATCTTCTCCAGAGGGATTCAATATGCTTAGGCGCATGTATGAAACTGTTCAGGAGCCTTTCCTGAATGCAACTACAATGGGCGGAAATGCTGGAGGTGATACTGCAAACCCTTTTTCTGCCCTTTTAGGAGCTCAGGCTAGGAACCAAGCTAGAGATGGATCAACTAACCCATCAACCACAAATACTGAAACAACCACTGGTCCGCCTGCTCCAAATACCAATCCCCTCCCTAATCCCTGGACTGCTGGAAGTAAGTATTTCTTCTCTCCTCTGAATGTAGTTCAAGTTATTAGGATGCTTTATATCTTCGTGTAGACATTGTCCTAAATCTTTCTTTATCTTTTCACCATCATCCTTTTTATCAGCATTGAGAAAGATAAAACAGTGAAGATTGTTCTCTTTAAGTACTACTTACCAAAGTTACCCATGGACATACAAGGAAACAACTACTTGAGGCTACATCTCTGTATATCCTCAGTGATTTTTCCTAGTCTGTTTAGAATTTTATTGTTTATCTGTTCACCACGAAAGTGTTCTTTTATATGCTTCTACATTTCCTCATGATTGGGTCAATATTTTAGTCTGGAACAGACTAAGATTTTTTATTGTGTTGAGTTGTATATAGCTGTATAGTGATAAAATAGGAAGGTGTTTACTACTATTGATTGTATTTCCTATTCTAGGGTTAGACATCAAATATATATACATGTATTTTCAACGTATAGTAAGCATGAATAGTAAAAACTTCTCTGAGTTTCACAGATTGATTGTTTTTAATCACAAATTACTAACACAAATCTGGCAGCTGGGGGTGCCCAAACCAATACCACGAGGTCCAATCCTACTGGGGATGTTAGGCCACAGGCACCTACTGGACTTGGCCTTCCAGAGCTTGACAACATGTTTGGTGGTGCTATGCCTGATCCTGCTATGATGACCCAGTTGATGCAAAATCCAGCTATTTCACAAATGATGCAAAGCCTGCTATCAAACCCTCAGCACATGAACCAGGTAAAAATATTATTATCAGGCTTCTTTGTGTGTAAACTGTTGGTTATTGACATCAAGCAATTAACATCTGCCAAGTTTCAGGTTCTTGGTATGAATCCCCAATTTCGTAGCATGGTAGATTCGAACTCTCAACTAAGAGAAATGATGCAAAATCCTGAGTTTCTTCGTCAAATGACTTCCCCTGAGACAATGCAGGTAGAGTTGTTCTCAGTTTGTACAATTCCTCCTGACCCCTTCCACGCTCACTGATAGTGATAAGGAACACAAAGAGGAGAAATCCCACTTGAATGGATGACTACAGTGCAATACCCTTGAGAACTTATAACTTTCAGTTTCATTGAGATGTGTGCTCTTTCTTGCAATGAGATATGGAAACATTTACTTGTTGAAGTTATCCATAGCACTTTCTTCTAGCTGTAGTTTCTTATAGTAATATCCATACTAATTCTGGTTTGTTCTTCAGCAACTTATGACTTTCCAACAAGCCCTTTTGTCTCAGCTTGGTCGACAGCAATCAACCCAGTACGTTGTAATATGACCTATCTGTGTATTGTTTCTCTGAAATGGAAGTGTAGATCCCTGTTTAGTTTGGAATTGGCTAAATGTCAATGGAAATTGGTTGTACACTTGTGTTGGAATATTATTATGACTGATTTTGCTTCAAGTTTATTGACATGATATTTTCTTGCAGGGAGCCAGGTCAGACTGGTGCGGGCACAGGTATTGAGAACTTCAAAATTTGCCTTCTAATTGAACCACAGTTTTGGTGCAACTTTCTATAGCATATTGCGTTATAACTTCATGATTTGAGTGTCTTCATATGTAGGCTTAGGATATTTGCTGTATTGGTGGTACATTAGGATAGAAACATTTAATGGAGCAACCAAATAACACTGGATGCTTGCTGATCCTAGGACCAGCTTAATCTAGTTGTCTATGACTCTATGTACTGCACAAATTAAATGTATTAGACCACTTTTTTCCCTATTCCTTCTCCCTTCATTCTGTAGAAGATTTTTGTGCATTTTCAGGATGTTTAGTTGATCATGATTGCAGGAACAGGAAATAATGCAAGCTTAGAGATGTTGATGAACATGTTTGGTGGACTTGGGGCAGGCAGTTTGGCAGTTCCCAACAGATCTAATGGTTAATACTCTCTCTCTCTCTCTCGTTGACTCATTTTCTCTCTCGTTGACTCATTTATTTAGTTCTTTATTTCAGCACCTCCTGAAGAACTATATGCAACCCAGTTGACACAGCTACAGGAAATGGGTTTCTTTGATACACAAGAGAACATACGGGCGCTAATTGCAACTGCAGGAAATGTACATGCTGCAGTGGAGCGACTTTTGGGCAATTCTGGTCAGTAGGTAATCCTTAATATGGTTTGTTTCCATTTGGATTGCTTTGGTCAGTTACGACCTGAGTTGTATTCAAGCCCTCTTTTTGGGAATGAATAAGTTCGACTATGATGGTAAGGGTAGTGAATATTCATGTGTGTCTGTGACAGTTGGAAGTATCATTTTCTCTACTACAGTTTCTGTGGTGGCATCTGTCAGGCCAAACATCTTGTACATACTTATAGACTTCACATTAAGATTGATAAGAACGATTTACTTTCCAGATTCTTATACTTTTGGAGCTTGTAACAATCTTAACTCCATTTCTTGATGGAGAGTTATTTCTATCCTTGTTTACTCGTTTCTTGATGGGTTTCTTGATGGAGAGAGTTATTTCTATCCTTGTTTACTCGTTTCTTGATTGGAGCTTGCCAAGTACTGACAAGTAGTCAGGAAATGTAGTGAATTATGTTGATAGTTTCCTTTTCTCATTCTCCTCCCCCCGTTTTCAATTCAATGAGCATCCATCCACAACTTTAAACGACTTCATGTTATTTACTGCTAATCCTAAAAGCTTTAGCAGTTCTCCTTTTGCGTTTTTTTATCCCTTTCATCGACTCGAAGTATGGTATTTGTGAAGGAACGAAACATAACAGTGCGCCATAAGGTATTCAAATTCCTAGAAATCTTACCTACTGTATACATACAATGACGTAAATATTAAGGAATCTGGGTTTACCATCTGATTTCCACTTTCGGACTATCGAATGTTTCTGATCTATGCATAATGCCATCATTGAAAATATCTATCTATCTTTTTATGTGGTTTCGTAAATTTCACTAAAATTTTCTTATGCTTTTGACTTTGATGTCCTGTGAAAAGTAGTTTTGTTACAAAAAAAAACCAAAGTCGTTAAAAATATAAATTTATTCAAAAAGAAAGTTCAAGACAAGATAGGTAGGTCCATGCTAACTGTAACATCGTACAGGGATAATTATGACAGCAAGCGACATGTATTTACATATTATTTTTTTATTTAAATATAATGATATTTAATATTAATTAATTTTATTAATAATAAAATTTTAAAATATATTTAATATAACAATTCTGTATTTATATATTTAACATGCATTCCATGTAATTTACAATTTTAAACATTTTGTGATTATGTTTATGTGAAGTGTTCAATAAAAGTTAACAAAATGATTTGTTCTGGACTTTTCATGAAATACAAGAATTTCTATAAAAAATTTTAAACAGGTAAATTTTATAAAATTATACAGAAAATATCTATTATACCTTTGTTTCTAATAAACAAAAACGTGAATACCGACAAGGCATATTCTTTGCCTTTCCTTCCCACATCAACCATGAACTAAGGTGTTTTCAGCTAATCCGACCCATCATTAGACCTTTCCACTCGACGGCGAATGCTTGCCTTTCTATTACGTATACACCAATCTATGTCATTTCCTGAAACATCTTCTTAACGCCTCATTCAGATTTATCTCAAACTATCACTACAACAAAGTAGGGAAAAAGTTACATTTTTCTTGATACAAATAATTATGAACTGAACAACTTGTTTATTACGAAGAATAGCTTTTAAATAAGCAAGATTACAACTCAAATATTGAAAGATATGCAAAAGTAGAGCTTAACTTCTAAAAATCAGGTAAATACAACTGAATAACAAAAATATGCTTAAAACTAGACTTAGTCAATTTAACTAAATGACAACTGGAAGTTATTAATAACAAATATCCTTTCTAACACCATCCCTTAAACTAATGTCACTGAACATTACATCAGTTTAATAAAGCTTGATTCCAAAACAACCTTTCCTTTACAAAATATTCCTTACTACAAACACCAAGCAAGTTCCTGAGCTTTTGAAATTCAGCAAATTTGAGGGGCTTTGTAAACAAATAAGCAAGTTGATCCTTACTTTTGCAGTAAATGAGTTCAACTATTCCTTCTCTTGAAAGGTCACGTAAGAAGTGATATTTAACATCAATATGTTTGCTCCTCCCATGGAAAACACAATTCTTGGACAGCTGGATTGTTGAGTTATTTTCATAGTAAATAGTGGTAGAATTTTCTTGATTAAAATGAAGCTCATGAAGAATATTCCTTAGCCAGATTGCTTGAGAAGTACATGCTACTGCTGCTACAAATTCTGCTTCAGTTGTTGAGAGAGTGACAATGGGTTGAGTCCTTGATGACCATGAGATAGCTCCTGACCCCAACATAAACACATACTCAGAAGTAGTCTTCCTATTATCTTGATCTCTTGTATAGTCACTATCAGTAAATCTAATCAAATGTGATTTTTCTTCTTTCTTGTAACATATTCCATAATCCATAGTTCCTTGCAAATACTGCAAAATTTGCTTTGCCGCTGTAAGATGCATCTCTGTTGGATTTTCCATAAACCTGCTAGTGAGACTTACAACAATCATTATATCAGGCCTTGTAACCATCAAATACATCAAACTGCCCACAATTTGCTTATAAAGAGTGTTGTTCACCTTTCTTCCTTCAAGATTTTTCACAAGCTTGATACTTATGTTTGCTGGTGTGTTGACACGATTGCAATCTTTCATTTGAACCCTGTCTAAAATTTCTTCCACATATTTTTTTCTGAGAGATAAAAATTCCTACAATAGATTGAACAAGCTCCAAACCAAGAAAATAATACATTAACCCAAGATCAGACATGTCAAATTCAGCCATCATAGATTCCTTAATTTGATCAAACATAACTTGATCATTTCCAGTGTAGATTAAATCATCTACATATAGGCACACAACAAGAATCTTTCCATCATCTCCCTTTTTTACGAAAAGTGTATGTTTATATGGGCATTTAAAAAGCCCTTCCTTCAAAAAACAAGCATCAATCCGATTGTACCAAGCTCTTGGAGCTTGTTTAAGTTCATACAAAGTCTTTTTTAATTTATACACTTTTCTTTCTAGTCCAACCTTAACATATCCAGGGGTTGATCAATAAATACCTACTCCTCCAAGTCTCCATGTAAGAAGGCTGATTTGACATCTAATTGGAAGATGGACCATGAATTTTGTGCTACCAATGCAAGGACTAATCTGATTGTGTCATGTCAAGCGATAGGAGCAAACACTTCTTTGTAGTCAATCCCGAACTCCTGCTTGTATCCTTTAGCTACCAAGCGTGCTTTGTATTTATCAACTTCAACATTTTGCTTCAGCTTCGTCTTGAAAATCCATTTTACTCTAATGGTTTTCTGCCTTTCTGGAAGTTCAATTAACTCCCAAGTGTTGTTTCTTTCAATAGCTACAATTTCTTGCTCCATTGCTTTCCTCTATTTTGAATGTTTAACAACTTCATCAAAGGTTATGGGATCACAATCTGCAAACAAAGCAAAATAAATAAGAGGATCTTCATTTTGGTCCATTCCAGTGACCTCATAGTCACTTATCCATGCTGGTCGCCTTCTGATTCTTTGTGCCCTTGGTTCAGCTATAGCTCCAGTTGAATTTGGGATTGTCACTTGTTGATTTTGAACTGAAGTTTGTTGCTACACATTATCCCCAAGTTGTTGTGATGACTTTGTTTCTTCGCCATCAAAATCTACTAGAATGCTTTGATGTGATGCACTATTTTTCCATTTCCAAAAGCTTTCCTTGTCAAAAACCACGTCTTGACTGACAAATATCCTTTTTGTAGTAGGATTATAAAGCTTGTAGGCTTTAGAAAGATCACTAACACCAAGAAAGATGCACTTCTCACCTTTGTCATCCAACTTTTTTCTCTTTTTATCAGGAATATGTGCAAAAGCCACACATCCAAAAATTCGAAAATGATCCACCACTAGTTGGTGACCACTCCATGCCTCTTCTGGTGTCATGTTTTGAACAGCTAGTGTTGGGCTTCTATTTAGAATGTGAACACTCCAATTGACAGCTTCTAGCTAAAAACTCTTTGGTATTTTGCTCATCACCAGCAAGCTTCTCACCATATTCATAATTGTGTGATTTTTCCTCTCACAAATGCCATTTTGTTGTGATATGTAGGCTGTTGTCAACTGCCTTTAGATGCCATGAGTGTCACAAAATTTTGCAAATTCACCTGATGTATACTCCCATCCACAATCTGTATGTAACACTTGTATGAGACAACTAGCTTCTTTTTTAGCAACTGCTTTAAAACTTTTGAAAGCTTGTAAAGCTTCAGACTTCTCCTGTAGGAAGTAAACCCATGTTTTTCGACTTAAGTCATCAATAAAAGCAATAACATATCTTTTACCTCCATTAGAAACAGGATTGATTGGTCCGCATATGTAGGAATGGACAAGCTCCAACAGCTTTGTTGCTCTATGTGATTTCCCTTAGGAAATGGATCTTGATGTTGTTTACTAACAACACATTCTCGACAAATCTTGGAAGGAATTGTGAAACTTGGAAGACTAGCTACCATGTTTTTCTGTTGAAGTGTCCTTAGGCCACCAAAATTGAGATCACCATAAGGATAGTGCCAAAGCCAAGCATCATCCTTCAATTCTGCTGATAAATAAGACTGGTTAATGTTGTTGAGATACAACGGAAACATCTTGTTTGCGGTCATCGACACTTGGGTAATTAAACCTAATTTTTCAGCATGAATATGACATATTCCATCTTTGATTGAGATCTCATAGCCCTTTTCTTGCACCTGACCAATACTTAACAAATTGGTCTTCAAATCTGGAACATACAGGACATTAGAAATTGTTTGAATGACATTATTTTTGGTTTGAATGATTACCTGCCCCTTTCCTATAACAGTGACCTTTGAATTGTCTATAAATTTCACGTTATCTTGAAACGATTCATCTAAGGTGGAGAAGAGTGACTTGTCACCGCACATATGATTACTAAAACTGGTGTCTAGATACCATAGGTTCTTGTTGGTTTGTTCTCCAGTATGACAAACCATGAGCAGAGAAATCTCCTCTTTTATTTCTACAAAATTATATTTTTCTCCATCGTTTGCATATAAATTAGTTCGACATTCAAATTTGTAATGTCCATACCTATGGCACCGATAACACTCCACATTTGATTATTGGATGTTGATTGCTCGCCTCCACGTCCTCTTCCTCTGCCTTCACCTCTTCCTTTGCCTTGAGTGTGATTATTTTTGTGATGGTTTAAACCCCTACCGTCATTGTTGCCTTTACCTCGGCTTCTACCTCGGCCTCCTCTTGAAGACAATTTGTGATTTAATGATGCTTTGAGTGCTTGCTCCTCTTTGTCTTCTTATTGTTTCATTTTCTGCTCATGAACTAGTAAAGAACCTTATAGTTCGTCAATTGAAAGAAGGTCCAAATCTTTTGACTCTTCAATTGAACACACCACATAGTTGAATTTCAGTGTCATAGATTGAAGAATTTTCTCGACTACAGTCACATCCTCCATCTTCTCTCCATAAACCCGCATCTTGTTGACAATTGTCATTGTCCTTGAGAAGAAATCTGAAACTGATTCTCCAGTTTTCATTCCGAGTAGTTCGAATTCTTGTTTAAGTGCTTGAAGCTGCTACCTCTTTGCCTTAGTTGATCCTTGAAACTTCCTCTTCATAGAATCCCAAATATCCTTTGAGGTGTTCTTGGAAAGAATGGTTTCCAAGATTGAAAGATCAATTGCTTGGAAGAGTTAATTCTTTGCCTTGAGATCCTTTAGTCGTAGCCCATAAAGTTCTAAATTCTGCCCATCAGTCAATGTTGTGTCTGTTACTGGTCCAACAATTCCTTTAGAGACAACCTGCCAATATTCCTTTGATCTGAGAAAATTTTCCTTTAGCATGCTCCAATGGTCATAGTGACCGTCAAAGCGAGGAATCGCCGGTTGAATGAATGCTTCTATCGACATTGCTACTGTAATGGAGTTATTTTGTTACTGCTCACTCTCTTTGAAGCTTGATCAATACCGTGGCTCTCTCTCAAGTTTTTCAGTCACAGGTGTTAACTCTCTTGTCTTTGTAACCAAGCTCTGATACCACTGATACAAATAATTATGAACTGAACAACTTGTTTATTATAAAGAATGGCCTTTAAATAGGCAAGATTATAACCGAAAAATCAAAAGATATGCAGAAGTGGAGCTTAACTCCTAAAGACTAGGTAAATACA
The DNA here is from genome assembly GCA_027563845.1 of Erythroxylum subrotundum. NCBI lineage: Eukaryota > Viridiplantae > Streptophyta > Magnoliopsida > Malpighiales > Erythroxylaceae > Erythroxylum > Erythroxylum subrotundum. Next base: position 9,288,476 of record JAOQMQ010000196.1, read on the forward strand.
ACTGAATGACAAAAACATGCTTAAAACTAGACTTAGTCAATCTAACTAAATGACAACTGGAAGTTATTAGTGACAGGTGTCCTTTCTAACATATCTTGCTACGATTTTAAAATCATAGCTAAAGATTGATATTTGATGATGATTTTTAAAATCGTCACCAAAAGGATAACTTTTAGCGAAGTTTTGAAAAATAGTAGCTAAAAGGTTTACTTTTTACGACGATTTTGAAAATCATCACCAAATATCAACATTTAGCTACAATTTTAGAAAATAGTCACCAAAAACTAATCTTTTGGCTACGATTGTAAAAATCGTCGCTAAAGGTCAAGCAAAGAAACTAATTTGGCAACAAATTTGAAGAAACGTCATCAAATATTTGGCTTTTGGCAATGATTTCTAGAATCATCACCAAAGGCAAATTAAAACGATCAATTAGAGGCAATAAAGGTTAGCAACAATTTATTGAAAGCATAGCGAATTCCAGTGTTTATGAACGAAAATGACGATTTATCATTTTTGAAACCTAATATCTGTCTCTTAGCGTCCTCCTCTCTCAAACTTTTGAAGCCTACTCCACCGTCCTCCTCTTTCGCCTTTCCAGCCTCCTCCTCCATAGTCCTCCTCTCTTGCGTTTCTAGGCTCATCCACTATCTTGCTCTCTCATGTTTCCAGCATCCTCTACTGTCCTCTCTCACGTTTCAAGCTTCCTTCAGCATCATCCTTGCATTTCCAGCTCCTCCTTGCATTTCCAGTCTCCTCATCATATTCCAGTTATCACCTTCCAGTCATCATGTTCCAACCTTGTCCTCGTGTTCCAACCTCTCGCCAATACATCTTCTTCGCTGCATTTTCAAGTATCCATTTACTGTATTTTTTAGGTAATTTAACAAAAATGATTCATTTTCACTCAGTCCTTTCATTTCTTCTTTCTGTTAATTTGGTGGGTTCTTTTTCAATTCCTTATCCAGGTAGTGACAACCAGTTAGTTGTTTGGATAGAAAAAAAGATGGTGACTATTGCTTCAAAATCCATTTTTTATTGATACCCACTTTTAGTTTTTCACTAATTGTTCAGGTATTACCATTTTAGTGCCTAGATGACCTTACTCTTTTCTATTTTTTCCTGGTCGTATGAAACAAGAAATTGAGGTTCTCATTTTTGGGAACTGAGTTGAACAAGAAATAAGATCTATTTACAACTACAATTTGGGTTGTCTTTTCACTGTGCAAGAAAATCTACCCAGTTAAGGAATTGTACAAGAAAGAAGATCTACTTACTTAGTGGGTGGATGTGTGAGAGATTTAATTTTGAAAAGAG
>JAOQMQ010000196.1:9289892-9306006 GCA_027563845.1 Erythroxylum subrotundum
ATAACAATAATTTTTACCTACGAAACTTAAACGTAGGCAAAATGTATTGGCGACATTTTCTTAAAAAGTTGCTAATAGTTTTTCGCTACTAAAATAAAGTATAGGCAAAAATTATTAGCGATGATTAGTAAAAAATATTGCCTATAATTTTTAGCTATGAAAATTTGATAATGTTTTTGGTGACGAATATAAATCATCACTGATAATAACTATTAGTGACGATTTTGAGACATTTAGTGACGAAATTTTTTTGTAGTAAAATGTCGTTTTTGTTGTATTGTATATTACGTAGATTCCAGCACTCATTCATGTCGCAAGGTGGTGATTCAAAACTTGCAAAATGGTAGATTGATCAAAAATCTATATAATCCCATGGCAGTTTATTACTTTCCCGCCGTACTCAAAGCAGTGCAAGTTTCGGCTGACTATGAAATTATGAATCGAATCAGGATCAACTCTTCTAAAATGGAAATGGAAATTATGATATCGCCCATCTCCTCCGCGCAAACTAATCATCATTCCACGTGTACGTACGGCTACTGTTTCTCAGGAACCCCTTCATGCATGAAACATCGTACCGTTTCCAACATACCTCCGAAGTTGGCGGGGGAAAACTGCTAACTGTCAATAACCGTCGAGTTCAGGAAACACCAAGACCTCTATATAATGAGACGACACTGCACCATGCTTCTTCAGGCACCACAATACACATATGAATCTTTTCTTACTGTTTTTTATTTCTTTTATTTTCACTTCCTTAACTCTCATTTCCGTTCTGTTTACGGGGATGACTGGCTCCGGGGCCTCCTCTACACCTGGCGACGACAAGCCCTCCGATGAGCAACAAAACCAGGGAAATACCTCTGGAAATGCTGCTCAGGAGAAGGCCACACTTGAATTTGGAACTACCGCTGGGGATGTTGATGCTCCTTCGGGGACTCAAACTGAAACTGGCGCTCGAGGTGATTCCGGAAAGGACAAGGGCATTGCCGAGAGTGCTAGTGCTGCTGAGTCTCAGGAGGATGCTAGTGGGAAAAAGAAAAGAGATTCAAGGGATGATCTAGGTGACGCTGGTGCCAGTGGCAGTGCGGTGAGACCTAAACGACGATCCACTGGAGTCGTCGGTGCTGATGTTCCTCCGATATGTGCTGTTTGTGGCAAGACATTTTCTTCTTTCAGGGCAATGTGTGGTCACTTAAGGGCACATACTAAGGAGGAAAAGCCTTGGAAAGGCGTATTTCCACCTCCCGTGTTTGTCGCCGACTGGGGCGATAACAAGAGAGGTGAAGATGACGATGATCCTGAGGCCGCTAGGAGCATTATTGAAGAAGAGGTGGTGCCTGCTCTTCTTAGTGTTGCTCAGGAGGCTGTGGCTAAGCTCCAGCAGGAACAAGTCGGCTCTGACGTGGACCTTAACGTAGTCCCAGATGATGATGAGACTCCACAAGAGCCTGCTGCCGCTGAAACTCGCACCAGGAAGCTTCCCGCAAATTTCGATTTGAATCTTCCACCTCCAGAGGACAGCGATGACGAACCGCCTGCTGCTTGAATGAGAGTTGAGCGTGTTCCGGGCACGTAGAATTTTATATTCCCTAAATCTGTGGACTGTGCGGTATCCGCATGATGATAGTTTGTAATAAGTTGCCCGAATAAAGACTTCCGAACTGAATGGATTTGATAGTTATTATATGTGTTTTCTCTCTCCTGTCTATTTTTTCATGCATTTTGGTTTCGTCGTTTTACTGTCATGACCCATCTCAGCCATGCAAGAGGAGAAGAAATGTACGTGTAAAAATGATTTCATCTGTTTATTCAACGTTCAATATATATATCGCTATTGCACGGGCATTTAATATGGATTTGTAAGTATCACGAGGACAAAGAGTGGTACGCGTATGCCACATAATATGCAAACATATCTCGAACTTGAGGTTCTGAACAGAGCCACTTTTGTTGTCTTTCTCCGTTATAAATAGTGGCTAATATTGTTGCATGGCCGATGAAAAACCCTTGTACATTTTTCCAGAAAAATGGAACCAAGAACACTGATAAATAGCCCAAATAAACCTCTGCCACGAAGGCTGAGATTAGATAAGGAGCAGTGGTGGACGGACGCCGTTCTCATAAAAATCACTGGACCAGCTTTTTTTATATCAATAATCCTTATCCGTAACTTCTTACTAACATTTGCTTGTACTGATAGGCAGCAGTGATGATTGTGTCTTCACTTTCCTTTCTTTTTCATCTTTTGTGAAATGAAAATAGTCTATATTCCTTGTTTTACAGTTTAAACTTGTTTTGCCTCCCAAGAGACTTGCATAGGATAAATATAGTTAAAGAGACTCTCTTCTTTATTCATTGCTGGTTAACCTCTCTTCTGTCACAAAAACTTCCTCTTTCCCTCTTCTTCTGCTGCTATGGATCCCTACAAGGTACCAACTCTTACTTAATCCCTTCACCACTTCTCTTTCTTGGAATTGAATAAATGGTCTACTTTATTTTTCTCCTACTCAATTTTTATGCATGCTATCTTGTTCTTATTTGGCTGAATTTGGTGCAGTACCGACCTTCAAGTGCCTACAATTCTCCTTTCTTTACTACTAATTCTGGAGCTCCTGTCTGGAACAACAATTCCTCACTTACCGTCGGATCAAGGGGTAAATTGCGTAGCTCTCTACTTTCATCAACCCGTTTTGTTCATTGCTTTAAGTTGCACCTAGCAACTCTAGACTGTTTTTGTCTTTGATTCTGTTCCTTGCGTATTGTTAACCGTACACTACTAAGTGTCAATAAGCAAGATTTCTTGAAGAAACAAGTCTTTCCATCCGTAATAATTCCAAAAAGTTACCGGATTTTGTCATCACTGCAGTTTAATGTCCCAATATGAGATGAGATTTCAAGCGTTCTTTTTCTAACAGGTCCAATTCTGCTCGAGGACTATCATTTGGTGGAGAAGCTTGCCAACTTTGACAGGGAGCGCATTCCAGAACGTGTTGTCCATGCAAGAGGTGCTAGCGCTAAAGGATTCTTCGAAGTTACCCATGACATCTCTCATCTCACTTGTGCTGATTTCCTTCGTGCTCCGGGAGTTCAAACCCCTGTTATTGTCAGGTTTTCCACTGTCATTCATGAGCGTGGCAGTCCTGAGACTCTCAGAGATCCTCGAGGTTTTGCTGTGAAGTTTTACACCAGAGAGGTGACATGTTCTACTTTATAATTTTTAAGTTATATAGTGCTCACATAGATAGTTCTTAAATTACGCACTTGTGATTTACTAATTATGCTTTATCGTTCTGGTCAGGGTAATTTTGATCTGGTGGGAAACAATTTCCCCGTCTTCTTTATCAGGGATGGCATGAAGTTCCCTGATATGGTTCATGCTCTCAAACCCAACCCCAAATCACACATTCAGGAAAACTGGAGGATAGTTGACTTCTTTTCACACCATCCTGAGAGCTTGCACATGTTCACCTTCCTCTTTGATGATGTTGGTATTCCACAAGACTATAGGCATATGGATGGCTCTGGTGTTAATACCTATACTCTGATCAACAAGGCTGGGAAGGCAAACTACGTAAAGTTCCATTGGAAACCAACTTGTGGGGTTAAGTCTTTGTTGGAGGATGAGGCTATAAGAGTGGGTGGAGCCAATCACAGTCACGCCACTCAGGATCTCTATGATTCAATTGCTGCAGGAAACTACCCTGAGTGGAAGCTTTTCATTCAGACTATTGATACTGCCAATGAACAGATGTTTGACTTTGATCCACTTGATGTGACCAAGACATGGCCTGAAGACATCTTGCCTTTGCAGCCAGTGGGCCGTTTGGTGTTGAACAAGAACATTGATAACTTTTTTGCAGAGAATGAACAGCTTGCCTTTTGCCCGTCTATTGTGGTTCCTGGCATCTATTATTCAGATGACAAGCTGCTGCAAACTAGAATTTTCTCCTATTCTGATACTCAAAGGCACCGTCTTGGGCCTAATTATCTTCAGCTCCCAGCAAATGCTCCCAAATGTGCCCATCACAACAATCATCATGAGGGTTTCATGAATTTTATGCATAGGGATGAAGAGGTACTAGAGTCATGCTAAAAACTTGTACATATGATCACATTAAGATCCTGTATAACATGAAATTGCGTTATCACCATTGGTTTCTTTAATCCCTTCTTTCATTGTGTTGGAATTTTCTCATTTTCTGATGGTGGGACTTCTTTTAGATCAATTACTTCCCTTCAAGGTATGATCCTGTTCGCCATGCTGAGAAGTTTCCAAATCCTTCTGCAGTGTGCACTGGCAAGCGCGAGAAGGTTTGTTCTTTGCTTTTGAAGATTAATTAGAAGGAACTGGGTTACCATTCGTTTCAATTTGAAAAATTGAGTGACGTTTTCTCAAGATTTTGTGATAGTTTCTGATTCAAAGACTCTGGCTCTGTGTACCAAAGAACTGGTTTTGTATCAGATGAAATCTGAATATTATGTTCACATCTTTTTAACAGTGCATCATTGAGAAGGAGAATAATTTCAAGCAGCCTGGGGAAAGATTCCGTTCATTTTCACCAGACAGGTAGCGAATGAGAGATTTGCCAGATAACCTACAACAGATTGCTCATTCATTTACTAATCCTACTCCCCTCTATTGTTTTGCTTAACATCTCCAGGCAACAGCGCTTTATTCGCCGTTGGGTTGAGGCCTTGTCTGATCCGAGGGTTACATATGAACTTCGCAGCATTTGGATATCATATTGGTCTCAGGTGCTGTGCTTTATTGTTTCAATTTATAGTGAAGCGCATAATGAATGTTTGGTCGTAGCAAACTGAATTAGGTTCTTTCTTGTGGCCTGGTTCTGGTTGATATTAAATTTCACACGCAATAGCCATGTCATTAAACCAATGATTACTTAGGCACCCGTCTGTTTGGGTTGTGGTACAGGCTGACAAGTCTCTGGGCCAAAAGATTGCTTCTTACCTGAATATGAAGCCAAGTTATTGAAGATGACTGAAGACATTTGAAGAAAGAAGAAAGTTGTCAATTATTGAAGAATGACATCGTTGTGCTTTCTGTATAACTTAACATAAAGAGGTCTTCTTAGACTTGTATCCTAGTTATACTGTAGTATGATGATCTATTGTGTCATTAATTAATTGTTCTAATAAGACTTGGATACATTTGTTGCTCTACTCCTGCATGGAAGAGGAAATTATGGTTTAACAGCTAATCTTAGTTTCTGCTGTCCCCTACTGCTTATGAAGTTGTGATATTATAGTAATGTTTCGCTGTTCGTGGGCCATGTCTTCCCATCTAACATGCAATACAACTCTGGAGGATGCCAGTTCTGTCAAAAGATTTGATCTTCGGCCGAAGGCCGGAAAAAAAGAAAAAAGATCTGATCTTTGAGTAAGAGTAACAGGTTAGAAAAACTTTATTATTAACTTCCTTCAGTCTAATGAAAACAAAAAACAGTAGACAATGTTAAGGAACCCGACTATGAAAGAAAATTACCTTACCAAGATTTAATTACTTTTATTAAAGTAGGAACTAGGAAGTGTACACAAGTACCGAACCAAACTACGTTAAGCATGTGAACGTTGAATTAAGATCTAACGGTTCGATCCCACTAACAGAAATAGTGATACGTAAATGTTTGACAATGTCTGAGGGTCCCTTGAGAGGTGGAGTGTTAAGGAAACAGCCAGCATCTACCAGGCATCTTCGCTGTGTTAATTAAAGGCCTGAAATGCTGGCATAGCGGCTCGGCTTTCTTTTAGCCCAAACCCGTCGAAAGTTCCGCCCAAACAACACCACCTCACGACCACGACTTTTCATAGTACAGTCAGACATCCAAAGAGGGCAAAAAGCGAACGAGGGAAGTGAAGAAAGTGGCAAAAGCCAACTTCTAAAAACGAACAAACAGAATTGATGCGCTTGGGGAAAGATTCGTCTTTTTTGGGTTTGTAGTATCGCTTTTCCAGAGCAAAAGCATTTACTTTTACTGGTTTAGGCCTCTTCTTGGATTGGATCTCGAAATTACAAGTAGCTTTCACGTGTGATCTTGTCGTGTCAAGGTAATTATCCAACCTGCCTTAATATGTTTGGTGCCTTGCAATGCATGGGACTTTTCACAATTTAGAAGTTTTCATTTAAAGTTGTAACTGGGATTGAATTCCGATAAGCTTTGGTGATTGAAATTTAACTTAAAATCTTACTGTGAAAAAGGTTTATCAATTTTTGATTTTGAAGTTGTAAATTTGTGTTTAGTGTATGTTCGTTTTCTTGGTTTTTGTTGGCAGCGAGTTGGAAATCCAATAATGATGGAGAGAGCAGAGTCGGGGCAGAAGCTGTATACACGTATGCGTCTGTGGGAATTTCCAGATCAATATGTGATTGAACCCACTGACGGATCCTCAGGTTCCCCTTTGGCGATCAATCGAGCCGATGGCTCCATGAATCTGATAGGTTTATTATTTGCTTTTGCTTTTAGATTGTATTGTCTTGTTGTTTCTGCGGGCTTCTTTAGATTGTTGTAGATAATGATTGTTGTTTTTGGGACTCTAGATGAAGTTCCGGGGTGCAATGCTCTTCGAGTTCCTAAAATTCAGACGATCTTTGGGGTTGTTGGAATGCTAAAGCTCGTGGCAGGTAATGCATTAATTAGAGAACTCTTCTTAAACTAAACAACAAAAGAATCTTTAACAATCATCTGTTTGCATGTTTTTGTAAGCTCAACAGTTTACGTCTCCACTGTTCATAATGTCAATTCGCTAGTTTTTTTTTTATTATCTAATGTTGCCTATAGGATATTACTGTAAAGTGTTCTGCTATATTCTTTTCAACTTCATAATTACAAGTGATTTTCTAACCTTGTTGTCATATTCTGCTATGCCGTTAGGATCGTACTTAATAGTTATAACCGAAAGGGAGTGTGCTGGATCATATCTGGGACATCCAATCTTCAAAGTTAAATCTTTGAAAACTTTTCCATGTGACCATTCTTTAAAAAATTCCTCCACAGAACAGGTAACTCTTATCTACTCTTGCATTCTATAGAATGATATTTTCGGTGCTACAGAAGAATGATTTGACCCCATAGTCTTCTCATTTCTGCCTTATTTTCTGCAGAAAAAGATGGAGAATGAATTCTCCGCCCTGCTTAATGTTGCTGAGCACACTTCTGGCCTGTATTTCTCATATGACACCAACTTAACGCTAAGGTTAGTGTTTATTCAACTTCAGTCACATTATTAGATCTTTAAATTAGCATTATGAACCAAACTATTAAATTATTGTGAGGCCTGGATTTCTCATAAGACACCAACTTAACACTATGGTTAGTGCTTGTTTAAAGATCTAATAATGTGACTGAAGTTGAATAACTAGTGTCAAGGCTTAAACAGGAGTAGGAGTATAATCTAACATTCAATTATACACCATGATGATAATTGTTTATACAGTGTTAACTATTAGGAAACTACCAGCATTTGTAACAAGATGCTAATTAAGAAGCAAAGACTTTCTTTAGATGGTACAACTAATTGGTAAAGGATACGATCTTCAAGTTTCTATGCATGCTTATGAGATTTCTTGGCTAAATTAAAGGGATGGTCTCTTATGTTAACAGTGGGCAACGATTACATGATTTGGGTGATGAATCTAAATTGCTTCCTCTTTGGAGACAGGTGATCACAAGATTTAAATTCATGAAAGTATCTCCTTCTCTTAAAAGTTCCTTTTATTTTCTTGGATGTTGATGGATTCTTATGCAGCAGAAGTATCCTCTGTAAATATAAGCCTTCAACTTTGTAGTTTTCTTTCTCATTGATGTTTCCTATTATGTCTAATCATCCATAAATATCAGTTATGCTTATTTCATATATTTGTTACAGGCAGAACCAAGGTTTCTCTGGAACAATTATATTTTGGAAATGCTCATAGATAACAAGGTTGGGTTCCCTTAGTTTCTTTTTTAGTTTCATTCACCATCTGCCTCATTAGTTACATTCACCATCTTCCTTCAAATTTTAATGCTTGTGGCTAATAAATTGTTAATCATTCATTTGATCTTCTTCCTGCAGCTGGACCCATTCCTTCTTCCTGTTGTCCAAGGCAGTATCCTTTTGAAAATATCAATGTTTGATATAAAAATTATTGGAAAAAAAACTAGTTTAGCTCCAGCCTAACTAATGCTTAAGCTTCATCCTTAACAGCTGACCAGGCTTTCAGAACTTCCAAGCAGCCATTGGAAAGGAAATTGCTGATGTTACTCTAATTGCTAGGAGATGCACTCGGAGAAATGGTATCTTTTCTATGTTATAAGTTGTAGCCAGTTCCTGAACTGTTACTCCACTTTTGTCATTGTAATAACTAAATAAGACAACAGATTTATTGATTTCGTGACATTCTGATGAATGCTGATGAAAAAGCATCATTACCAGCTAAGTTTTTTTCTGTGATCCAAGTAGCATCTAGCAATATAATGCCTGGTGCACTCTAAAATGCCAATTGATTTTCATTATTGTAACTTGTACAGCTTCAGATATAGATAATAAGTATCATCTTTCTGTTTTTTTGGGGTGATTTCATTGAGTTATGAAAATATTTCTCTTGGAAGGCACTCGCATGTGGAGAAGAGGAGCTGATTCTGACGGTTATGTTGCTAATTTTGTGGAAACTGAGCAGATTTTACAGATGAACGGGTTTACTTCATCATTTGTTCAGGTAAACATATGATATAGTTTGTATGCTGTAAAACTTGAGTAGTTACTATGAACACCCTTCTTTGTTTAACAGGGTACTGAAAATTCTAGACAGTCCTAATTTAAAAAAAACAGTAACTTTGACCTTGTTATTGAGAATCGTTGATTTTTCAGTTTCCATGCTTGGTATACATGTTGTGCAATAAGTAATTAGGACTGGTTCTTTTCTTTTACTTATTGTATGTTGAACAGGTTAAGAGGTTTCAAAGTTAATCTCATCTATTTTTTTTCTTTTATTGTTTTTCTGAAGGTTAGGGGATCTATGCCATTTCTTTGGGAGCAGATTGTTGACTTGACATATAAGCCTAAATTTGAGATTGTGAGACCAGAGGAAGCTGTAAGTGATGGTTGTTTCTTGCACAATCTGTTTTAACCTATGGCACCTGTAGTCCCTTGGTTTAATTCCTGTTGCATGACTTGTTAACCAGCCACGAGTAGCAGAGCGACATATTCTTGATTTGAGAAAGAAGTATGGGAGGATATTAGTCATTGATCTCGTCAATAAGGTGCACACTATCTTCAACTACTGAGTTTGGAGGATTAAAGTGTTCATTAATTTTGTTTTCCTTTCGTGCAACATGCTTTTGTCAGAAATGTTATCTTGGTCCAACTTTGTTGTCTTTATGTATTCCATAATTATACTTGACAGCTGGACCTGAACACGTTTTTAAAGTATGGTTCTTGGTACTTGCAAGTGTCAAGGAGTGGCAGTGCATTTTGTTTCTAACCATATTAGGACAACTGTTTTTATATTTATGCACTTTGATCTCTTATCAGCATGGAGGCGAGGGGCGGTTAAACGACAAATTTGCAGAGTCGATGCAATCTGTGATTAGTGATGATGTAAGGTAGAACTTCTTTTCTTCTAACTTCAGCTTTGCTGTGCTGCTAATATGTTTTTCCTTTTGATGGACAATTGCTTCTGAATGTTGTAGGTATCTGCACTTTGACTTTCATCAAATATGTGGTCATGTCCACTTTGAGCGACTTTCCATCCTTTATGACAAAATAGCAGATTTTCTTGAGAACAATGGGTAACAATGTTTCCCAAACTTTAAATAATTATTAATGGTTTGACTCTCATGTCCTTTAAATGCATTGCATGGCTTGCTTTTTACTGCCCTTCTGTGATTGGCAGGTTCCTTTTGTTGAATGAAAAGGGTGAGAAAATGAAAGAGCAAACTGGGGTTGTGAGGACCAACTGTATTGATTGCTTAGACCGCACAAATGTTACCCAGGTAGTTGACATCCTGTTGTATATGATATGCCATTCGGTCACACTGCACAATTTCTTGCTTTCTTTTCCATTATTTGCATTGCATAACAATAGCAGGTTATGGTTGCAGAGCATGATAGGGAGAAAAATGTTGGAAATTCAACTCAGAAGGATTGGAGTTTTTGGTGCTGAAGAAACTATTACTGCACATCCGAATTTTGATGAAAGCTTCAAAATATGTGAGTGTTTTATATTTGCTTCAAATACTATTTCAGTGAAGGGTGGTACTTTTCCTTCAATACTTTTCTGCTTTTTTGAATGAATGTTTTATTTGTCTGTTTTACCTTTAGTGTGGGCTAATCATGGAGATGATATAAGCATTCAATATTCTGGCACTCCTGCTCTCAAAGGAGATTTTGTAAGGTACCTTTCCATGGATGTTTCTTCAAATTCTATATGCTGAAAATTCACGCATCGCACTGATTAACTAACCTCTACTATGCTAACATTTCTGAATTTTCTCTGAAGCACTGTTACCACATGCATACTCATCTCGTCCTCTCATAATTGACTTTATTCTATGATGCTGTGCATTTTTGCAACTTAGTCAGACTCGAGCAGTTGTTGAACTCTATGAGAATTGACAAATCATCTTCCTTACCCACTCAGTGGTTTGAACTTCTCAATATAGTTCCGGACTAGGTATTAGAGCCATTATTATCGAAAGGTCTCAAATTGAAATTAAGTTAGCCGTGTATATAATAATTCGACATTTCACTTTCGCCACAAATTTAGACTGATGCTTTATTCATGCTCATAAAAATTCTTTCATGTACAGTTGAGTGTTTTAAGAGTTGGAAGAGTAGAATTAGAAATTGATAGGAAAGTGTATATGATTCAGCCTCTTGTAACCACTTAGCTTTTTTTGACAAATTGATTACTCATCTTGACACTCGTGATCATATTATCCATATTTGTCTGAGTGAACAGGAGGCTTAATGGTGGCACCCCACCTAAACCCTGATTGTCAAAAGGAAATCTGCTTGATTGGTTTAAAGGCTCCACGGTCTCTTAGAAGCAAGAACAATGATGAAAAAGGACATAAGAGATCATCGAAATAGTTTAAAGGTTACTAGTGTGGAAAAGGAAATAAAATACTCATAGATTCATGCTAGTCAATTTGTTTCACTCTTTTTGGATATTATATTGGTATCTTCTATTTCCTTTACATGCTCTAATCATCCTTTTCTGTATCCCATCAACCCTTTGTTAATGCCTTTGATTAAAATCTTTGTAATATACCTCTATGGGTTTACTTAGATAAACTGTGATAATGGCAGTAACCTGTATGAAAACCTAATACTTTTCTGTGCAAACTCATATCCTGCTGTTAAATTGCAGATGTGGCCAGCGGACCATGCAAGGGATCCTTAAAGATGGTATGAACGCCCTTGTCCGCTATTACTTGAATAACTTTTCTGATGGAACAAAGCAGGTTAGTAGACTTTATTCTTGATTCAGATTCCAGGCACGGCAAGTGTTAGTACAATTCGTATCAGTGCTATCCTTGATTGTAAAAGTTTTCTATTTTGGGGTCTGTTGTCCCAGAAACTTAGTTTTGGCATCCCTCAGGTGTGGATAACCTTCTGTTTTTGGGACTCAATTATTCTTGTAGAAAGTTATCATCAGCACACTTTTTACTTACAAAGCATTTCATGAGGATTCATACAATATCCTATCAGCACACTTTTTACTTACAAAGCATTTCGTGAGGATTCATGCAATATCCTATATATCATAAGCTTAAATTTCTTTCTTCGTATTTATTAACATGCGGATCCTGACTTACTCTTTCCTTTGGCACTTGTGAAGGATGCAATTGATCTCCTGCAAGGACATTACATTGTTTCTGTAAATCGGGATATGACCTCTCCATCTCAAACAGGGGGTCTCGAGAGTGTAGCTGTAAGTGCTAGTCAAACAAACATATTTCCATAAAGAAATTTTTTGCATTTCTTAGGATTTTTAGTATGCTTACCAGAATGTATTGCAAATTTCTGAGATTCGGTACATCATGAAGTAACTCCAATTCTATCCTGTTCTTCTGACCATCCGGAGACTGTTGTTCTGATTGCATGTGGCTCAAAATGAGCTACCTTGAACTGATGTCAAGTTGATTTTGACAGTCTCTTCCTCTGGCATTGTCGTTGGTCTTGATCTGCTTATTTTTGGCTATGATGTCACTTAGGCAAGGTGAGTGGGGTTTGTTCTTATTTGTCTGGAGAATTGGAGGGTGAAAACTATCTCTATCCCACTCATGACCTCCCCTTCTTTGCAGGGCCGTATGATGTTCGACATTTGTTCTTGTCAATGTTGTGGACAGGCCTTGGTGGGGGGATTGCAGCATTGGTTAGAGCAGATGGCAGAATTTTCTGCAATCGCCCTCGTCTGCATAAGCCTCGACGTTAATTCACAAGGCTCTACCAAGTACAGATTCCATGTTAAACTTTAAAGCTCTGCTCTGCCTCTGCCCATTAACTCAAATGCCCCATTCTTTTTGTTCCTTATTTTGGGTGCAATTTTTAAGATCCTACAAAGTGCAAAAGTTGTTTGAATATCTGTTATTACTATAAAGTCCTATTTATTATGTACACTCATCTAGACCACTGTCTACTTGTAACCGTAATATATAATGATTAAAAAATTTAGGGGCTGTTTGTTTCTTTTTTTTTTTTTCGTTTTTTGTTGTCGTTTTTGTAAAAAGAAAAACAGGTAAGTAAAACGTGTTTGGTTTATTCTGTTACGATTTTTTGTTTCTGAAAATAAAAAAATCACAACGGTTTTACCGAAACCAAAAAACATCGTTTCTTTGAATTTTGACAACATGTTTTCTTTGACAGAAAACTAACATATCCCTACTTTCTATCTCGATTAATAATAATAATAATAATAATTAATTTAGCCGATTTAACTATAAATTTTTGAATCGGTTTATTTAACGGTTTAGTTTTTAATTTTTTGTTTAATTTACTTTAATAATTCTTATTGTTAAAACCAATCAATTTATTAATTAATTGTTCAATTTTATAAGTTAATCAATTATTAATTTCTATTTAATAGAGTTGAGAGGAAATATCGAAATATCTTAAATGTAGCTTGTGCATTAAGATTTTAAGGAAATCTTCCTATTGAGTTTTGGGGAGAATGTGTTTCAGCAGCAGCCTATCTTATAAATTGCACCCCCTCTATGTTACTAAATGAAAAAATCCCCTTGGAAATATGGCACGGGAAAATCCCTTCTTGTGTTCACTTGTGTGTTTTTGGCTCTTTATGTTATGCTCACACCAAGGGACAAAATGAGATAAATTTGCAATTAGAAGCTAATGATGTGTTTTTGTTCGATATTTACATCGGAAAAAAGGGTGGAAACTATATGATCTTCAAAAAAGGAGTTTTTCATGTCTAAGGATTTGAATTTCTTTGAAAATGAATTTCCATTTGCTTCTAATAATACATGTGCCAGCGATTATGTTACTGGACATGATCATATTTTGGGTAGTGCTAATGATGATGGTTTTGAGAAAGATGGAAGGAATGCTAGTAGTTATGAAATGTATAAGGGTGCATTGGCTGGAGGTGGGGCTCCTATTTTTAACGTGAAGGGGGCACACATAATGAAACATAAGTAGACATAGAATTATAAAATGTGGAGGCACAAATTCAAGATGGGGAAAATGGGCCAACAACTGATGCATCACAGTTGGGAAGTGGACAAAGAAGAAAGGAGCCCTCTGTTCGCTTGCAGGACTATGTGACCAACACAATATGAAAGTTGAGCCCGTCCTCAAGCACATCTGCATCATATCATACTTCAGGTACATTCTATCCTATAGCACATTTTATGAGTTGTGACAAGTTTTATTTCCAACATCAAAATTTTCTTGCAGCTATTATAGTAAAACGTGAACTCGGATCATTCATTGAAGCCGTCAAACATGAAAAATGGAGAGAAGTGATGCGAAGTGAAATTCAAGCTTTGGAAAATAGTGACATTTGGGTTGTCGAGTCTTTGTCCCCCAGGGAAGAAGGCGTTAGGTTGGAAATGAATTTATAAGATCAAATATAATTCAGATGGTACAGTGGAGAAATACAAAGCTCAATTAGTGATGTTTGGAAACCATCAAATTGAAGGGATTGACTATACAGAGACATTTGCACCTATGGCTAAAATGGTTACAATGCGAACATTCTTACCGGTCACAATGGCCAAGTAATGGGAGTTACACCAGATGGATGTCCACAATGCTTTTCTACATGGTGATCTTAATGATGAGGTTTACATGAAAATGCCTCCTGGTTTTCATATACAATGTCCTGGTATGTTATGCAAGCTTCAAAAATTGTTATATAGGTTGAGACAGACTCTAAGATGTTGATTTGCAAAATTATCTACAGCCTTGAAGGAGTATGATTTAAGCCAGTCTTTTTCAGATTACTCTTTGTTCACTTTACATAAGGATGGTGTCCAGATTAACATTCTTATGTACATGGATGATTTAATTATTTCTGGGAATGATCATGGAGCTATACAAAAATTCAAAGGATATTTGAGTGAATGTTTTCGTATAAAAGATTTGGATGTTTTAAAATATTTCTTGGGTGTAGAAGTAGATAGGAATTCTCAAGGAATTTTCTTGTGCCAGCGAAAATATACACTAGATATAATCTCTGAAGCTGGATTACTTAGTGGAAAGCCAAGTAATTTTCTCATGGAGCAAAATCATGGGCTTGCACTCGTTGATGGAAAATTGATTGATGATCCAAAACATTATCGACGACTAGTTGGATGTCGCATATATCTATGTTTTACTAGACTCGAGCTGCCATATTGTGTTCATATACTTTCACAATTTATATAGAAGCAATGAGAGGAGCATTGGTATGTTGCCTTGTGAGTTGTTAGATACCTAAAAGAAACATTAGGAGAGGGCGTTTTGCTACACCATAACTGTGATCTCCAATTGTCCGGGTGGTGTGACTCGGATTGGGCTAGTTGCTCATTGATTAGGAGATCACTCATTGACTAGTTTGTCTTATTGGGTGATTCTCCAATTTCTTGGAAGACAATGAAACAACAAACTGTTTCCATATCATCAACTGAAGTAGAGTACTAATCTATGGCTACAACAATATGTGAGCTCAAATGGTTAAAGAATATCTTGTCTAATCTTGGAGTGGAACACTCTAAGCCAATGCGTCTATACTGCGATAGTCAGGCTGCACTTCATATCGCAAAGAATCCTGTTTTTCATTAGTGAACGAAACAAATTGAAGTTGATTGTCACTTTGTTTGTGATGAGATTGTAAAATGAATTATTCAGTCAGCCTAAATGCCTACTCATGCCTAGTTAGCTAACATATTTACCTAAGGCCTTAAGCAAACACCAATTTGATTTTTTTATCAGAAGTTGGGCATTCAGACACCCTCATGCACAAACTTGGGGGGGGGGGTAATATTTTGTAAATATTCTTTCTATATTTAGTTCCTTATTTTTAGGAATTTAGGTTGGCATTGTACGAGTTTGTACTGAACTATAACTATTGTATATATACTTACGGGTGGAATGACAACAACGGAATAAAAATTTTAAACCCTACAAAAACTGATATTCTGCCTCCTCCCTCGAGTGAAACCATTCTTGTAGTTTCTCTACCATTGAAAATGTAAAGAGCTTCCAAATGGTCTATGACCTATAGGCTTTCATATTGATAAGTTCCCTACGAGCTATGTTTTCCCTATTATAGAAATGGACAGTTACTAATTGGAGTAGGCATGACTTAGAAAGACCCTTATCAACGATGCAAACTTTTTTATGTTTAGGTTTAACATAGAATCTAGTATGATCTAAAAACATGAATGATGGATATGACACATCACACATAGGAAGCATGTTGGCCCCTGAAATTTTTTTTTATATTAAGCATGATTTGGTTAATGGGAGGCCATGATGAGTTAAATTATGTTGACATTAATTAATGTAGTAGCATTAATTAGGTTAGGTAGCATGAGTTAGTATACATTAAATGGAATTAAAAGAGTTAGGTGATATGGGCTTTGGGCTTAAGTGGAGGTATAGAAAG
>JAOQMQ010000196.1:9332619-9348006 GCA_027563845.1 Erythroxylum subrotundum
TATGTAAAGGGCAACTCTAAAGTGGTAGTACCTGCAACTTCGTTACATTGTCCTGCAGCTTGATTTGAGCTTGTTCTGCTGCACTTGAATCCTGCATTGAAAGAAAGAATCAAGTGTAAAGTCACTCACCTGTTTGTTTGCAAGATAAAGACTATAAGCATTCTAATATGAGTGTATAAAAGATGCTTACCCCAGTCGAGGAAAACCCATACTTCTTCTTGATTTGATCAACTGATCCAAATTTTTCATTGTTTTCCTCTTCTTTGTTTGCGTTTTTCCGAGTCTTAACCTTCATTTGTTTTATTTTGCCTACAAAATTCGAAAAATAAGTTAGCTAGGAAATATTTGCATTCTGTAATTATTGATCTTTTAAGCACTAACACGGAAACCATAACAATTAAGGCAGCATACGGGCCATATTTTTCTTTCTATTTCTGGTCTGTTTAGCATCAAGTTTCAAGTGATAACTGGAAGTAAAACAATGATCTTAAACAGCTCACAACACATTGGACATCAGTCAATATCATCTTAAACTAACCTCCAAAAGCCTGAAGTTTCTTTGCCAGTTTCTGCTTATTAAGACCCAACAAGATATTCTGATCTTTGGGCTTTTCTACAGAATCCTCGAGATCGATGTCATCTTCAAAGACAAGAATGTGAAGACAATATAAGGACTAAGAAAATCTTTTGAACCATCTTAAGTTGCCTCAGAATTAATCGTCCTATCTAGCGCATGTGGAATTAATACCTATGTCTAATTCAGTCTCATCGTTGTCTGCAACTATAGTGTCTTTATTCTCATCATTCCTCGCAAAATTTTCAGTTGAAAAGATCACTGCCAGCTCTTCAATACTTTCTTTTGTATCCTCTGTTTCCATCTCCAAAACTTGTCTGGATTTGCCACCTTTTATATCTCTAATTACAGAGCTAAACATACCCTATCATTCCAGTTAAGAAAAACGAATTATACTACTGTTAAGTCAGAAACGTAATGAATCAGTTTGTCTCAAGCATATACCTTTTTCTTTTCCTTTTGAGCCACGGATCCTGTGGGAAGTCCTTCTCTTGATTTCAACAGGTCTTTCTGATACACTTGGCTAACAGAGTTCAAAAGCCTGATAGAAGTACATTAAACGTAATGGATCAAATGAGTGACTCCATGCGAATTCTATTAATCCAAGATTATCTTTTCATAGGAGTTTTCACCACAAGAAGACAATATAGTTCTGTCAGGAAAAGCTGCACAATTCCTATCAGAATAGAAAGGCCATGAAGAAAAGACTATATAGGGCCTCATTGTAACTCCAAACTGTGCCAAGAGTGCCAGTAATATTATTTTACTCCTTTTGATTTGTGTTCACATAACAAGAAGCTAGGAGAGGACCATGGAATGTAGCCCCAGCATAGACACAAACCTGAAATGTTCTTTCCGGAGCAAAACTGACACAACAAAAATTTCCTGATCGCTATTCACCTGTAAAAGTAGAAGATACAGCAGTAAATAGCTATGTGTATTGGAATATCTTGTTGAGCTACAAGTTTAGAGAAGTTACCACAATAAGTTCTCCATCTCGTGAACAGCATATGGAACTATCAGCCATAGAGTTCAGTTTGGGCACCGAGTGTGTGAAACCTCGTATTGAATACTCCTTTATCAATGATAGCTCTGGCAACGACCTTGCAAATTTTCAGAATAAAAGTTAGGAATCATACAGATCCTACAATGTTCATAGCATAATCAGGAAGCAATTGAAATTCCTGCATCAACTGTTAGCGACGCCTGTTGTTATTTATATTTGATTAATTGTGTCTTTCATTCATATGTGAAACCTCAATCCTAGAAATCTAGCAAAACTTTGACTATGAGTTTTAGAAAGAATATGCATTTCTATGTTTCACTCCATAATTAGTTATTGGAAGTTTCCAATTTTCATCAACAGTTATAATCTCCCTGCTCATATAACTAGAGTATTTCTGAATGGGACAACGTAATGAACAAAAATCACCACCTTATCTCAATTCTCTCATTAGAGAAACAGAGTATTAGACCAATTTCAGAGTCACTATAAAATGTTGAAGCCCAGCAGCATGAAGAGGAATGGAACTTCTTCTTGTAATGAACTTTCTTGATTCCCTAGGAAAAGAAAAAAAAGGGAATAGTTAAGAACTAGTTAAGCATATCTAAAATGCACAGTTGTGTACATAAAGAGGTGATGCACACAAAGAGGTGATTTACCTGAACAACGTGATTTAAGGAATACACATATACAGCTTTCTCAGAACATATCAGCACAAAAGACTGCTTTGGTACATCATCAGACTTGCTTGGATCTAGAACATTTAATGTGTGTGATCCTCCTGATGAGTCCTGACCTTCTGTTCAGTGGAAGAAACTATTAACCAATAAAAGATTTCTAAATAATGAAAAAGAACTGAACGGGATTCCTATTGTTGGAGTAGTTAAATTTAGGTAAAAAGGAAAATCATGACATTAATGCCTACCAAAAATTTGCAAGAATAGAGCTTTAGAGGGTTTTTTGGGTTGCACTATATTAGTGCTCAACATGTTTCCAGTTTCATCTTCAAGAGCAAAAATTGACGAGTCTTTGGTTGCAACCAAAAAAATATTCTTCTCAAAACCACGAATAGAGCAGGTTGCGGATTGCACCGAGATGATGCCAGTTGAAATTTCACTTGCAACATGTTTCTGATACAACAGTGTTGGCCCCTCTATGTCAATAAGTGATACCTATAAGGTGAAAAAAAAGTCAATATCCCATTTTTCAACTTGGAGATGATGAAAAAGAACGAAATTATGCTCTTTCAGTTAAATGCATATTTCCACTCTAGCTTTAAAAGCTCTACATCCAATATAAGCCAGTTGCAAGGGCTTAGCAAGTAAAATAAACATTTAATATGGAAAAGGATACAATAAAGAAATGGGGATAGAAAACTTACATATCCTTGGTCAGAACCAACAACAAGACGCCCTGAAATGCGGCTTGTACTGATGTAAAGTACAGGACCATTCAACTTGATGAGTTTAAGGCTCTGGATGATGTGGTTGTTTCCTTTCTTTGAAATTCCTGTCAAGAAAAGAATGTAGGAGATTGATTTTAGACATTAGTCATTAACCAAGTTTTGAAGCTCACTGTATTTAGATTGTGCATACAAGTCATACTATCCTAAATTCAAACCGTATCATAGTATCATTGTATGGAAATGTTTATTATGTAGTTGCTAATGTCAACAGTAATCCTGTTCAGCTTCCAATAAGCTGGAAGTCCAAATGGTACAGTTTTAGGAAAACTATATGAGAACTGAAAATGTAGAGTGTATGATGAATGCATGAGATAACTTCTTCTTCTCTTGCATCACAAGTGACATTGAAGATATTCAGAAATTACCTTGAAAGGGCATAAAAATGCTGTCAGTGGCATATGGCTCTGGCTTAAATTTATAGATGCGAACCTGCAGATAAATTGATGCTATGAAAACAGTAGTCAATGCACGTTATAAAATTATAGCAATCATAACACAAACGAGGACACTGCAAACATGAATATGTATACGAATATAGTATAGTCAAACTTGCATAAGCATCCAGACAAGCATAAATATGTTAAACATCATTCACTTAATACAAAAGAAATATCACTTCACCGTTCCACTCTGATCTCCAGAAATTAGAAACCGAGAGTCGGCATCAAAATACAATGCTGTCACTGCTACACCACTTACAGAAAAATCATCTTCACTCTGCATTTGGGAGAACAAAAGAAAAAGGGTTGAGCAGTGAAGTAATTCGAACACGGAAAAGAAATACCAAGTTATAAAATGGTACCTGTTGCTTTAATAGTAAAACTGGGGTAAAGAAAGGGGAAGTGGCATCCCAAAAATTTATGGAGCCATCACTGTGTCCAGTTATGTACAAGTTTTTAACCTTTGTAAACCCGGTAAATTGTATGAGGGTTCCATCTTTGGGCTTTGCCTCTAGAGGAAGAAATGATGGAAAATTTTTGGCCAACTGATTGTAGTCCTAAACAAAGAAAGAGAATTCTCACACGCTTGCTATCAATAAGTAAAGATGACCAGGAAAGCAAAACTTTGAATAACCAAATATTTGCCATTATTTTACCTCATCACTAGAAATCAAGAAATTTGGACTGCCTGTGATAAATTTTGCTACGGTGATGCTTGATTCAGCAAACGGCATCTTCACCTTGATTTCCTTCGGCAATGAGGGCGAGTTCCTAGTTTGGGATTGTAGGAGATACTTTTCAATAGAATGGTCATCATAGGCATAAATGTGCCCTGATTTACCTAATAAGATTAAAGAATCCTGTTTATGCTTATTTTGCTCACAAGTGCCACAAATGATCTCCATGTCAATAGAAGGCTCAGACAGATGAAGCCCCAACTTGATTGTGCGAGTTTCAGTTTGCTCATTTAATAATATTACCTGCTCACCAGAACAAGAACCATAATTCATTTTCCTAATCAGTTCATAAGACACAGAACATGGAGCAATGAAGTGTATACAAATTTACAATTCAGTAAAAAAGGCCTAGCAAATGGGAGATGAAACTTGGGATAAATCACTATCGACAAAATCATGGATCATCACAAGTATTAAAAAAAAGCTTTCATTATGATGTGACATGAAAATAAGCATGATTGCTTATTTTGTTTAGATATGTATAAACATTGGACTACCTGCAACATGTTTGAGGATGCAGAGTCAGAAGCTCCCATAACATAAAGTCGGCTTGCCTTCCCCTCTGCATGAAGCCATTTCATTGATGCTATTGGGACCTTGTCCACCTTGTATCCAAGATTAAGTTTAGTTGTTGGAATACTTTGAATGCTACCATCTGAAGTTGATCCAGATTTTAGGGTAGAGTTGTCAGGAACACCCCAAATGAGAATCTCGCCATTGCTGTACCCAACTGCAACTTTACTTCCAAGGGGACAAACCCAGCATGCATAAGTTACTTTCTTTGTTTCATTATTTTGTGATTGCAGCAAACTTCCAACCGTCGTGAAAATGGATTTGCTTTCACGAAGATCCCATAAAGTTAATACACCATTTCTGAATACAATTAGCATCCTGCATTAAATGAAACAGCCAGTTCAAACCACAAGACCTCGCATATTCATGTGAATGAAAAAGAATGCAAGCGTGATTGTTGAGCCATGCATACTGATCAAATGGAAAAGGAAGTTAGCTCTGGCTTTTGAACCACACGCTGTCATTGTTTTACAGCATTGTCATCTTATCGTTAGCTTTCAGATGTGCTACACCTACTATAGCAAATATATACCTTTTGATAAGTACTGTGATAAAACAGAAGTGCAAGAAGTCACTTCCATTCGTTGACGATTGCAAATGTCAAGAACTTACTAAAATCTAAAATCAACAACTTAAAATAGTCTTACCTCTTACTTTCAGCCGTTGGTTGAGGTAAAATGTCTATAACAGCTGTATCACTTGAAACTTCTGTTGAATTCCCTGACGAGGGCCACAATTGTCAATGATAAGCAATCATGAAGAGCTATGTAGTAGAATAGAGAACTTGCAGAAGAAGAAAATGGTCTCACCATGAGAAGCAGAGAGAGGCACGTTATATGCCATTGGAACTATTTGACATGGTTCCTCGATCAGCCTGAAAACTGAAACATTACCAAGGGAGTCTCCAACGTACCTGCCCACATGAATCTCGTAGCCATAACTTGCGTGTAATAGGTACATGCATACGACTTCTTATTGAGCAGAACTTGAAGTGGGGAAACACTTACATGTAAAGACTAAGTTGCATGACAGTAAAAGAGGTAATGTCCTCTTTTAGAGCATGAACTTGAGACAGCAGCCTCTTGTCTACATCCCAAACCTAAGGCATGTTTGCGTTAAGCTCAATGTCCATATCTTCCAATTGTTGCGCTCATAATATGTTTTTACCAATTATCGAAATACGCAACCCCACAACGGTATTTATCAAATAAAAAGGAACTTGCCTCAATATGGTTGTTGGAAGTTACATTCAGAAGGTAGCCTCTGTTATGAAAGAACTGAAACATGGTAACAATGGTCTTCAACGTTAGTCCTTTAATAAGTTAGACCAAAGCTAAGCTACAAGGGAAGGATCACATGTATAAACACCTGAAGAAACTTGCTTGGTACAGCTTCAGGAGATTCAAGCAGAGTCTGTGTATTATCTTTACCAAACAGCTTAATTCTTCCGTCTCTAAAGGAAGAAAACAGTACTTAAGTCAGGAGAACACTTTTGCACCTCGTAGGGGGGGAAAAAACACGTTTGCATATTTAGACAATCAAGCTCACTTGGTGGAGATGGCAAGTATCTTTTGAATAGGGTCATAAGCCAACATGGCAGCTCCTGATGGTATCCCATAGTGAAACGCCAGCCTTGGACCCACGTCGCTAGATTTTATGCCATCCCAATTCCCTGTTGTCTGCAGAAAATTCTGACTTATTTAGAGGTCGATGAAGTAAAACGCAACGTTTTGCTACAGAGAATACGGTGATTTAACGTCAATTCGTCGCTATTCTGGCGCGTGGAAGGAAGATTACCTAACGTCAGTCCAACCTGACAATCATGGCAAGCTAAGGGATCCAAGAAAGATGGGCAACGGGCAGTGCCTTAACGGCAATGCCAGTTGGCACATGTATGTTTCCGACATGGATAAAGAAAGACTAACTGACTAGGTTTCTTGGTCAAGCGCGAAAAATCTTTGCAATAAATGGATCACCGCCCATCACATAGACATAGGACACGTTGACAGTCCTAAAGCTATACTATACAGAAAAGGAAAGGTCAAGATTGGTTTGGCACTAATTCAAGAGGATAAGATAGGTTTCTTTGCTGTCATTGGATACACGTGGCGGCCGTAAGGGTGCATTCTGGTCTGTATCGAACTTTGTATTAAAAAGTTTACGAGAGAGAAGCCAATTTGTAATTGTAATTAATATATGTCTGTCACAATCCAAGAGGGTCGGCAATGGGATCTATTGGATAATTAACGTTAACAAAGTGGAAAATAAAGGGTTAGAAAGAAAAAGGTTACTCGAATCTAAAGGCTGTAAATAGTTGATGAGCTAACAAATAGAGATGGGCCCAAGATGTGTGCCATATAAGAAGCGAAGTCTGTGACACTAGCATCGACATGTCGTACTGTGGCCTCAACCCACTCTCACCAAGTCTGCACTCATGCGGCGGACAAAGGTAAAATGTATCCTCCAATCTACGTAACAGAAAATTACACTCACTCTATGCTTTTCAAAACAGAACTTTAATTACTTTCCGGTACAAATCGACATACTAAAATAATCTAATTGCCATCAATGTCCCTATCAATCTTTATCTCATTTCCTTCCCGTAAATGGAGACAATCTAATTTCCATCAATTCTCCAGATCATCAGAAGCGTAATAATGAAGAAACAGACGGGGCTTACTGAACAAAATTTAATTAGCTAAGCAAATCCATTATACATCCTCCTATGTAAAAGTCCTAATATTGCAGTTAACGAAGCGTTGGATGTCATACAGGCTATGGAAACAGAGAACAAGCAACAGACAGATCAATCTATCAATCAGAAATCAGAAAACGACGCTAAAGCCGATGACGAAGAACAGATCAAGAGAAAAAAGAAAAGGAACAGAAATGAGATGAACCTTCTTAGAAGCCTTCTCCACAAGCTTCTTGACGAACATAGTAACAACAAGGATATATGTGAAATTTAATGGAAATCTGAGATCTTAGAAGTGGAAAAGGAGTAGAAGCAATCGCGATCGACTAAGAGAACAAAACTCTTCTTCAGACAAACCCAGTCAGAGAAAGCAATAGAGAGGGAGAGAGAGTGAAGGGACGGTTGATTTCGGTTTCCTCGAGAAATAGACGCTTCTTTATATTATATATATACATGCGCGCGCGCGCGTGTGTGTTATACTAAGAACAAGGGGTGGGATTGTTTGATCTTAGGATGAGGGAAGGGGTGGGATCCACTGGGAGAGGTTGTTTCTTTATCTGATTTAAGTCCAACCGTTGTCTGACGGTCTGACCTTGTTTTCCACCTGTGTAAACGACAAAATCTAAGAATCTTGGATTGAAACCGACAGTTTTCCGCCAAATCAAGGAATGACACGTTCTCTTAACTAATCAACCACTGTTCCAACCCAATACCAGCCATATGTTTCTCCTTGGATTCCAACTTTTCAGTTCCTGCTTACTAATTTCATAAATTATTATTTAATTGTTTATATGTTTCAGTACGAATCATTGCCATACATTGCTGACTACATTTTATATTTTTTTTGCATTTCTATTTGCATCATGTTAGGTTATACTTGAATCCCATTTTTCTAATCCTACATGTTTATAATTTTGAGATTCAAATATGTTTTTTTTTGTTATTATTCTATAAGGCCCCGTTTGGTTGGTGGGAAAGCAAAATTAATCTGGAATCTGATTCCTTGAAAAATAAATTACTGAAAAAGTAAAGATATTTACATATTTGAATATTTATAAAAATTTTAATAAAATAATTGGGTGAATTTTTATTATGATATTTGGTATGCAACTCTACTTTAGCCCAAATTGATCCTTGTTACAGGATTTGGGCAAGGCTAGAGGCTTGACTGGATCTAAAATAGCAGCCCGAGCCATGGTACAAAATAGCTAGGTTTAAATTATTTTTTAAAACTAAAATGTCAAAATTGTGTCATTTCGAGGAAAGTGGCATTGTTTATAAACAACGACGAATCCAAAATTTTAGTCTTGGGAGGCAAGGAACTTAAACCACAAATATGTAAACATTCGTGCAATTATAAACTTCTCTAAATATTAGGAAGTTAAATCATATTGTATTTAGATCTTTCAATAATTATTTTGATTAAGTTGGTGTTTTAACTTTTCAACTAGTTTAATTTTAAATATGTAATTAAAAATTTTGATAATAACTTAATTATATGTGTAAATATTATTATTATTATTTTATTTAAAAATATTAAAATTTTGTGTGGTTTGAATTCTTAAAATATTGTTACTATATTTTGGAAAGCAGTAATTACCTCTTATAGTATTATTTAGTTGTCATATAATTTTTTAAATTATCATTTTATTTAATATTAGAATTCTTAAATTTTAATACAATGTTCGTTTAAAAATTATGAATAAAGAAAAAATTAATAGGTTATAAAAATAATTTGTAAAATAATAAAATTATACTATAAAGAGATAAGTAATATTTTTTAAAATATAATAATCAAAATAAAAATCAGTTTACAAAGAGGTGGAGTGTCATTAATTCATACGGCGTTAAACTTGAGTCAAATGAGGGCTAAGCCTCATCTCAATGTGTACCTGCTTACTATTTGTCCCATTATCATTGCAAACCTAACAGTTAGGACCTAAAGAGTCTTGGATCAAACAAAAAGTAATGCTGAGCAAAAAAGTAGTCTAAGGCCTAAGCCTGTGTAACTAAACTTTGTGATTCGTATTTGGTGTCTAGCTTTCAAGAGTAATCCAAGTACTGGTCTACGCAGCTACTAACTCCATAGAAGACAAAGCATTATAATTTCACCAACCAAAAACTTGTCCAAGCCCTGCGCGTCGGCCATGTGGAGGACAATTGCCCAGACCCTGGTGGCCTGGTCCCATTAAGGTGTGGGGTGGAGGCCTAGGAGCAACCTCTCTCTTTCAAGTGTTCTGATGGAGTCTCACACGAACAAGTACTTGCGTCTCTGGTTTCATTATTCCACAGGGAGATAGAGGTTTTAAGCATATGACAAGCGACTCTCAACATCATTAGGATAAAAAGTATCACTTTACAGCCACTTTTGAGCTCATTATCTTGACAATTCTTTTTTTGAAAAAGTTAAAAAAATATATTAAATAAAAATCATAATGATTACAGAGTTATATAGGCGAACTATTTCATAATAACGAAATGACAACATATCACGTAGGTCTTTAAAACCAACCACAGCGGTGACATTTAGAGCCAAGCTTCTACGTTTAACGTAAAAGCAAATCGTTTGACATAAAGGGCAAAAACATAGATCGTATTTCCCCTCTTCACGCAACCCTACCAAATTAGGGTAGAATGTTCAGCAATCTTTCATTCGGGTGCATTGACGGAAGATGCAGCTCTACAACTGTTGATGTTTCCGATTTTCCTCTACAAACGGTGGCGCTTCCAGACATCACACTATGAGATCGGGCTACTCTCGTCAAGCACAGTGTCAACATCTACCTCACATGAGCATGGGTTTCACAAGTACCATCATCCTTCCATCTTTAATTTGCTCCTACTTTATATTAATTGTTAATTCTCCGTGATGAGGCTAGATTAGGGCAAATACTTTTTGTCCTAGTAGAAGAGAGAATTTTCTCTTTGATTCCACCAATCAGAGAGATGAGAACCTCCCTTCTTGTACGAGTAGTATTATGAAATCTACTATTGTTTCTCTCTCGCCAAATCTCCTTGATGGAGGAGGCGAAGGAGATGGTATATATGTACTTATTATATTTAGGAGTATGGCTCAACTTCATAAGCCAATCAATAGCTTCTGTGAAAGTTGTACCTGCATTAGAGATAAAATTCAATTCCTTGATCCACTCCCATATAAACTATGAGAAGGGGCATTTGAAGAATAAATGATCCCTTGATTCTGGCTCTATCTCATATAGAACACAGACTGGATTGGTAGAAATGAAGTGCATTCTGTCCATAGTACTTAACTTGTTTAGCACCGTAAGCTATAAGAGAATAGAGTAGCTCGGCATGAGTGACTTGTTTCAAACTATAGGAAACCAAATCTGCCCTGTACTGTTCTAGTTTTGCCACTTCCTAAATCTTGCAATGTTGAAGGTGTTTGGAGGCAGATTGAGACATTGGAAAGTGTCCTCCCTATCTAGATTTTGTTGATAGTTAGGTGTTAGATACTGTAGCTCCGCTAGAATGTTCCATTGACCTCTTAGTAAGATAGATTTTACCTTCCCATTGATAGGAAAATCATTACAAAGTTGAAGAGCCTAAGGATATCTAGTTAGGAATCCTTTACTTGTCCAATTGTCAAACCATAAGTAAGCCTTATCTCCATTCCCGATCTTACATGAGACCAAAGGTTCAAGAATAGGTCTAAGCTTCAATAGCTGGGTCAAGGGCCAGGAGAAGGGGTTTTATAGGAATAGACCAAATACTAGAACCTTTTAGAAAATAGATGTGAAACCATCAAATCCAGAGAGATTTCTTTTCCAGAAGGATATTCCAAAGATTCTTGATCAATGTTGCTCTATTAAATAAGGCAATTGGAATCAAGCATAATCCCCCTTCTTTCCTCTTGCAAACTTCTTCCCATTTAACCTTATCAAAATGACTATCTGAATTAAGGTTTCCCCACAGGAATCTTCAAAAGAGCTTCTTAATGGTTTTGATAACCCCTTTAGCTAGAGAAATGTTAGAGGACCAGTATATAAGTAGGGAATTCAGCGCTTATTTGATAAGTTGCAATCTCCCTCCAAAAGAGAGCACCCAATTAGACTACATTCCCAATCTTGTTTGTATCTTATCAATCAAGGGAAGGAATTCCAAAAATTAAATTCTTTTTGTGGTGATGGGAAGGCCCAAATAGGACAGTGGAGCTGGCTTTCTGTTCATTCCTGTTATTGAGGAGATTCTGCTTTCCATTATGTTAGCCCTTACTGCTAAAATGTACTGACTTTTAGTAAAATTAATCTCCAAACCTGAGAGATCATTAAATAAAGACAAGGTTGACATGAGCAGTTCAATAGACTTGCTATGTGCCTTGGAGAAAAGCAATAGATCATCCGCAAAACAAAAGTTGATTAGCCTTACCTTCTTGCATTTAGTATGAAATTTAAAGAACTTGCTATTACCCACTTTCTGTTGGATTAGCTAACTTAGGACTTCTATACAAATGATAAATAGATATGGGGAGATATGGTCCTCTTGTCTCAAGCCTTTTACACTCCTGAAAGTATCGGTTGGAGTACCATTAACTAGTATGAAATAAGTAGGAGTGGTTATACAAGCCTCAGCCCAATTGACAAACTCCTTAGGGAATCCCAAGAGTCTTAGAGTCCGAAGAATGAAGTCCCATTCAACATGATCAAAATCTTTCTTAAAGTCCACTTTTATGATACAATTCGGTGGGATGTTCTTCCTTTCATACCCTTTCATTAACTCTTGAACAATGGAAATATTATCACTAATTCTTCTACCATGTAAGAAAGCACTTTGGTTGTCAGAGATTAAAGAATCCAGGACTAACTTCGGCCTATTTGCTAAGATTTTGGAGATAATCTTATATAGAAAATTGGTGCATGTAATAGGCTTAAAGTCATCCAAAGTAGAGGAACAAGAGGATTTAGGAATCAAGCATATGTGAGTTTTGTTGATCTCCTTCAGTAGAACCCCTAGAGAAGAATTCCAGTACTGTTTTTTTAACCATAAGTCTAGTATCCTACCATGTCTTTTGAAAAAAATAACCATTAAACCCATTAGGACTAGGGGATTTATTTGGATGCATCTGAAACAACACCTCTTCTATTTCTTTTTCTTCCACTGGTTTAATGAGAGCTGCAGCTTGTTCCTGGGAGATCTTTTTATGAATAAAAGATTCAAGAGTGATTGAATTTGATAGGTTCCAAGAAGATCCATAAAAATTCTTGAAGTATCGCTCAGCTTCCTTTAGAAGGTCTTCTTGATTAGAAATTTCCTCCCCATCTTGTAACTTTAGATAGTAGATTATGTTTGCATTTCTCCTGGCTAAGATCGAGTTGAAAAAGAATTTTGAGCATCGTTCACCATCTTTTAGCTAATTAACTTTGGCTCTTTGCTCCATTAAGTTGTCACAATCCCTAGCTTTAGAAAGATAAGACATCAAAAGAGTCTTCTTGGTATTCAATAGGCTAGAATTGGTAGGATCCAAGTCAAGTTGATGCTGAACTATTTCCAGTTCCTCCCTAGCTTTGGTAACTGCTTGCTGAGTGGAGGAAGATCTTCTACTCATTAAAGTTTTCATCTCCCTTTTGATAGCATTAAGCTTCTAAACACATACATATTGGTGTGTACCTACAACCGTAGCCTCCAATCCCTTTTGTAAAGTCTCAGAGAACCCCTCATCATCGATTAATAGGTTGTTAAACCTAAATGGCCCTCTTCGGCCTTGGTTATGAAGTAGGTTCTCAATTTGCATAGGCGTATGATATGGAAGTTACACTATTCGGGAGCTGAGTAATCTAATCTTTGTTCACCATAATCCGATCAAGTTTTTTCCTCAAAGTCCATCTTCCCGTCTACTTGTTACTCTAGGTATAGAAATGCCCCTGCAACTTTAGATTCCTAACTGACCCACACAGTCATTGAAGTCAAATGAAAAATTTCTCATACTTAAATTACCTTCAGCTTCCATTCTATATAATGTATAATTGAAATGTCCACATAAGAGTCATGGCCCATTGACCATATTCTGGAGCTGTATTAAGCTTTCCCATGACAATTTCCTCTAAAAGACATGATTAGACTCGTAAATAAAGGAGGCAAAGATGTCAACATTTACCTGAAGGGGTTTACATTTCAGGTGAATGGCTTGCATCTCTGTGACAAAGACCTGAGCATCCACCAAAGTAGGATCATATCCAATAATGATTCTCCCGTACGTATAGGCGTGATGGTTGGAGATAAAATTTCATTTTGATCCCAGTTTATTCAATAGTTTAAGGTTTTCATATCTGATTTTAGTTTCAAAAGGAGCAAATATCCATAGCTTTGTGTTATAGGTAAAATCCCTTAAAGCTGAGAGCTTTTTAGGATAGTTGATCCCCCTCATATTCCATTCTAAGATCTTCATAATTCAAACAATGTTGTTTTTGGAGCCCTTCCTTTTGCTCCTGTTAGATTTCCTTTTAGTGGCTGTCAAAAATTCTCCAATAGTATGATACTCCTCCTTATTGTCCTTAAGAGAACCAATAGTTTCCTTTTGATCGAACCCCTTAGTATTGTCATCAAGATTGGCTGGTAAATCATTCACCAAGTCTTCCTCATTCATACTAGCCGCAGTAACCTCTTTTGATTTACCTCCAACATTGTCTTCATCAAAGTCTCTTTCCCCAACATCGTCTGCACTTACTATTTTCCCAACATCATCTGCCACCATTGATCTTTCCCCATCACATTCTAGTTTATTTTTCTCTTGACGATCTTCAAGTGTAATCTTGGGTCTAGTTTCCTCAATCTACCCTACCTCTTTGTTTGTGAGACTAACACTCGTTAATTCCTCATAATCCCCCTAAGAGAAGTCTTACCTGTAGGGATCCATTTTTTACCTTGAGAAACAAGGGACGACTTTCATTGGTATTCGACTGACATATTGTCCTCATAAAGAGAACCCTGAGCCCCAATCTCATAAAAGGAATAGGTTCCGGTAAACTGTTGGAAAGATCGATATTAATGCAAATTCTGGCATACCTCAACCTCCTTCTATTTGTTGAATTATCATCCAAACATAGTGGTTTACCAAGAAAACTAGCTATCATGCTCAAACCTTTTGTTGTCCAATATTCAAGAGGGACATTAAAGAGATTTACCCCACATTGGCACTGGTCTCTTTTCCTTGCAATCAATCTGAAATCCTACTATCATGGCTGGAAAAATAATGGGAAGTTTGCAACATGCCACGACCCTACTTCTACTACTTTTAATGCTTGTGCTTTAGAGGAAAATATGAACAAAATGTATTTGTGTTTTGCTATTAAAGCCTTCATAAACCTTTTGTTCTTCTAAGCTGATTGAGCCCGATCTTTGGATGACAGGAAAAGCAAGTCTTCTATCTCAAAAGAATCCAATGAGGGAGTTTTCCCAAGATTTGACCCCCTCTTGTAGTGTTTCTATATCAGGGAAAATGATAATCCGGCCATCTTCTGACTTGGGAGGGTAGAACTGCAAAGCAAGGTCTACAGAACCACCCACCACTTGCTTCCAGGTTCTCCTTTTTACCGAAGGGATAGCAGGAGTTAAAAGAGGATAAGGTAGTGGTTGATGTGAAAAAGGAGGAGAATGCAGCTGATGTTTGAGTAGTAGCAAAGGATTGAGGGGCTTGAGTTGAGGCAAGGAGAGGTTTCGTAAATGCACCTGAGGATGAAGGTGAGGACCAGGGTGAGGGTAAATGTAGCACCCCACTCCCACAAGACACATACCCGACATCTATAGTGATTTCCGAGTACGTACCCCGCAAGAGTGACATGCTGAAACGATCAATCGGACAAACCTCATCTTTAAAACTTTTGTTTCTTTAAAACAAGGTACAAGTAAACGGAACGTGACTAATCAAATCGGGCCCGTGACA
>JAOQMQ010000196.1:9361300-9374314 GCA_027563845.1 Erythroxylum subrotundum
TCCTTGTACCCTCATATTTAAATGAGTTGATTAGTACAGTATTTACAGTGTGGGCCTACTTCTGTTCTGTGGTTTCCATGGGAACAATCATGTTTGCTTGGTTTAGGCAAGTGCGAAGTCTGTATGATACAGAAGGAAGTCCTTGTACCCTCATATTTAAATGAGTTGATTAGTACAGTATTTACAGTGTGGGCCTACTTCTGTTCTGTGGTTTCCGAACGAAATGTGCTGCATATCTAAGACTCTGCTGGCCCAGAAATCATTTGGTTCCGAGCGTGCATTATTTCCAAATTTGACTTTTGAGATTGTTCTTTGTGATGTGATGCGGCGGGTGTAGCTCCACTTCTTGTGAACATCATGACCATTCCTATGATGGCTTGTTAAGTTGGAAAAACATGGGTACGGGCTAGCTGCTTTATCATAGAAAAACATAAACGGACTCGCCAGTTTGACCATTTCCCTTGTTTTCCAACCGGATGTCGATGGAGAAGATCAGCCACACCTTTCATGCTTAGTTGCAAAGCTTCCGTCTTTCTCACTGCAAAGAAAAACAAAACGTGAAAGAAAGGTGGGGTCGCCCCAGATTCCTCGCCGCCTCTGTGTAGTGTATTGTTGCTCTACCACTGAGAAGTAAATTAATCATCGCCAGGATGAATTGCACATAAAGTACAGGTAAAGTGCAGGAACAACATAATCATAGGAAGACCATCACAAGTTCTCCCACTAATCTTTCAGAATCTTTTAAAAATCACAAAATAGTACACAAGTTAAAGACTTGACAGTTACCAAGTTCATTTCTTTGAAAAGCAACCAGAAAATCAGTATCGAGAACTAGAATTGGGGCTTTTGCAATCTTGTTAGGTGAACCAGAATGTCCTGGTCAAGTAAGAATTCAATCAATACCTCTCGTGTGTATGTAACTGTTTAAAATTTAGGGTCAAAATTTTGCCTCCCGTAAAGTTCTTATTTAACTCGAGCGGGGATTAGTCTAGGTATGGATAGTTTAAAGATATCTTCCCATAATTAGGATCCTCCTAAAATATCTTGTAGGCAACCAAAAAACATAGCAAAGAATATAATTTTTTTAAAAACAAATCCAACAGATCTCTTATCGTCACTTGATATGTAAGCTAAGTTATGCCAATAAAACCGATTGCGAGTGCAACCTCATACCAGAAAGACTGTTTGCGATAGGTAGATTGGCCCCATCTTCCACTATCCGTTTACTCATACCAACAACATTATCACTGCACCAACTGCCTCAATTAGTGGCTTAGTTGGTTCTTTAGCTACTAAGTTCTTTTACTATGGTGATCATACTAATACAATCAAGTTTCAATTCGAAATAACAACTTACCATCAAAGCTACATAGCTTTGGAGAGATTATTTGCGTCTAACCTATAATTGTTGAACTCAAAAGAACTTGTTGAGAAATCAACACATGATCTAATCTTGCGTGTAGCGGAATAATTGCGAAATTTTTTTGTATTTGATTTCATGAAATCAGGATCATTTGAAATTATATAACATAATTAACACATAAATCATTAAAAGCGAAATTTTTTTGTATTTGATTTCATGAAATCAGGATCATTTGAAATTATATAACATAATTAACACATAAATCATTAAAAAGTATGAATTGTAATTCATACTTTATTCCAAAACTTATTTCTATTCTTGTCGTTTCCCCTACAATTATTTATAAAATTGATTCATCTCAACCACTTTTAACGGTATCTACAGAACACATTAAGAGAATAAGTTTATTTATAATAATTTTGGACATTATAGTAATTTAATTTAAATTTTAATTAAACTTTGTTTAGAATTATAAATAATTTTAATTAAATACTAATTATACTCAAATAAGATTCAATATCTCATATGGATCCTTATTTATTAAATACATCATATTTAATCATGAAATTTATCAAGCTTTACAATCAAGGCAAACATGATTAAAATATCTTTTTTTTATCTTTAACTTATTATTTGTGTGTGACTCATTGAGTTCTTAAATATGTTGAAAAAGAATACAAATTATAAACCTAAATCATATTTATGATTAGATAAATTAAACTTCTTTAATTTATCTTTATTTCTCTAATCAAATAATTTATATTCATTGACCAAAATTGACATTTAACAATACATTACGACCATCCAAGTATTTAAGAATGTCAAAGTAGTTTTTACTAACATTTTTATATATGATTTTTTTATATAATTCAATCCTTTCATCATACAATGTTTCAATTAGGCATAGAGCATAAAATTAATATCTATTTTATTTGAGTATAATCTTATTAGTTCTCCACTATTTGCAATTGATTCAATTAATGACATTTGTAAACTATTTTATAAAGTTTCATTCCACCTTGGTTAAAAAAAATTCAAATTAATACTAATTGAAAATAATAATACATTCTTCCTAATCACTTTAGGTGATGGATAATGTATTTATCACTCAACTATCTCCATATAATTCATACTATATTCAATAACTATTGACTGAACTATTCTTGACTAGAATATGTCATAAGTAGTATTAAAACGTAACAATCCTCGTATGAGATAACTTTGGAGATTTAAATAAAATGATTACTTATATAATCATAACAATAAGAGTTTCTATAGACATACAAATAATGTTCCAAATGTATTTCTCATACGAGGTCAATTTAGTGATTGTTCTCTAATAAGTACGCATACGTTTGGTTAAGTATTTTGATACTTTAATATATGAGATCAACTTCCTTTACAAGAAAAAACATAACATGTGTTAATATCCAATCTTAATAAAACAATAATTTAGAGAAAATAGATAAATACAATATAAATTTTATAATTATAATTTTATCATAATTTTATATATTTATCTTATATATCTAATATGCATAAGATAAAAAATACCTTTGAATAATTTTATCACTTAATTACAATCTATTAATTAGATGCACGACATAAACCAAATACTTCTTGTAAAGAAAAATAGTCAAGATTGAAAGTAAGCAAGCATAAAAAGATGGCTCCATCGAAAGCAGACAGAGGGACAAAGAAGGTCAAGGTCAATAGATTGCCCAGCCATGGGCTTTGATCCTTGTCCTGAAATACGCCGTGAAGTTGGCATAAAAAGATGGCTCCATCGAAAGCAGAAAGAGGAACAAAGACGGTCAAGGTCAATAGATTTCCCAGCCATGGGCTTTGGTCCTTGTCCTGAAATTCGCCGTTGGCCTACAATTGTGTTGCTCGTGGTCGACCCAAAACCGTCTTTTCTTGTGGCATGAAATCCCTGCACAGATTGACCTCAAATTCTCATTCGCATTGTTCAGACTTATGAGCCGCACATGGCCCTCTACCTCTCATTTGTCTTAAAAGAATCTCTTTCAAGCAGTACCGACTTGGACGTTAAGCATCCTTAAAACCAGAGAAATCCCAAGTCAAATGTTGGTAGGCCGATCAGACCATCTAAGAAGGCACACGTGTTATGTTAACGCAATGATATTTAATTGAATAGGAACGTTTACCAGGAAACCACTTGAATAATAGCAAGCCATTGTCAGGGTACTGTAGAGATCGTAGACTATGTAATACCCACTACGAGTTAAAATTGCAGAGACCCGCATGGTAAGGGTGATCACATGAACGTAATTTAAGGCCACATCAACTCCAATAATTCTCGAAGAACATGACATAACAGGAACATACCATACATATTCTTGTTACACGTACTGTGTCTGTACGCTGTACCCATTAAGAAAAAGAAACAGATAAAATACGGGGGGGGAATCAGAAAATTAAAAAAGCATGTGGGATGAGAGGAGGTTGGTAAGAGAGTCAGTGGAGTGATGTGAAGCAAGCTCTTCTGGGCTACGGACATTATTTAAGACCGTGCATGTTTGTGTCAGTGACACGGTGCTCCAAAAGAACCACTTCGGACTGCAAAAAGTGCAAAAGTCTGCAGTTTTTTTTGACAATTGAGCCTAAACCACCCAATCCCATTGATGTATGGATAAATATGGTTTGATTCTTCGGTCTTGCCGTGGCGTCCTGTCGGTTAAACAGTTTTATGGTGGTTTGATGCAGGTAATGTTGACCTCGGAGCATTCATTCCAAACTAGCGTTGGGTAAAACTTGACTTCCATATCCCAACTTTTTGGATTTTCTGCACCGATTTTTTTCCATCAGCATTAATCTAGCCGAACTCTTGGATGGTCCAGCCCCGTTATTTATTGGAAAGAGAATTTTGACTGGTGGAGGTGCAAGTCATCTCATGCAAATGTATTTTGATGCCGGTGATGATGGATTTTAGATTGTACAAATCCCATTAACTCCTGGAAATATTGAACCATGGATCTGAAAAGGATTTAACATATCAAATTTGACATTTGGTTGAACAGAGAGAGAGTTTCTTACAACGCCCCCACACCTTGTACCAAAGACCAAACAATATTGAACTTTCTTCCTAGCCCTGTCTTTTCACCGTATGTTTGTCTGTTTCTTTCACCTTTCTTCTCCTGAGTAATTCCCCACTGACTACAGTACATGCCTTTCCTTCTGTGTTAAAGCTTTTCTTTTTTTCTTTCCCTTTTTTATACAGAAAAACAGAGACTGAGGACGTGCTTTTTGTGTGTGTTATGAGTAAGAAAACATGGAGTGGGATAATAATCAAGAACACCATCAACTGCAACAATTACCAGACAATCAAAGAGACTCTCGGAATTCCAGTATCAGTGTTAATGGAAATGGAGGCATGTTATATGTTAAGGTTATGACAGATCAGCAACTAGAAACTCTCAGGAAGCAGATTGCCATTTACGCTACCATTTGTGAGCAACTGGTGGAGATGCACAAGACCCTCTCTGCCCAGCAAGATCTTGCAGGTCCATATCTTATTCTTATGTTCATACTCTCTCTTTCCTTCTCTATTGAATTTAGTTTGATGGTTTGGTGGTAATTCTTCAGAAAAGATTGCACATGAGCAGATTATGTGTATGGAGGTAGTGTAATGTTAAGTAAAAGTCTTGATCTTTCATTAGGTTTTTGTTCACTATGGGTTAAGTTGTTATTGAGTTGCTTTTTTTTTTCTTTTTCTTTTCGAGAAGTATTCTTTGTCTAGGGTTTTGATACCTTCACTGTATCTCCTCTCTATTTCTGTCTAGTATTTCTAACCTGCTGTTATGGGGCTTAACAATGTCTATGTCTACCTGTAGCGTCAATTTTCTTAGGCTACTCTGCATCTGGCACTAATTACGGCATATGCACTGTGCTCACATCTTTAATTTTGGCGCAGTTAAGTTCAGTGAGCCATCTTTTTAGAGTTCGGATCATGTAGATTTCGTCAATACCAGTGAAAGGTTACATCTTTATGTGCCCGTTGTTGTGTTTTTCTCTTTCCATTCGAAGTCACTGCAGATTGATCTGATTCTATTTTTGGCATTCTGAATGTTTTTCTTTATATTTTCACATGAAAGCAAATTCTTAATGACATCCTCTGATACTTGGAGATCATTCCATATGATCTGATTCTAATCTCAACTTTTCTGATGAGGCTCATAAAAAATTTCTCCTTTGGATTGGTTTCAAAATACTTCTGCTTTTTCCCTTGTAAACACAGAATTCCACATGCTGAATGCTGGTTCCTCTGGCTACACCTCTTCCTGATCTTTTTTCCATTTATTAACTGTCGAAATGATGAGACTGAACTTCTACGGTTGTTTAAACTTCTCTCAATCAAGTAACCACTTTCAATTTCAGGAGGCAGACTGGGTGCCCTGTTCTGTGATCCACTGATGGTTTCTGCTGGGCACAAAATCACTGCTAGACAACGATGGACCCCAACACCTCTACAACTTCAAATTCTGGAGCGCATCTTTGAACAAGGAACCGGGACTCCGACCAAGCAAAAAATCAAAGAAATAACCTCTGAACTCGGCCAGCATGGACAAATATCTCAAACAAATGTGTATAATTGGTTTCAAAACAGGCGAGCTCGATCAAAAAGGAAACAATTGGTTGTTTCATCCAACAATGCTGAGTCAGAAGTGGAGACAGAAGTTGATTCATTGAATGAGGAGAAAACAAAACCGGAAATGTTCCACTCCCACCAGGACCCTCCAGGGGCCGAAGATCTGTGCTTTCACAGCCATGAAATGAGTTCTGAACTACATTTCTTGGGTGAGTTACCTAATCCTGATATGCAGATTTGATTGGTTTCCCTTCTTTAGGCAGCATATAACCTGGAAACTTAACACGTTACTATTGTCACGCATTAGCAATGGATGGCTGGTATCAGTTGGGGTAGTATTTGGTGATACTGCATTGATATGGATGAGTGTTTTATTAGGAGTCTATTAGAGGAGTATGAGTGTTTTATTAGAGGAGTATTTTATTTTTAGTAGAAGTCTATTATTTCCTTATTATTTCTGCACTAGTTTATATTATAGTTATGTTAATAAAAACAACTTGAATAAGATTCTTTCTAAGAGCCTTAAAACAGCTTGAATAGAAGTCTTTCTAGGAGTCATAGTTTAGGTGGAACTTTTGTGTTTCTTTGCCTACATAAGGCTATTACGTTATGCAATAAAGTAAGGAAGAAGTTATCATAAAAATTAGCTAATTAGGAGTAGAGTAATTTAGCCTAATCTTGGCAGACCTTGTCCTTGACAAGTGCTGCCAGTTTTTCATTACCAAAAATAGGTTCTGCAAGGAAGGGAACCAATGTAAATAAGGGGAGGGAACCGACGTAAATAAGGGGAAAGAGATTAACTTTCCTGAGAATCGTCCTTGGACTCGATCCCAAGGACGGGCACATAACATGTATACATATCCATATTAGAGTTCCTACTTCATCCACAACTCGACCAAAATTATGGTTGGTGGAATTTCATGTTCCTTATCTCATCAGGCGCCACCATTTTCCAGAACCATGTAATTTTATGTCCTTTTTCAACTTCAGTTCTTATGGTGTTTTCATGGGCCTTTCTCTTATTATTTGGGCATGACATGATAATGAAGTCGGCTTTATCAATCTGTTAATTTAGCAATATTCTTTGTTTGTGGAAGCATTTAGAAGGACAGTGTTAATAAAATGGTTAAAATTGTATCATAGATTTACACAGCGCTTGCACTGTATTTCTAGTTAAAGTGTTTGGCTTGTTGTTGTCTCATTGAGAAAGTATGAAGTCTACCAGATGGCTCTTTAGCAATTATCTCCAGGATATATGAATTGCTATAACTTTCATTACTTCTTCCTTTAATGCTGCCTTTCTGAGTCGAGTCTGTGTGGACCTGAATGCCGCATCTGTGACACCAATGACAGAGCTATATTATTTACACTGAAATGAAATCAATGCAGGAGATGACCACCCAACTGGAAAGATGGAGTTGCCAGGAAGCTATAATCTATATGAACACGCAGAAGACTATGGCATGCAAGGTTGATGCTCAGTTCACCTGGTGATTCTAATATGTATGACCAAGTTATATAGTAGGACTCATCAGTTTTG
This sequence comes from Erythroxylum subrotundum, assembly GCA_027563845.1. Taxonomy (NCBI): domain Eukaryota; kingdom Viridiplantae; phylum Streptophyta; class Magnoliopsida; order Malpighiales; family Erythroxylaceae; genus Erythroxylum; species Erythroxylum subrotundum. The sequence continues at coordinate 9,368,813 of JAOQMQ010000196.1, forward strand.
CATTATTAAGGTCGTTAAACTAATGGACATGAAAAAAGATAACTTACTCGGATTGTTCAGCTGCACCGTGCCTATCATATCAGTGTTCACCGTGGCTTTACGTTGTTTCTGAGTTTGAAAGTAGACAGTCTTGTACTGCACTATACCTTTTTGTTTGGTTTATGCTTATTAGAGCTTCATCACTAGGATTTTGTATGTATGGAAGGAATCATATATAATGCTTATTTACAAATTATCTTTTTTTTTTTTATTTTTGGCTCTGTATAATCAGAAAAAGCTGTGTCCTTTTCTCTCTTTCCTTTTAATGGAGCCTTTGATGAGCTTAACAAGAATTCAATGGTGAAAGGGGCAGCTACATTGATGCATTGTCAATATTCATCTTTGTCGTTTTAATTTAGCCTACTAGAGAGTCTTTTGGTTTCTATATATGTTGCACTTTTACACTTTATCAATTTCAAGAATGCAGCTAGAACATTGTCGTTCTTTTTGCTATTCCGTAACTATACTGGTAGGGAAACAGAAAGAGATAACAATTAGAATAGAACTTAGACCTTGGTTGAACTTACCACACAGCCAAAAAGCTTCATCACATAATTCTTAACATTTAGTTCATGAGAAGAGCTGGAATTCTGAATTCGAAAACCACTTTCAATGTAGAAGTAAGATCAGTGAAGCTCTTCCTCGCTTTATATCAGGCAATGGAATGTGTCAAAGAATAATTACAATTACTAAATCCTCTGTACTGAAATGTTACCTATGAATTTTGACAACTCTTAGGGAAGTGTAATGATATACAAGAACAATCTGAAATATACACCTTTGGACCAACTGTCAGACCTTCTTCGGGTCGTATTTACCTGTACCGAAAATTGTTGTGCCTCTTGTTTGTTTTAAGCATTCAATAAATGGATTGAATGTAAAAAAAAAGGGGGGGATATCACAATTTTCGGAACAGGTGAATAAGTTCCACCTTCTTGGAGAATTTGTTATTTCTTTAATCATGATGGACTTGTTTGACTAATTCTTTTAATTTCTTTTTTTTCTTCTGTGAAGCAGTCTATAAATCGACCTTTTAGGTTAGCCATGTAACCATCAATGTTCGATAATAGTACTGACATTCTCGTTTCAGAAGCTTGTTTTCGTAAGCATTGTTATGTGCAGATGTTTTAAGATATTCGTGAAATAGCTTCCTTCTCTGTTTCCCTTCCTTTCCTGTCCTATTTTAGTTTTGGTATTAGAGTAAGTTTATCCTTTCTAATGGCTAATGCAAGAAGAACTGGAGGGTCTCAAGACGATCAAGCAGCTAATCGAAAATAAGGGGATCAGACTTATTGAAATGAGTTTCATTCTGTGAAGAAATACCTTGTTTGGATTGAACAGCGAATGGCTGCATTAGAATCACATTTGGATAACACCAACACGAGGCAAAATGTTGGTCGACGTGAAGTTGAGGGATTTACGCAAGCACCATGTCTTAGGCGTAATTCAATCCATCCACTACAGCGAGAAGTTGATAGGAAGACATAAAAGAAGAAGGCGAAGATCGGTGTGCAAATGCTAGAAAATATTTTGAAGCACAGACTATGAAATTAAAGGCTGAGATGATGGTCTAAGGCAGAAGGACAGATTTTGTACGGAAAGCCCGTTATCAACCTATAAGCACTCAGATGAACATGTCATAAAGCATTTCACAAGGTCGACTGGAACAACTAAATAATGACAAAGCAACTGGGAAGAAGCCCATTGAGGGGCCGAGATGCAAACACTATCTCAAAAGAACCCAAATGCCAGGCCAATCCATGAACAGTGTTACTGTTATAACCAACCTAGGCACGTTCCAATTTTTGTGATCCAAAGAGAAGAGGAGTAAACATCATTGATAGAAGAGGTGACATATAGCCCTGATGGTGATAACAATGGAGGAGCCCGAAATAGTGAGTGAAGTCTAAAATTTCCAGGTGTTGGTAACTTTCCACAGATGATTTATATACCACTTCACTAAGTGCTTAGTGTTGTTAGCACCGGCAAGTATGGATCGGTTCTATAATGACTAAAATTACTAATACTATCTTTCTATTATCTAATCTAACAAATTATGATGACAGTGATTTATAATTCAAAATTAGAATAATAAATCAACACAATTGATTAATTAGAAAAAGATTAAACTAAGACAATCAATGAAAACAACAATACTTGAAATTCAAATCTCCTTAGAACTTCTTATGCAATTATGACTTAACATATCAATTTAATCTAAAGTTCATTAGAACATAAAAATTTCTTAGCTATCCTAATTTCTCTCAAGACTATTAATAACTTAAAAAATCCCTTTCTAATTAAAAATCTTATAATTACATTAATTTGGTTTATGAATTTCACTATTAGGTTTGACATAAATCTAAAAGATTTATGTTAGTCTATCTCTAAGCTTGTATGTAATTCCTTTCAGTTATGCTAAATTCATTCATACAAAGAAATTTTCAATCTCAGTTACATGAAATCAAATATGAATTAACATACCATCAAGAATAATAAAGAATATATAATTAAATCTCAATGAAACCAAAGAATATATTAAATAAAAAAGAAATCACTGCAAGGTTTATTCTGGGGTTCATCTTATCTAAGTACCATAAAGAATTTAGTTCCTAGTCATATCAAACATAACATAAAAACAAAATAGAAAACAGAAAATTAAAGGAAATGTGATGAAATCCCTTTCAATTTTCAAGAAATTCACTTTAAATAAATGAAAATTCACTTTGAAGGGGTCTCCTTGCTTCTTCTTTATTCTTTCTATCATTCTAGGTCTTTCAATTGTGCCTCTTGAGCTTCCTTTTTTGCTTTGACCTTCAATTTTATAGTTCAAACATTAGGTTTATAGGTGGCATATAGGCAAGTACATAAGTATGTTGATGGCTATGTAATTTCAAAAATTATGAGATCCTCAAATTCGAAGTAAATATTGTTCAAAATGTGAACATGAGCAAGTACACAGATCTGTTCATCTCAACATAGGTATGTTCATGCCCAAGTAACTATTTAAAACTTTATAACAACTTTTTTTGAGTAAAACATGGCCATGTTGAAGTAACAGGCAAGTACACGGGATGTACTTCTTAAACACGAGCATCTTTATGGCCATGTAACTCTTTAGAACTTTAAAACAATATGCCTTACATAGAATATGGTCATGTTGAAGTACACGAGCATGTTGATGCCTGTGTACTTTTCCTATAACTTTATAACTTCATCAAAATAGATCCAAATCATCCTAAACTTATCTAAATTTGTTCCTTTTTTCCCAAAGAAGTGAATTATTACCTAAAAACAAAATATGAACAACTTAAGTACTGGAGACAATAAAAACACCCTAATAAATAAGTGAAATAAACTGAATATAAACCTAAAAATTATGAACAAGTAAGTGATGCTTTGAGCTGCTAGGTTGTATTATATTGACAACCTTTTGGTGTGAGTTTGTTGGATTTGATTGGTTGAAAGATAATTATAAAGGTGATGAAGTCTTCAGAGGAATCTAGGAGTAGTGAATAAACAAGTAAGCTATTGATGATTTCCACATCCGCGAGGGATTCCTTATTGAAGGAAACAAACTACGTCTTCCACACAATTCCTTATACAAAGTTATTAGAGAATTACATGGAGGAGGTTTAGCTAGACATCTTGATAGGGATAAGACTATTATTGCAATCAAAGGATATTATTGGCCTCAATTAAAGCAAGACGTGGGAAAATTAGTAAAACAATGTTGTACATACCAAAAAACAAAGGGTCACACCTGAAATTCTGGTCTCTATACTCCTATACCAATTTCTAAGTATATTTAGGAAGATTTTTCAATAGACTTCACGCTTCTATTATCATGAACTCAGCAAGGTATGGGTTTAGTTTTTGTTATGACAGATAATTTTCAAAACTTGTTCATTTTATCCTATCTAGAAAGACTACATACTTCAAACATGGATAAATTTTTTAAAAAGAGATTGTGCACTTACATAAAGTCCTTACGTCAATCATTTTAGATAAAGATCTTAACCATTTTTGGCTATTACTACGAAGGATCTTTGATTCATCAATTAAGTTCAGTAGCATAACTCACCTATAAATAAACAACCAAAATGAAGTTTTGAATCAGATTGTAGGCAATTCCATTCATAACACGTATAGATACAAGCATAAACAATAAGATTTTGCCTTATTAGAAGAAAAATTTGCATATAGTAGTGTTGTTCACAATGCAATAAGAAAGTCATCATTTTTCATTGTCTATATGTAATGCCCTCATCATGCTTTGAAATTGATCCATTTCCCATAGGCCTTAGTATCTAGTGTAGTTACTGCCAACATGGCCAAGTAAGTGCAAGATATTCAATAATAGGTCAAGGAGAAGCTTGAAGAGACCAATGTTAAGTATAAGGCAACTATAGATAAGCACCTCTATTTGTAAATTTTTATAGAAAAAGATGAGGTTATGATGTTCTTATAAAGAAAAGATTCTCAATTGGTACTTATAACAAGTTGTAACCAAAGAAGTGTGGGCTTATTGCATCTCGAAGAAGAAGATTTATAACAATGTTTATATGGTGGAGCGCCTAACAAACGTGTGCATCTCCAAGACTTTTAATGTAGCTGAACCACCTAAGTACCATACCTATGTATCCTGAAGAGGATGTTAACTTAAGGACAAGTTTATGTTCTAAAATTGATGTTGATGAATAATAAGGGTTTTTAAAAGAGAGTTGATAAGTGCATATTTGTCTAATATTTATATTTTAATTGTTCTTTTTTATTCCTCTTATTGGTTTAATTATTGGGACTTAATTTGATTTAATATTTCCTTGTAGGGAATTATAATTTTTAGAGGTTTGAGAAAAGGGCCCATCGATTGTGAATTAAACGAGCAGCTAAAGGCGTGACCAAGAGAAACGAAGAAGCATGAAAGGAATTAAGGGAGGTTGCAAATAAATTGTCACATCACACATCAAGAGGAAGCACGTGACGGCTACAAGAGGAGAGCAAAATTATTAAAGGCAAAAACAGACGTGGAGCAACAAGGCATGAACGAAGTTGACGGAAAAGCAATAAAATCATGAATTAAAAACCCTCAACTAAACCTAAGGGCTCTAGAGGTTTACTGTGGGAGATATAAGGAAAAATAGAAAAAAAGGAGGGACAAGTTAGAACGTGGGGGGTGACGGCAGAGTCTTGGATTTTTTGGGGAAGCACAACAGTGACGATACAAAGGACAGAATTAGCAGCCGCCAGGGAGCAACAATCGTGGATTTAATTCAAGACTTCTGTTTTATAGTTTTGCTTCTTTCCCTTGTTATTTAGACTATGTTAATTAAGAATCTTGTTTTGTTTAATTCCGTTATGAGTAGCTAAACTGTTTTAGTCGGGAAATTCCAATAGTTATGCTTTGACTCGTGAGACCTATTTGTTCTAATTATTTGGTTTATAATATTCGTACTGTTTCCG
>JAOQMQ010000196.1:9392159-9404001 GCA_027563845.1 Erythroxylum subrotundum
TTTAATTAAATTTAATTTAAAATATCTTCAAAAATATATAAATTTGAAATAAAATTTAATTTAATAATTAAAATATATTAATATTATTTTATAAATAAAAATTAAATTTGAATTATTTATTTTAATAAAATAAAATAATTTTATTAATAAATTAGTAATAAATATTATCTAAGAGATTAAAATAAATTTATTAAATTAAAATGATTTATCTTTAATTTATATCTAATATGTAATTATTACCAGTGATAAAAATATAACAATATTGACTTTAACAATCAACTAGTTTTTTATTTAAAAATTGAAAACAAAATAGAAAAATATAAGTGGAACCAAACAACAGTTCCTAAAGTCTTTTTTTACCTGTTTAAGTAGTTCATGCTAATGTTATATTAGTACAACTTTGCTAATTTTAGAAATATCATACAATTGATTTATTGACTCATACAATGATTTATGGAAATATAGCAATGATTTTAAGATAAAACTGAAGTAGAAATTAATCAATTAATGAAGTAGATAAAAGTAAATATTAAAATTTTATTAATTGATATACAATACAATAGTCATTTGTATATTTATCCTCGTTGAAATTTAGATAGTATACATTGACCTAGGTTTATTAGTTGTATCACTAAATTAATAAAAATAAATAAAAATTGAGAACTTAATTAATAGCGAAGCTCAAGGCTGAATGATTTTGATGATAACTTTCAAATTGAATTTATTTCCTTCTATTACTAACGAACTAATTCTCCAAAGGAAATAAAATCATATGATAAATACTGCAAAAACCTTTCTTATAAACTTACTTGATTTATTAGAAATAATTTCACGAAAGATATTACAAATCACAATCAACTCCATCATATGATCATTTGTCTTAGTATCTGAATACCGGAAGATTTTACCAAATATGATATTGAAGATTCAAAGTTAATTTAAGATATAAGAAAATCAACGACTAGCTTGAAGAAGATGTTTAATTAAAGAAGAATCACTTCATTTGCGAACGGGGGATATACGCCAAATTTTTGAAATACATCAATACTCTTAAAAGTCATATTTTTATTAAATCTCTTGTGTTTTAGAAGGTAGAAACTCTTTTGAGATAGATCATTAAAGCTCATATCGAGCAAATTACATTTTCATATTTTGAGAGCTTGCAGAGGCTAGATAAATATTACTAGTGTGGAAGGTTGTAAAATCTTGAGAAATATGTACACGTGAGCTTGTAGAAGCTCGATTAATACTACTAGTGTGAAAGGTTAGAAAATTTTTAAAAATATGTATTCGTGAGCTTGAAGAGGCTTGTCAAATTACTACCTAAATTTTTACAGTGAAACACTCATACTTGATGATTAGACGTAGGCTTAAGTTGTAAGTTAAATTAGTATAAATCGACTACGTTCTTCTCTCTTATCTTAATTTTAATATTTTCACATTATGTTATGTGTGTATTTATTTCAACAAAAATTCTTTTCGTTTTTAAATTAAAAGAGGTTCTTTTCTTTTAAACAGACTTCTTCTGCTTTAAATTATCTTAATTGGATTTTCTTTTAGCATACTCCTATCGTCTGTCACTTAACAAGCTCTCATTGCTTGAAGAGGTCTTATTGATATTTTTAAACATGGACAGACCCTGTCATTTTATTTGAATTAAAAATGTGTGTGTTTGTTTTATCAAATAAGAGTTAGAACCTACACATATAAAAAATATTAAATAATACGATAGAAAAAAGTTACGGGCGTAAGTTGTAAAGCAACCCAATCCAATTCAATAATGTCCGCATGCCTCGAATTGTTTTCAGGCGGACCAGAGACGAGGAGTGTTCTAGAAGTCCCTTCACGCCGGTGGTGGTCCAGACTTCAGGCTCTCTTCTGTTTTCGGACAGCCGAATCCATTTTTTAATACCAGAAATTAAAAAAAAAAAAATAGAGTACTTAAGTTGAAGCCGACGCCGTTTTACGGAGGGATCACTCTCATTACCCACGTAGTCAAGTGAGCCGGGGTGTTTTGGGGCTTTTGTTTCGATGTCATTATTCGTCCATCTCACCTTCTCTCCCTAATTCTTCCTCCTCCCTCTCTCTCTCTCTCTCTCTCCACCTTTGCACGGAGTTGGCATGGATGTTTGATGTGTAGCTTTGAAGAATGCTCAAAGTCTAACAGGAGAGTGTGGGTGTGATCTTTGGAATTATTCGATTTGGTGATCTCGCTGGGATTTTGGATTGAAAATGGCGGCGCAGAACGCGACTACGGATCTGTTCGACGCATATTTCAGGAGAGCAGATTTGGATGGCGACGGTCAGATCAGTGGACCTGAAGCCGTCGCTTTCTTTCAAGGCTCTGGTTTGTCCAAACAAGTTCTCGCTCAGGTACCTCTCTAACTCTCTATTTTAGGAATTTTTCTTTTGGGCTGGATCAGAGATATTCGACAAGTTTCTATCTAAGTTTAGATTCAGTTCATGGATTTGTTCTTTTCCGATGGATTGATACGGATTTGCTAGTGCATCGAGTATTGTGATTTGGATTGTTTCGACTATGTTGCCAGTCCGAGAGGCAATATATTTATCGTATTCAAATTCAGTCAATTAACGGGTGGTATAATTTGATTGAGATGAATTGAGAAGCCATTTTGGATACGTTCATACAAGAAAATGACAAGAAATTTGAATAACGTTTTCACTTCTCTTTGTTGTTGTTGTGTTTTACTATCCTCATGAAAGAACAATCAAATACGAGTATGTCAGATTTTAGGGGCTTGTGTTTTACTTGAAGTAGTGCCTTTAGTGAATATTTCCAGGAAGGTGGAATTCATTGGGTTAGTGGTTGTAAGGTTGCTGGGAGAGTTGACTTATTATTATTATTATTATTTTTTGGTAGTGGAATTTCATTCCCTCCTTTCCACGGAATTTGTAAAAATCAATTTAGGTGGATGGCTTATACTGTCGTTGTTAGTTAACTTGATTTATTGTCTGCTATGGCATTTTAAAACTGCTCCTAATTCGTTGCCTTTTAGAATTTGAAGTTTCCTTGACTTTGGTGGATCACTTATGAGATGGAGTTACATGCTTATTACTCACTATGTTATTTACCTGTCTTAATGATTGTGTTTGGCTAATCATTAGATATATTTCACAAGTTCATGGTTTAGTGTTTGTACTTGTCAGTTCTATGAGATGTAAAACTTGGTTCTGCATTTGAAGGTGTGGAAAATTTGTGCATATTTCTTTGTGCTAGGATTTAGTCATGCTCTCTGTTTTCTTCAGTACGATATATATTCCACTTGCACTTTGTTTTTAAACTCCTTCTCTAGTTGTGGAATTATTCATGTCACAGCAATGACAGTTTGTTTCATGTTCTGTCTCATGCAGGTGTGGATGCATGCTGATCAGAGGAAAGCTGGCTTCCTTGGTCGACAAGAATTCTATAATGCTCTTAAGCTTGTCACTGTGGCACAAAGTAAGCGAGAGTTGACCCAAGATATTGTGAAAGCGGCACTATACGGTCCTGCTTCAGCTAAAATTCCTGCACCTCAAATAAACCTCGCAGCAACACCTGCCTCTAAAGTTGGAGTACCTGCTGCACAATTGACCGGCAGCACATCTGCAGCAGCATCACAAAACGTTGGCATCAGACCAGCACAAGCACCTGGAATTGTGAGCGCAAACCACCAGTATTTTCCAACACAGCCAAATTTGCACCCTAGACCACCCCAAGCCGCACCTTCTATCCCTGCTTCCCCTTCTCAGCAACTTCCTGCTGGTCAAGTGATACCCAAAGGGGGTAATGTTGGTGCTCCTCGTCCTCCAAGTTCATCAGTCTCAACTAGTTTTCTTGGTGGAAATACAAGTGGCCCAACTTCTCTAATTCCCAACAGAGGGGTTGTTCCACCAGCTACTCCTACTCGGGATGCATTTGGGATGGCAGTGTCAGGGTTGACAACTGTTGCTCAACCAAGGCCACAAATGACAGCTGGGCAGATGCATTCTTCTGTTCCAAAACCTCAAAATGCAACTCTATTTTCAGATCAACAAGCAACAAAGGATTCCAAAAAATCTTCAGAAAATGGATTTTCATCTGACTCACTTTTTGGAGATGTCTTTGCTGCAAGTCCTAGTGAACCAAAACAAGGTTCCTTACAAGCTGCATCTTCGACAAGCAACTTATCGGCCTCATCAGCAAATGTTCCGTTATCTGTTGAACCCCAACCTTCTGCTGGACCAAGCTTCCACAACTCTTCGCAGCTTACATATTCTCAACAACCTAGGGGTGATCCAGCAACAGGAAAACAAAATGAGAAGATTAATGCTCAAACTGCTGCTACTTCTCCTTCCTCTGGTTTTTCTGTTGGAGCTGGGAATTCAGTTTCCAATCAATCCCAGCTTCAATGGCCAAAGATGACTCAATCTGATGTTCAGAAGTATATGAAGGTTTTTATTCAAGTAGACACTGATAGAGATGGGAAAGTTACCGGTGAACAAGCACGGAATCTCTTTTTAAGTTGGAGGCTGCCAAGAGGTTGACTAACAAACTCAGTTACCTTTAGCTATTGATATTTGTTTCAATTGCATAGTTTCCTTGTATTCTTGTTCAGGCAAACTGTTATCTAATGCATTGAGAAAAATTTACTAAGAATTTGAGTTGGTTGTCTTTGCTTAGCATTTTGTTAACGTAAGATGATGCTCACAGAGTTTTCTTTCCTTAACATTTTCTCTGCATTGGAGCTTTGAAAGTGCTGTCTACAATTATTGCAGCTTTTTGTTTAGAATTTCCTTCAAGGAACATGTTTTTTGCTGCCTAATAATTAGTCTTGGTGCTTCAGAGATTTTAAAGCAGGTATGGGACCTGTCTGACCAAGATAATGACAGCATGCTTTCTTTGAGGGAGTTCTGTACTGCTCTCTATTTGATGGAACGTTTTAGAGAAGGCCGCCCCCTTCCTACAACACTCCCAGGCAGTGTAATATCAGATGAAACTTTGTTATCCATGACAAGCCACCCTACTGCATCATATAGCAGTGGAACTTGGACACCTGCTCCTGGTGCTGTTTTCTTTATGATGTCATCTTTTCAGTATTAGTTTTATACTCATACTTCCACTGTAAATTCTCTTTTAAATGAGAAGCTGATGAATTTCCCCAGGTTTGAGACATCCACATGCTGTTCATGGTCCTCGCCCACCTTCTGCTGCTGCAGCAAAGCCACCAAGGCCACCATCTGTTCCTCATACTGATGAAAAACAACCTCCTCAGTTAAAGCCCAGAGTGCCAGTGCTGGAAAAGCATCTTGTGGATCAGCTAAGCCAAGAAGAGCAGGACTCTTTAAATTCAAAGTTCCAAGAGGCAACACAAGCTGATAAGAAGGCATTTGTTCTTTTTAATGCTTATCTTATGAAATTGCTAAATTTTGTTTCCTTTGTGAAAATTGTCTGTATCTTATGTCTAGTGAGCATCTGTAGTAGGTCTTACTGTTTAAAGTTTCAGCTGCATGCAAAGAATGGTGGATAGATGCTCCATTTCCAGTTGAACACTGATATATGTCTCATTGACCTATAGTCTTGAAAATTTATTCCTTTTCTTGATTGAAGGTTGAAGAATTGGAAAAAGAAATATCAGATTCTAGACAAAAGATTGAGTTCTATCGTACCAAGATGCAGGAACTTGTAAGTCTGCCCCAACCTTTTTCCTCTTAATGTATAAGAAAATTTATGGTTATGATGTTCTCTATTTGTTCTCATTTTCTTGTTTTGAAATAGCTTACTGTATCTGGATATAGGCTTTTAGTTCGAGGTTCAACATTTAGTATCAATGACTCAATATGTTTTCCTTGAGTGATCCAAAGTGCAGAACTGGCTTTTGCTTATTTCCTTGTGCTTGAGTCCCATCACATCATTGTTTCACGTATGATGGAAGTGCTAAACATATAGCTTAGTTGATATCATGGAGGTTTGTTAAGGCCGTATATAAGTAATAAAAGTTCAGATTGGTTTATTAGGGTCAAGTTCCATTGGAAAGATATAAAGAAAAACAGAGTTCTATTGCTTATGAAATCCCTATTATGATCTATATGATAAAGACTCTTATAGTGAATGAATCGGTTAATTTGATCATAATAAACTTACCAACGATGTGAACTAGGAGTTGTTATCAATTCACTAGGATAAATGATCAAATACAATGGAATGTCATACTTACAGCTTTTCGACCATTTAAGCTTTTCAACTAATTGAGTAGCAAAACTCAAAACTATTTAGACATTCTTTTCCCAGGCATTGTACATGATTGCTAATTATTGAGTTTTTCAACCCTCAGATTTTGTATAAAAGTCGGTGTGACAATCGACTTAATGAAGTCACTGCAAGGGTGTCTGCTGAAAGGCGTGAGGTATCTTTTCTTCCTTTGTTGATTGACATACGTTTTCTGCAGCTGCACATTGCTAGTTGTAAGACTGATCAATTGAAGTCCTAATCAGGTTGATGTGTTGGAGAGGAAGTATATAGAGAAGTACAAGCAGTCTGGAGATGTAGCATCTAGATTAACCATCGAAGAAGCAACATTTCGTGATATTCAAGTATGTACTTTTTCTTCCTTTACTATTTACTTTTTTGATGCAGTAGATAATTTTTGGTGACCTCTTTCTCTATTAACATCTCAACCAAATAATTCCTTATTTCTTGCAGGAGAAAAAAATGGACCTATACAAGGCAATTGTTAAAATGGAAGAAGGAGGCACTGCTGAAGATGTCCTTAAGGTGCGTTGTGATTGTAGTTTAAGTCTGTGATTGTACAACAATAGTGTATAAGTTCTGTTCTTACTGTTTTTTTCAGGAACGAGCGGATGGTATCCAGTCGAGCCTGGAGTTGCTAGTAAAAGGTGTGAATGAACGCTGTAAGCAATATGGCTTGCGCGCCAAACCTACCTCATTGGTTGAACTGCCATTTGGTAACTTCATGACACATCCCATTCTAAGCTCATCTGGAATTTTTGTTTGCCTTTTCTTTTGATGTGTATTGTAGCACTTGAAAGTTCCCTTTCAAGATATGGCTATGATTTAGTATTTTGATATGTTTGTTGGCAGAATGCAACATTTAATTTATCTTATTGATTGTCACCGACTGTAAAGAAAATGATTTGTTGTGTGATAGAGATGATCTACATTCATGTGCCTTTTTTTCTTTTTTTGCTTGCTTTCACTTTTTTCTTTTTGGATTTGTTGTCAAGTATCTTAATGTTTTATTTTTTTCTGCATTCCTTCATAAATAATTATGTCTATAGGGTGGTGTTTTATGATTGAAAATCTAAATATTAGAGCAGTGTCTTTGCAATAATTTTTTGAGTTTATAAATTGAACATTAATAACCATATGTCGCCAGGTGTTTAGCATGGTTCTTAGTTATATTATTTTTACTCTCTAGCTGTATTGCTTAGACCTTGTTTGTTGATAGTCAATGCTGACATGGAATTGCCTTCGTTCGAGACATTGCGTGTATCTATGTGCTCTTATGTTCTGGTAGACAGTGAAACTACTCCATGGCTGCACTTAGTTGTTTCGATGAAATAGTTTTCATTTTTTTTTTGGATAAAAATTTAAGAACATTCATTGTTTTATTTGTGCTGAGTTTATTTTTTATGATCATTGTTGAGGCTGGCAACCTGGAATTCAAGAAGGAACCGTTGATTGGGATGAGGACTGGGATAAGTTTGATGATGAAGGTATGCTGAACTGTTTCCTATTTGAGCAATGGTTTTATTACCTTTTTTGAATTTCAAAACAGAAACCTGTTTAAGTTTATCCAACCTCGTACCATCATGATGAATTTCATCAATGCCCTGACGATGAACATATTCGACCATGTTCAGGGTACACATTTGTTAAGGAGCTTACTTTGGATGTCCAAAATGTTGTAGCCCCTCCAAAAGAAAAAACTTCAATTAGGAAAGGAACTTCTAGTAAAGGTGACATAAATGATTCACCCTTTAGTGCTGAGTCGAAGTCAGAGAAGAATACAAGTTCAGGTGAATTAAATCATGAGATAGAATCAGCAGATGATCAAAATGAGAATGGTGTGGTTGGAAATCCTCAAAATCCTGCTCAGAAAAGTCCAACGAAAGATCAAGCTAATCAAATCCAAAAGTCTCCAATTAGAGAGAGTGCTGACGGTTCACCTCATTCTAAAGAGACCACAAGGTGCGGTTTAATTTATGATTTTTCTTGGTTATATCTTTTCTTCTATTTGTGTCTGAACTGATACCTCAATTAATTGTCTGATCATATCTTGGTTGTAAGGACAAGGCCACTATTTTCCTTTGTTCCAGGTTTCTTTATTCGTAGATTTAATTGGATATCTGAAGTTCTTAGTGGTGTACTTGTGCAGTGACGGAGGTGGTGCTGAATCTGGTCTTTCCAACGATAGAAGTGTTAATGAACCCCATTGGGGTACATTCGATTCCCATTATGATACAGAGTCAGTTTGGGGCTTTGATAGTGGCAAGGTTAGTGAACTTTGGTGTTTTCATAAGATTTTTATGTTAGCAACTGGATTAATTTAAAGAATACTGTTTAAAGCAATGTAAATCTGTATACATCCACACGCTAAAGCAAATGCATGCACAATGTTACTTGTGAGTCATGTTAAATCCTGAGTATGGGTTTTTGATAAGAATTGAATTTATTAGTCGATATATTGAGACTTTTATTCTTTTATGAAGTGGTACGTCTGATAATTTATTTTCCTTGCTTTTGGCCCCCTAACCTACTTGTTCTATTGGCAACATTGTACGTTTGTCATTTTTTTTCCCCCCTGTTTTTGACAGGTCAAGGATCACGATGGACAGGAGGGTTCTTTGTTTGGTCTAGATGGCTTTAATCTAAATCCAATTAAAACAGGACCCTTACAGGAGAAGAGCCCATTTGTCTTTGCTGATTCTGTCCCAAGTACCCCTGCCTATGATCAGGGGAAAAGCTCATTTGTGTTTGACTCTGTTCCAAGTACCCCTGCCTATGGCCAGGGGAAGAGCTCACTTGTGTTCGATTCTGTTCCAAGCACGCCTGCTTATAATCAGGGGAAGAGCTCATTTGTTTTCGATTCTGTTCCAAGCACCCCTGCTTATAATCAGGGAAAGAGCACATCCATATTTGCAGATTCTGTTCCCAGTACCCCTGCATATAAGTTTGGTGAAGGATCAGAGGACCACTCCTTTGATAGCTTTTCAAGATTTGATTCGTTTAACATGCATGATGGTGGGTTGTTTCAATCATCAAACCCTTCATTTTCAAGGTTTGATTCCATGCGAAGTACTAGCGAGTCCAATCAAACTTATGGATTTGCATCAAGGTTTGATTCATTTAAAGATTCAGAGCAAAGTCATGGATTCTCAAGATTTGATTCATTCGGGGATTCTGATCAGAACCATGGGTTCTCAAGATTTGATTCATTTAGAGACTCTGATCCTGGTCAAGGATTTCCATCGAGCTTTGACTCATTTAATGGATCTCGTGATCCTGATCATAGCCACGGGTTCTCAAGGTATGATTCATTTAGTAATCGTGAGAGTGAATTCTTGAAGGACAATTCCATGGCACGATTTGATTCTTTTCGTGGTTCGAAAGACACTGATAACAGTCATGGGTTCCGATCTTTTGATGACAATGACCCGTTTGGCTCATCTGGACCATTTAAGTCATCAGAGGGTGAAACTCCAAAAAGAAGTTCTGATAGCTGGAGAGCATTTTAGTCAGGTTATGGATGTTAAGAACACGACAACAATTTCTTTTGGATGAGGCCTTTTCTTCCCAGATTTGTTCCTATAGGTGTTGCGGCCTGGTTCTACCATTTCCAGTACATATTAGAATGTGATAATGCATGAATGATTTGCCGTGTGGGTTCTAGCCCATGCTTGTTTTTGACTCCTCCCATTTTTTGCTTCCCCATATTGTTCCATATTATATTATTGCTTATGGTGCTTTTTTCCTGTTGTAAGTTTTCTTTTCCTTCACTTTTTTTCTTCAGTGTACCAGAGGACAGCTGAGACATGCAATTTTTTATTTTTTCTTTCGAAACGTACTGTTAAATATGCTTTTGTCATGGATGAAAAGTTGAATTGATCTGTTGCTCACTCTAGTTCTGTAAGCCTGGTTCTTGATTTAGGTTACTGTCATGCATATATCGTATAATCTAGAATACTTTTTTACTATTTTTTGTAGGTTATGTATAAAAGTTTGGGGTATAGTGACAGGTAGCTTATAGTTTCTCACGTATGATCCATTATCTTTGTTACATAATTTA
Organism: Erythroxylum subrotundum; assembly: GCA_027563845.1. Lineage (NCBI taxonomy): Eukaryota > Viridiplantae > Streptophyta > Magnoliopsida > Malpighiales > Erythroxylaceae > Erythroxylum > Erythroxylum subrotundum. Next base: position 9,402,446 of record JAOQMQ010000196.1, read on the forward strand.
ATTAATATAAAGGACTTTATTTATATATAATATATCTCTTGGCATTGATAAAAGAAATGAATTTTCGTTATTTTGGTATATAGAATTAATTACATATGTATATCATGTTAATTAACTAAAAGATAGCATGTCCATATGTTCACTAATAAAAGATCTTAAGATCTAATAAGTTGGTAAGATTATAAAATAGTTAAAAGATATTCGATGTTAATATTATAATTTTCTGGTTCAAATGGAAAATAGTTAAGTGAATTTGCATAGGATTATGCATTCTATATTTAGATATGATAGGAAATGGTAAAAGATAAAAAGGAGTGCGGTAAGTTAATGACAAGTAAAAAGATTAATGTGAAGTAACAAATTTGAGAATGTTCTAATTGTGTCAAATTTATCAAATGTTTATTGACAATGTTCATCAAATTATTTAGTTAAAATTAAAATTAAAATTATATAGTTTTTGAAATAATCTCTTTTTAATATATAAATTTACGATTTATCTTGCTTACAATAATCTTAATAATTGTGCTTGTACACAAGCATAATCGTGACAGAGAGGAAATAACAGGAAGTTGCACGATCGTGATAGAGAATAAATTTAAAGGAGTTGCACGGTGCACGATCGTGACAGAGAAGAAACATCAGTAAGTTGTATGATCGTGATCGTGACACAGAAGAAACATTAGGAAGTTGCACGATCGTGCTTGAGGAAATATCAAGAAGTTGAACAATTGTGCTTGCACGATCGTGACAGAGAAGATGTACTTCTGTTTGACAATAAAATTAATAAGAATAAGGAATTTAAATAATGATAAAAATAAATAAAATTAATAATAATAAAGAGTTTAATAATAATAATAATAATAAGGATAATAATATTTTAGTCTTTTTGTTAATTATTCCTTTGTCATTTCAAATTTATATTTTCAAACCAAACACCGACATAAAAATTCTTTAGCAGTAAACTAAACAAAGTAATACCTATTCTTTTCTATTCCTAATAATAATTATTCTATTCCTTATCTATTTCAATCGTTAAACTAAACAGCCCGTAAATATTTTGTTAGAAAGATTGAAAATTTTAGGATTAGAGAAGAGTAAAATAAGTGGTTTGTTAAATAAAGGGCTTAGTTAATGTTTAATTAAATTATTTTATTTAAAATAAAATAAAATAAATAAGATAATTATTTATTTAATTTTGGATATTTTAAAAAGAAGATTACGTTTCATAGAATCACGTGACACATAAGAGTAAAATATTTAAATATAATATATCTTAGTGTAATCCTAAATCTTAAACATTTTTCATCTTAAACCTTTTGTTTTTATTTATTTTGTACCAAGAAAATGATAATCTTAGCATAAAACATATTATTAATATAAATCTTCGTCTTTATTAATTAATGAGATTATACAAAATTACTCAATTAGTTGAAAATCTTTGTATAAATTATTAAATTAGTTGAAAATTTTTATTTTCTGTAAGTAATTTTCTTATTATATACCTGTTCATCAATTAGAAATTAAAGGGATGGCACTGTACTTTTTAATTTCTAATA
>JAOQMQ010000196.1:9415319-9453539 GCA_027563845.1 Erythroxylum subrotundum
TAATTTCATTAACCCTTGCAATAAAATCCTTCTAACCTTGACATAGTAATTAACTCCAAAATTTATCCATCATAACCGCATAATTCATTTTTAAATCATGCTTAATAACAATAATAAAAATTCGGGGGCCAACACTGCTGCTAACAAATTTCTGACAATTTAGTAAATATGAAAACATTAAAATGCCTTTATATGAAACACCTAGTTAATTACCAACTAAACCTCAAAAAATTCACTATCATTTTAGTATGTCAGTTTTAACACTCAAACTCTTCCTACATCGATATATAAACAAAAGAACCATCCTTAATCTATAATACAATATGTAAAACAATTCAATCAATGCCCCCATTAAATTTTCTCACATGTTAAACGGTAAAACAATCTAAGCAAACTAAGGTTAATACTATGATATGCCAAGAGGGCCTAATCAACCCAATAAGTATCAATACAAACACCAATAGACATTCATACATATCACATTATCCATAACATTCATACTCCACAAATAACCAATCATAATCATCAAAGTTGATGCAATGTTTTATTCAATCAAATTCCCATAGAAAATTTTCAATAAACCCTAACTATAAACATTTAACAACCAATCATAACTATATTTAGAGTTAAAAATGACAACTCAATCCAATGTAGTAAAAAAAACATTAGGGCAGAAGAAAAACATTTCACAATTAACCAATTTCATCCATGAAAAAATTAGATAAACACTTAATCATCCATGAATAAATTAGATAAACTCTTAAACCATAGTAACTTCCAAATCCCATACACAAACATTTACACATAAATCGTGTAAAACATGAAACAAATAATAATGAAACACATACCTTCACCAAATGCGTAGCTCCACGGTCGGAGAAGACGACGGCAACAGACGGCGAAGACGCCGCAGCTGGACGGAGAAGACGACGGTGAAGAAGAAGCGCGACAGATGTGGAGAGAAGGAGGAAGGTCTTAAAAAGTTGAACAGAAGCAGTCGACGGACGACGACGTTTTAATAACCAACTTACCGATGGATTATCGACGAAAATTTTCGTTGGTAAAATGAAAACATTTAGCGGCAAATTCGCTTTTTGTCGGTAAAATGAAAACATTTAGCGGCAAATTCGCGGCGAATTTCAGTGACAGATATTGCTATCGTCGGTAATCCAAATTTTTTCAGACAAGTTTTCCGACGGTGTAGGATTACTATCGGTAATTGGCAGCGGTTTCTTTACCGTTGCCAATTTTCCGTCGGTGATTCGATGATTTCTTGTATTGACTTTATATATATAACATAAATTTTTTCTTTAAAGCTTTTTGGATTTAATTTTTAAAACACATACCCGAATTGGTGATTGCTTTTTAAAACTTAACTATTTTAGTTATAGAATTTAACCATTGACCAATTTATACAAGTGTAAGCAACGAACATGTTTATCCATTTGCTTAGCCTACCCTCGTGAACTGTATAGCTATCTTATCAAATTGCAAATGCAACAGTTTTAGCTAGAACAAGGCATGGTGTTTAATTAGTCCAGCACAGAAACAAAACTTAAACAATATACAGGTCAAAGAAATGAGCAAAATCTAAGCATAGGCATAGTCAGTGGGGGAAGCTTTTAGCTTGGGAGAAAAAACAAAAAAGAACAGTATGATCATGTTTGTTGAACTCGACTTCTTTGTACAGAAGCCTTTGGCTATATTTTGCTCACATGGCAGTGCCCAAGACACCCTTGAGTCGATCAAGTCCTTCTGCGGATACGCTCCTCCTCCTATGTAATCTTGGAATTACAATTTTAGGAGGTGGGTCTGGAGAGAAGCATACCACAACTACCGTCAGGTTGTCGCAAGTGTTACGTTGAAGTGCCTCCTTCACAAGTGCTCTTGAACATGTAGTAGGATCATTGTGAATCATCAGCTCCTTTCTGACCATTGTAACTGCGCACTGGCTGCTCATCACATCCCACAGCCCATCACAGCCTATGATCAAGAACTCATCTTCTTCTGTCAGATTGATCTCCTCCAACTCCGGCTCAGCACTTAGGGGACTTTTGGATCCTTTCGAGCCCTTAATATGCCAGTCCCCAAGAGCACGAGCCACAGACAATTGCCCATTAAGGTAGCCATCATAGATCACTCCTCCCAGCCTCTCTATTCTTAGTCTTTCCGAGGTGCAGTTCGGTTTGTGGTCTTTTGACAACTCTATTGCTCTTCCTCGTTTTCCTAGTACAGCTCTAGAATCACCAGCATTAGCAATGAGCATGTTCCTGAATAAAGATGGCAGTATCAAGCATATGATTATTAAAAAGGATCATCAAAATGGTTTACAGAAAACAAATTTATCTGGTTCAGTGAATGAGAAGAAAACTTTTCTAGGAAAAGAATTAACATGGACAATCACCCCTCTCAAAGCAGGTAAAAGGTATGAGACTAAAAGCACTGACCTTCCCAGAATAAGGGCAGTCAAAGCAGTCGTACCACAGGAACTATCAACTGATTTAGCATCAGCTAGTGCATGATCAGTCTTCACAAACGCACTCCTGACTGCCTTCTTTGTGCCTAATGGGAACTGGGAATCTTCCACAATATAGTTGAGTATGTTATTCCTAGTAAATGAAGCAGCATCAGTGCCACCGTGACCATCAAAGACCTGCAGACCAGCAAGCAATTACACCTGAATGAATCTAATTTTGTGCATCAGAAAATGGAATTCTACATCGACCCCCCTCTCCTCTTTAGCTGGTCAATTCCAGTTCATAAGCAACCAACTCCTGGATTAGAACAGTGCACGTATGTGAAAGAACTTATATGCCATAGTCAATTTCACCTTCATTAGACCATTCCAGATTGACCAGAATGAAATAATTAATTCACGTTGCAATGACTGAATGAAACAACCTTATTAACTTACAGACCCCATAAAATGCTCCAGGAGAAGGAAGATTTGAATCTGTAGCAGGGTGCTCCTGCAGATTGTCCACGCATATATGCTCATCTTCCATGTACTGTTTTGGTCCTTTCTCAGAGTAGCTTCCAGAGCGAAATACAGGCTGATATCCAGAACTCTCATTAGATGACGATTTATAGCCAATAACTCCAAATTTTGATTCCTAAACATGTAAGAAGAATGAAAAAATAGGTTGACCTGTCGTTTACGTAGTGGAAGTAACACACGAAGATAACAAAGATCTAATCAAAATATAGTGTACCAAAGCAAACCACAGCGATTGTATCTCCGGATACACATGAATCCCCATATGGACTTACAAACAGACACAAGCACACATGCAAATTTATTTCAGGAAGATTGTTTAGAACACACATCCTCTAACAGTAATCCACTCATTCATTGCAATCATCAGTAGCAATTTTATATTTTTTATGGGACATCGATCATTTTCATACATTTGGAACTTTGTTCTGCGAACAATAATTGCAATCACTTCGCATTGCTGCTCCATCCGTTAGAAGTAAACAGGATAAACTTCTGAACAGCAAAGAAATGCTTTCTGGATTTGTTTCATGGACAGTGAAATCATGTAAAACAGTTGGGCTGATTGGAAAATCATTAAGAGAACATATACATAGGCAATTCACATGATTTGTTTTCCCAAGGTCTTCAAAATAGGGGGAAACTACTACTTTAATTGCAAGAAACTATGTTTGAAAAGTAGCAGTTTAATTCATATTGCTTCACCGGATTCTTTTTACCATGAGAATCAACCCATATCATCCCATGTTGTCTTGAGCTTCATCCATGAAATAGATCTTCGTGAACCATTTGATCTAAAGCATGACCTCAGACCATAATTTGTGTTGGACTTGGTCTAAAATTTCATAGTACAGAAAAAAAAAAGAGCCTAGTAAACCGAATCAACAAAAAGGTTAGGAATGAATTGGCTCACAGGTTCTGCCAGAAACAGGGTGCTACTGCAATGGCGCATAGCTGTCGGTGGCTTGCCAAGATTCAGTTGGTTCGGACTCTCCAAATTGTCCTCATTCCGATTCTCCGGGATAAACAAACTGCTCTTGTTGGACCTTGGTATCTGAGGTGAAATATGCGTTCCTTGAGCCATCATCCAAAGGCTAATCCATTCTCAATTATTTTTAAAAGTAAAAACTGCACCTAGCTGGACTCAACCGTAGCTCCAGCGACAGGTTTGGCTTTCGGATACATACATACAGCGAAACAAGTTTTATTGAAATAATAGCGCCGGATCCCAGAATTTAATTGAACTCTAAGCTACAATAAATGATGAAATAAAGATCACAACAATTGGCTCTTTGCTTACTACTAGGGGAAATAACAGCATTCCTTTTATTACTTAGATTCTGGTACAAATTTTGAGACTCGTCTCGACATTTCCCAGATACAGATTTAAGAGAAAACCCAGATCAAAAGTTCATCGAAGAGCGCTAGAACTTATAAGATTGAAGAAAAAGTTTGCATCTTTGTGAGAGGGGATGAGAAGGCAAAGCCAAGTTGAGACCATAGCATTGTAGTAGGAAATGGAGGACCATTAAGAGGAAAGAGAAGAAGAACGAAGTTTTTCATCACGTGGTTGAATGATTGGGGATTCCAAGTTTTTCGGTAGCCATTGTAGGAGTTGACAAAGTGATATGGGGAGCGGACACGTGGAGTCCTGCATAAAAATTGGTGGCCATGTGTTCTCCTTGGATTCATGGCTCTCCACGCCTTTTCTTTGTTCGTGATTATCATTTGTTATTTGACAACATAGATCATGTTCGCCTCCTCGACCAACCGTGACTATGTTCGTAAGATCTCTCTGACGTGAACGTGATCCAAATTTCTTCCGTCCCCAATATGGAACAACAGTCTCTCTTTTTTTTTTTCTCTTTTCTTTTAATAATCTGCAAGAATCGATTATTCTGTTTTTATGCGTTCCATTCGAATCTCTACAGTTTCCGGTGTTAACTAAACAATAGATTGGTATTTACAAATCTTGAGCTGTATTTAGTCAGTAACTGTTTATGATCCATATACCAATAATATGACAAAGATTGCAGTGTAGAAACCAAAGAAAGAAAGCAACTTTAACTAAGATGCTCCGCGAAGATAAACACCAAGGGTACGGAATCACTGTTTCTGCGAGGAAGAAGTGATACATGAAAATTACGTCAGCCAGTTGGGCAATCAATGATCGTTGTTAAGATTTAATTACTAAGAAAAGTCGAAAAGCTGACAGCTCTTTTCCTGGAGAATTTCTGGATGGACATCTCCAATCTCAATTTACTCTACCAAACTGCGGGACCCTGGAAGTCATCGTTGGTTGTGTAAAGGTTTAAGTTGCTTGTTTGCTTCAGAAAGGACGGGACGCTCAACAGAGTTATCTCGTGGTCCTGTGGTCCTGTGACTGTAGGTGATATTTGTTCGCTTGGAGACAGTGGACCAACAGGTCATAAAATCATTAAATCAAGATGTAGATGTAATGGAATCGTCATCTTCGTAGTTGCCAACGGTATCTTTGGAAAATTAGCGTCAATGTAAAGCCTAAAACGACCTCTCTACATTCGTCAAGTCAATTGCTGTATGCAGATTCGTGAACGTGTACTAGTTTAAGGGTAATATTAATTGCCAACGAACTTGAATTTTCCCCTGACACATAAATCTTGGAAAGTATATGGACACCGATACTCCTCGAACACCTTAGAATTTTACGTGTCGAAGGGCCATTTGGGAGGTAGTTCCATACTTAAATTTGGCTATAACGCTTAAGATACTCCCGCGGTATTAATTGGACGCAAGTTTTAGTTAAAGATCGCTCTTTCATTCTGATATCTCTGTTTTGGCGCTACACAGTCAGCATATTTTTCAGACAAACAATTAGTGAATTCTCTTATATATTCGTTCCATTTGCTTGCATACAGGTAACACTATGGGGTTTGTAGTTGAGCAGTATACTCTACAAAAAGCTCTTTTGGTTGTCTTAATGGTTTTCAGCAGCCTCTCTTCGAAAGGGGTCAGTGTGAATGTCAACACAAGACCTAAATATGTAAACATTGGTGCTCTTCTCTCTTTCGACTCCACCATCGGGAAAGTTGCAAAGGTCGCAATAGAGGCTGCTGTGAAGGATGTGAACAATGATCCCTCTGTCCTTGGAGTTACAAAGCTGCACCTTACTATGCAGGACACTGCATATAGCGGATATGTGGGCTTGCTTGAGGGTAAGTACTTTAAAACACCAGCTTTTCTATTATATTCAGTTAACTTTCTATGTCTGGAAATATGGGTTTAATTGTGATTGTTTAATCGATATTATTCCAGCCTTAAGGTTGATGAAGAACCGGACAGTGGCCATAATTGGTCCCCAATTTTCTGTTACTGCCCATATCGTATCACATATAGCTAATGAGCTTCAGGTACCCGTAGTATCATTTGCAGCAACAGATCCCGTTCTGTCTTCACTTCAGTATCAGTTCTTCCTCCGGACATGTCAGAGTGATATTTTTCAGATGGCTGCAATAGCTGAAATCATAGACTACTATGGTTGGAGGGATGTAATAGCCATCTTTGTGGATGATGATCAAGGAAGAAATGCGATTGCAGCATTAGGAGGCAAGTTATCCGAAAGACGTTGTAAGATCTCGTATAAAGCTCCATTGAGTTCCCAAGTTAATCGAGTAGACATCATGAATACTTTAGTCAAGGTGGCCATGATGGAATCCAGAATTCTTGTTCTTCTTGCTTACCCTGAATGGGGTCTAGAGGTGCTTGATGTGGCACAATATCTTGGCATGACAGCAACTGGGTATGTTTGGATAGTCACTGATTGGCTTACAACAGTCCTGGATACAGAATCTCCTCTTTCTTCAGACGCAGTGGATAACATGCAAGGTGTTCTGACACTGCGTGTGTATAGTCCTGAATCACAACAGAAACGGAATTTGCTCTCTAGGTGGACCAACTTGAGCACTAGAGAGACAACTAAAGGCAGTTTGGGGTTAAATTCTTATGGTCTGTCTGCCTATGATACTGTTTGGCTCCTAGCTTATGCATTGGATACATTTTTCAGTCAAGGAGGAAATGTCTCATTTTCTCGGGACCGGAGATTTGCAGAGAACCATGGTAGGAGTATGTACGAGAGTTCTTTGAATATTTTTGATCAAGGGAACTTGTTGTTCCGTAGCATTTTACAGGTTTATATGAATGGTACAACAGGCCCAATGAAGGTTTCTTCAGAAGGGAACCTCATTCAACCTGCATATGAAGTCATCAACGTAATTGGCACTGGGTTCAGGAGGGTCGGTTATTGGTCCGACGATTCTGGTTTATCAGTTTTTCCTCCAGAAAAGCCTATTATAAAACCATCTAATCGATCAAGTTCTAGTCAACGTCTATATACTGTCATCTGGCCTGGAGGAACTACAATGAAGCCTCGTGGGTGGGTTTTTTCTAGCAATGGCAGGTATTTAAAAATTGGAGTACCCAACCGGGTGAGTTATCGCGACTTCGTCTCGGTAGAAGGGGTGGATGTGTTCAGAGGCTACTGCATTGATATATTTACAGCTGCTGTGAACTTGTTGCCCTTTGCTGTCCCTTACAAGTTCTATGCTTTTGGGGATGGTCATGAGAACCCCAACAGAACAGAGTTATTGCATTTGATTTCTGCAGGAGTGAGTAAACAAACCAACAACTTTGAAGCCTAGATTGTCTTTCCATTCTTTTTTATGATACGTCTTTCTTGGTCTGCCTATAGGTTTACGACGCTGTAGTAGGTGACATTGCCATCACCCCTGAGCGAACAAGGACGGTGGATTTCACACAGCCATATGTGGAATCTGGCCTAATCATAGTAGCCCCAGTTAGGGAATCGAAGTCTAGCGCCTGGGCCTTCTTGAGGCCATTCACTTCAAAGATGTGGTGCATAACAGCAATATTTTTCTTCATTATTGGTGCGGTTGTATGCATCTTGGAGCATAAGCTGAACGAGGATTTTCGAGGCCCTCCTAAAAGACAAGTTGTAACAATTCTATGGTCAGTGCATCAATGTACAGTTCTTAGTGAGAATGTCAGGTTGATTTTCCAGATTTGGTTATAACTAATAAGGTTTTTGTGTATACTCTGCAGGTTCAGTTTTTCAACCTTAACTTTCTCCCATAGTAAGTGAAATGATATTGTGATTTACTTGCAAAGGGACAACGGAGCTCTTATATGTAATAATATAATCATGTGATTCTTATTTTTAACAAATGCAGGAGAAACACTGATCAGCACCCTTGGCCGGCTTGTCTTAGTCATTTGGCTATTTATAGTTCTAATACTCAATTCAAGCTATACCGCAAGTTTGACATCAATTCTAACAGTAGAACGGCTTTCTTCACCCATTAAAGGGATTGAAAGTCTGGTATCGAGCAAGGACCCCATTGGCTACCAACGTGGAACATTTACTGAAAGCTATCTAGTCAATAATTACAAGATAGACAGGTCTAGACTTATCCCTCTCAACTCTGAGCAGGATTATGCCAAAGCCTTAAAAGACGGTCCCAAGAAGGGCGGTGTTGCTGCAGTTGTTGACCAACGAGCATATATAGACCTCTTCCTCTCAAAACAATGTGAATTTAGTATTATAGGCCAAGAATTCAGCAAAATTGGATGGGGATTTGTAAGTATTTCCTGCTCAATATTCGCCGTATCCTTTAGTTTTTATATCATATGCAAATGGTGCTTCCTTCTGGAGTTTACTTCAGAAATTCACATGGATGAGAGTTATTCTTGTACAACCCATTAATTTTGTTCTACATTCTCAACTATAGGTTGATATGCCTACCATCGTCACATCTTCTCCAACTTAAAATTTGCGAATTTATTGCAAGTCTAATATCATAATTTGCCATTTCTCATCAGGCTTTTCCAAGAGATTCACAACTAGCATCTGACTTGTCAACTGCCATTTTGAAACTCTCCGAGAATGGAGAACTCAGAAGAATTACTGACAAATGGCTTCTTAGAAGTACCTGCAGGACAGAGGGTGCACAAGAAGAAGCAAACAGGCTTGAACTAAAATCCTTCTGGGGTCTCTTCCTCATTTGTGGCATAGCTTGCTTGTTTGCTGTACTTCTGTACATAATAAGGATTGTGCAGCAGTTCTACAAGTACTCTTCGGATGATCCTGAATCATTAAGCAGAAGCTCAAGATCTGAACGGATTCAATCATTTTTATTGTTTGTTGGAGAAAAGGAAGAGGAAGCTAAAAGCCGGTCCAAGAGAAGACGAATGGAGAGGCTTTCAAATAGAAGCATAGATGGAGGGGAGTCTACAAACTGCTCTTTTAAAAGCATCGATTCGGGACAGGAATTATAAACAAGCAGTCACAAAAGACTGTAAATATACACATATAGGTAGTGGTCACTGCTCTTCATATTGTGTGCCTGTCATAGCATCCAGTTTTGTCATATAGTATCACTGAAGGCAGATAAATTCTGCAGAATTCTTGACTTGAATGCAGCAACATCTATAAAGACAAGCAGATAGGTGCCAGACATTTCTATTGGAAATTAAGCTTGCTGCTGGGAACTGATTGACAATGTTAAGGATTAATAATTTATTAAAACAAAATAACAGGAGTTCGCTAAGAAAGCTTTCCAATTTCCTGGGACAAAAGAAGTGAATATTTATTATGATAAAGGAGTTTTTTTTTTTTTTTAAAGGTGTCTTGGGTGAGCCCGAATTATCGGTGACACCTTTAGGCCATTATCACGCCAACACTATTCCCCGCTAGTGCTGGGTAAGACTCGAGGAGTGGCAAAGTATTACCATCAAGTATTTAACATTGCTGCATACACAAGTAGGTCGAACCCCCAACCTTGCTTAAGCCAGGTGCTTGGTGGTCTGATAAAGGAGTTTTTGATGTCAAACAGGGATAAATTACTAGAAGTCAACTAAAGACACATAGCTGTTGAAGTGATTTGGGATTCAACTAGTTGCTAATTGCACACATGTTGTTAAATGAAGGCAATACAGCTGGAAAGTCACTTCTTTTTGTTCCCTAGTGGTTCAAAATTCTACCTAGCATTCTAGTTGCTGTGAGTGTGCCTGAACCTGAAAAGAAAATAACATGTTTTAAATGGAATTCCTATGTATAATGAAAACAAACTGTACTGTTTGTAACTTATAAAAGAATGGAAGAGAATCAAAACCATTAACGTCACATGATTTCTATTGCTCAATGACTTGTCTTACTCTTAGAGAAGAAGCCATTTCCAGTTTGTGGTCCTGCAAAAATGATGGGAAAAGTGGGGCTTCTCGTTAGGGAAATGCTTCAAAAATATGTTGTCCAATTTCTGCTCTCTTTCAGAGCCCTTCTATTCTTGCGACTTTGGACAAAGAGCTCTTTGTAAGAGTCCTAACAAACCTGGTACTTAACAGGCTTATGCAATTCTAGAGGCCCCACTGTTTGTTTATAATATAAAGAACCTTTTGTTTGAGTTGCGCATGATGATGATGCACTAGCACAACTGGACAAGGAGTGGAATATTATATAGGACCACTTCCAGTTAGTTACCCACTTTGCCGCTCACTACTGACATGTTTCACAGTCGCCAATACTGGTGTACGATCATCTCTATTTAGATGAAATTCTCTACACCATACATGAAATAAATGTCAACTTTCTAATCCTAATCTAAGTTGGCAATAATTCTATGGTTGTTCAAGTGGCATAAACTAGTGTCAGTGACAGTTAATAAACTACTATTTAGTTGGTTTCTTAAAATCACATTCCCTCCAATCCAATGCACACTGCTAAGGCGAAGTGAGAGCTCTATTGCTACCCTCCTGTGAGTTATATCTTCTTCTCATCTGCCCAATTACTTTTCCTTTTTGTTTCCTAATTCATCTACCGTTTGTAATCCTGAGTCCTGTCTTCTTTTGGCTACTGCTGCTTGTTTGATGTCAACTTCTGTCTGTTACTTTTGAGTTTCCAAATCAACAGAGCTGCTTTTCAAAGGAGTAATATTATGTTCAAATGTTAGTCCTAGTTTCAGCGATACCCCACAATTAAGAAAGGTTTTGAATATGGTGCTCTTCCTCCTTTCGGACGGTCCTCGTGGATTCAATATATTCAGCTTAAAGTTCCTCCATATGGACTACTGTTTTCCATGGATTTCAAATGCAGAGTTTAACATCCCAGATTCATTTCTTCTTCCATTGTTTAATTTCCAGTTTCCATTTCGCATATAGTTTCTATTCACTCAAGTCTCTTCTGTTCTTAGATACTTCGTCAGAGTGCTGCCTGCTCACCTTATCTTATTGCATGCAAAAGATTTCAGCATCTCGGTTCCAGAGATGGAATTTTCTCATTTCTTTTCTGAGTATGCCTGCTTAGAAATCTATCTTTGATTATGTCAAGCAAGGGTTAACTCTCTGTCTCCATGCCTTCCGCAGAACAAGCTGTACAAAGGGCTTGGTTTACAAGAAGCTGACATGAACATAGTTTGGGTACTACTATTTCTGGTAGTTTGTCATTATGGGGTTTGTCTACAGGGAATTGATACAAACGTAAGCAGAAGACCTGCTGTTGTCAATATTGGAGCTATTTTATCATTCAATACTACCATTGGTAGAGTTGCAAGAGTGGCAATAAATACTGCTGTCGAAGATGTGAATTCAGATCCATCTGTTCTTGGTGGAACAAAGTTAACCATTAAAATGCCCGACACGAATTATAGTGGATTTGTGGGTATTATTGAAGGTTATATCCTTATCTTGTTCACCTAGAACTTTCCAGTTTATCTTTGAATATCGTAGTTAGATTACTGAGATTTCATTATTGATTGCAGCTTTGAAGTTCATGGGGAGTGATACGGTAGCCATAATTGGCCCCCAGTCCACAGTGACAGCTCATGTGATATCCTTTGTTGCAAATGAGCTCCAAGTGCCTCTCCTGTCATATTCAGCCACTGATCCTACTCTTGCTTCACTTCAATTCCCGTTTTTTGTTATGACCTCCCAGAACGACTTGTATCAGATGACAGCCATAGCTGACATTGTGGACCATTATGGATGGAGGGAAGTGATAGCCATATTTGCTGATGATGATTACGGTAGAAATGGAATAGCTGCATTAGGAGATAAACTTGCAGCAAAAAGATGCAAAATCTCATATAAGGCAGCTTTGAGTCCTTCGCCAAATCAGCAAGAGATCACTGATATGCTAGTTCAGGTGGCCTTGACTGAATCTAGGATTCTGGTTCTTCATGCCTCTCTTCCTTGGGGTCCTATCGTATTCAGTGTGGCTCAATATCTTGGCATGATGGGAGATGGATATGTATGGATAGCTACTAACTGGCTTTCAACTCTGATAGATACCAACTATCCTCTCCCTGCTGAGACCATGGATGACATCCAAGGAGTTCTAACGTTTCGCATGTACACTCCAGATTCAGAACTCAAAAGAAAATTTGTTTCTAGGTGGAGCAACTTAACTAGTAAACTAAAAAAGTATGGATCTATTGGGTTAAATACTTATGGTCTATATGCCTATGACACGGTATGGCTGCTTGCACGTGCAATTGGAGCATTCTTCGATCAAGGAGGGAATATTTCGTTTTCAAATGATTCAAGGCTGATCAACCTGCCCAGTCACGGTCTGCATCTTGATGCTATGAGCATCTTCGATGGAGGAAAACTGCTGCTACAAAACATTTTTGAGGTTAATATGACTGGTGTAACAGGCCAGATAAAGTTTGATCAGAGTGGAACTATTGTTCGTCCTGCATATGATGTCATTAATGTAGTTGGTACAGGGTATAGAAAGATTGGGTATTGGTCCAACTATTCTGGTTTATCAGTTCTGCCTCCTGAAACTTTTTACTCAAAACTTCCCAATCGTTCTAGTTCAAGTCAAAAACTTCGAAGTGTAATATGGCCAGGAGAAGCTCCGCAGAAGCCTCGTGGATGGGTTTTCCCAAACAATGGGAGGCATTTGAGAATTGGAATCCCTATTCGAGCTAGCTATCAACAATTTGTGTCCCAAATACCAGGAACTGAATTGTTCACTGGTTACTGCATTGATGTTTTTACTGCTGCTATAAACATGATGCCATATGCTGTTCCCTATAAGCTAATTCCTTTTGGAGATGGTTTTAATAACCCCAGTAGCACTGAGCTTGTGCGTTCGATCACAGCGGGTGTGAGTATTAGAAAATAAAGCCCTTGAAAGATTTCGGAAATAAGAATGTGGTTATTTTAGGATTAATTAATTCAACTTTTATCTCTTCTCCAGGTCTTTGATGCTGCAGTAGGTGACATTGCCATTATCACCAACCGAACAAGGATGGCAGACTTCACACAACCATATATTGAATCTGGTTTAGTTGTTGTGGCTCCAGTTAGGAAAACAGATTCAGATGCTTGGGCCTTTTTACAGCCATTCAGCCGAAAGATGTGGCTTGTAACAGCAGTCTTTTTCATAGCTGTTGGAGTAGTTGTTTGGATCTTGGAACATAGGAAAAATGACGAATTCAGAGGTCCACCTAGAAGACAATTCATCACCATACTATGGTATGCTGCAAGCAAACATCAGAATCCCACCATTTAGCTTAACTCTTTGATTTTTGCAGGCATGTTAACTTAACGTATTATCTTCTCAGATTTAAACAGTGCATACACATTAACATGCACCATTTGCCTAACTCTCCAATCATCTTAATCAGCATGACTGCTGGAGTTGAGTGGCGACTCAAAATCTGAGTATTCTGTCAACTTCCATCAATCTTGCCTTGTGTGTCCTAATACCATTCATACTCTTCTCAGCAAAATTTATGTGTTTCTTTTGTGGCGATGATTCTCCCATTTTTAGAACATTATGCAGCATGATGCATCTTTTGGTCTGAGTTTTCGATCAGTTATAATTAATTATGTTTTCTTCCTTCAGGTTTAGCTTTTCAACTTGGTTCTTCGCACACAGTGAGTATTGGATGACAATCAGTAGAAAAGCATTTTTCTAAAATCCAAAATTAACAAGCTACTTTTATTTTAACCTATACTTGCCTATTTTATGTAGGAGAAAATGTTGTTAGCTCCTTTGGTCGCATTGTGCTCGTTATCTGGTTGTTTGTAGTTCTTATAATCAACTCAAGCTATACGGCAAGCTTGACCTCTATCCTTACAGTACAAAAGCTTTCTTCCAACATTGAAGGCATTGACACTTTAAGGTTAAGCAAGGATCGTATTGGCTACCAGCAGGGTTCCTTTGCTAGAGATTATCTGATTAATGAACTTGGCATTGATGAGTCCAGACTTGTGCCACTTAAATTGCCTGAAGAAATTGCTAAGGCCTTGAAAGATGGTCCCAAAAAGGGCGTGGCTGCAGTGGTTGATGAGCGTGCATATTTGGAGCTCTTCCTCTCAACCCGATGCGAATTCAGTATCATAGGTCAAGAGTTCGCAAAGATTGGATGGGGATTCGTAAGTCAATATCCTAGAATGGGACTGATTTGCCTTCTGTGATATGTTTATGTTGTCTATCAAGAGGCCTTATTCAGAAAGGTAAGGCCTCTTGATATACTGAAGTAATCATTGTCCAACATACTTGTACTTGCTGAAGAAATGACTATGTTTAGGTCTAAAAAATGCTTCCAAATTATTCATAGAGTAGAAATGAAAGATATTGAATCATCAGGTTCTTAAAGACTGAAACATTTATGTAAAAGACCTGGAATTTGTCTCATTAGGAGCCAAGAATGTGAAGCCATGTCAGTTTAACTGCAGTTTGTGTATGTTGAGTATCAACAAATGTTCAGAACATTGTTGTTTTTTGTGCTTGAAACTTCACTGGACTGTTGCTGGTTTTGTGATGTATTCTTTTCCTTGTTCGCCAGGCCTTTCCAAAGGATTCTCCTTTAGTTGTGGACATGTCGACTGCCATTCTGAAACTGTCAGAATCTGGGGATTTGCAAAGGATCCATGACAAGTGGCTGATGAGTAGTGCATGTAGCTCACAA
This sequence comes from Erythroxylum subrotundum, assembly GCA_027563845.1. NCBI lineage: Eukaryota > Viridiplantae > Streptophyta > Magnoliopsida > Malpighiales > Erythroxylaceae > Erythroxylum > Erythroxylum subrotundum. Next base: position 9,430,287 of record JAOQMQ010000196.1, read on the forward strand.
GGCACAAAGTTAGATGTAGACCGACTACGCCTTAAAAGTTTCTGGGGACTCTACTTGGTTTGTGGGTTAGCTTCCTTGCTTGCTTTGTGTATATACTTAATCATGGTACTGCTACAGTATGCCAAGCGCCACCAGGAGGAGCCACAACCTTCTGGCAGTAGTTCAACGTCGGCACGTGTTAAGACATTTCTTACATTTGCTGATGAAAAGGAGGAAGAAGTGAAGAAACGCTCCAAGAGACGGCAACTAGAAAAGCCCTCTAACGGAAGTCAGGTTGAAACGGTAGGCAGTTATGATTCTATGAAAAGGTTTGTCGAAATCCCTTCAAACAGATGTCATGAAGCTAACGATGAAGTCTAAGATGATTCACCTGAGACCCTAACTACCTAGGCCAAAGTCTCCGCAAATATGATCGGAGGCCCTGCTGTCAAAGTATAGCAACACGTTACCTCTGCATCTTTACTTTTGGATGGTTAATAAGATATCCCCTGGAACGTTTTGCATCCAGAAAAAAAGAAGTATTAATGGGGCACAAAAGTGTCCACAGACTGTTTCAGAATGTAAATACTTGCGTGGCTATATGTTAAATTTCGTTATTTTCTTTATATATGGGAAATGAATGGTTTATAACTTTATATAGGATCTCTAGCTCAATCTAAAATAGAATTATGTTATATTTTTTTAATATAAGTTACTTTATCATGTTTTTGTAACACTTATGTAAAACTGGAGCATACATTGATGACAAGAAAAATTTTAAGGTTTAAAACTGATAGTAATTCATTATAAAATTGATATATAATAAATAAATGTAATAGCTATGAAATAAATAAATTTGTAATGTAAGAATAAAATACTCTATTAAAATAAAAAATAAATTACCAATATTTATTAATATATAATTAGCTGAAAATAAATACAATAAATAGTAGAGGAAGAAAGTGACGATAATCAAATATCTACTTAAAACTACATAAAAGGTTGATAAATTACTTAATCCTTTATAAATAAGAATATTTGTTTCTTCTCCAATAAGAATAAGTTATTCAATACATCATCTACATTTTGTTCATATGTTGTTTTTTATTTTTCTTGTCATTTTAATTCTTTATTGTCGAGGATATTATTTGGTAAAGTGGTTCAATCACTGCATATTAAATCAAGAACAAGAAAAAAAAAAAGGACCTTAATCATAAAATGAACCCTTCCCCCTCCTTTTCTTTTTCAAAAAATTTTATTGATCAATATTTTATTTTAAGTAAATTTTTATTATTAAAACTAGATTTCTTGATAGATTAACTAGTTTATATAGAACCTTTAGTCAAGAGTTTAGGTAGCAGGGTAAGTGAATTTTGAGAGAAACACATAAGAGTGTTTTGTTTTTGGCTAGTAAAGTTTTCTTGTGGGTTTAATGTGTCTTTAAAAAAAACTCCTCAAGACAAGCAAGGAAGTGAAAAAGATAGAGTAGTCATAGACCAAGTGTTTACCATGAACATAATACAAGGCCAATATCAGCATCTCATAAAATAATTCGATAAAGGGGGATAAATTGTGGAACATAAAGCTACTATAGCTAGTTTACAATATAACTCACCTTTACCGAATAGAATGGATGATTTTTAGACTTATGATGACGTTGAGAGCACTGCCAACTACTTGGAGGAGTTAAATTTAAAGGGAGGTAGAGGAGAAAGAGGTAAAAGAAGAGGTAGAACAAAAAAAAATAAGGAGAGAATATTTGGTTTAATTTTATTACGAGAGTATAAGGAAAGGGTGAATAATAATACAGGTACTATTAAGATGAAGATACAATCTTTTGTAAGAAAGATAGATCAGGATACCTATTTGAAGTGAAAAAAGCAAGTAGAGTTAGTTTTTGACAATTACATTTTTTTATATAAGAAAAAGATTAAATTAATAGTCACAAAATTTAATGATTATGTCATGGATTGGTGGGATCAAAAAATCATCATAAAGAGAAGGAATTAAGAGCCAACTATCATAACTTAGAAGGAGATGAAAGTGGTGACGAGGAAGCATTTTGTGTCAAGTTCCTATGATATAGATCTCCATCCAATATTGTAAAATTTAACTCAAGGTTCCAAGAGTATGGAAGAGTACCATAAGGAGATGAAGGTTACTATAAACGAGAATAATATGGAAGAAGATAAGGATGCAACAGTGGATCACTTCATTTGTAATCTAGATTAAAAAATTATCAATATTATAAAGTTATACCATTATATGAATTTTGAGGATGTTCAAATAGCCATAAGGTGGAAGACAACTCAAAAGTAAGCCTACTAACTATTTTGATATTTCTAGTGTAGATTCTTCATCATGGAGCAAAGCATAGAGTAAAAAAGAAAACAAAGACCTAAAGTCTAAATATGATGCAAATAAACCAAAAGTGTAAACACCAAGTGGAGAGAAAGGTAAAACTAATTCCTCTTCCCTAACTAGAAATCGAGATATTAAGTGCTCAAGAAGAAGGCATATAATTTTATAATGTTTCAACAAGAAGTTGATGATATTAAGGGAGGATAGAGATTATATGCCTAATACTGAGGAGGATGCAAATGAGGATAAACATAATTTAGTGGATGCTAGTATGATAAGAGCATTGAGAGATCTAAAGAGGGAAGGATGCTAGTCACTAGTAAGGCATTAAGTATGTATGTAGAAGAGAAAAATATAAATATATTGTGGGATAATCTCTTTCATAAAAGGTATGTTATCAAAGATTGAGTTTGTAGTATGATCATAGATGGAGAGAGTTGTACAAATATAGCTAAAGTGGAGTTAGTTAGTAAAGGAGTTGGGACTGCCAACTACATAATATCTTCAATCGTCCAATTAACATTGTTTTAATAAGAATGGAGGGTTAGGATAACACAATAAGTACTAGTTTCTTTCTTAATTGAAAGGCACAAGGATGAGGTGCAATATCATATAGTGCCTATGTAAGCTAGTCACATTCTTTTGGGACGTCCATGGCAATTTGATAGGAGAGCTAGATATGAAGGATACAAAAATCATTATTCCTTTATCATAATGGCAAACCAATTACTCTTACTCTATTATCACTAAAGAAAGTTTATCAACTCAAGATTTATAAAATGAATAAAAGATATTGATGATAAAGGAACAAAAGTAAACACATAAGGATAATTCAAACACATTGGAAAAGGAAAAAATAATAGATAAATATAAGAGAAAAAGAGTGAATTTAGTAGCAAGAGTGGGGGATGTGAGAGATACAATCTTGGTCAAGCACTAAATGATTTCTTTTATATACAAAGATTCTTTGCTTTCTCTTAATGTTGATACTAATGTTACTTTATGTAATGTTATTATTTCTCTTTTGCAGGAATTTGATTATCTCTTTTAAGAGGATATTACAAGTGGATTATTTTTCAACCCCTAAGTCCTAACAACAAAATTGTGTAGGTATTGGCGAGACTTGATCAATGTTTGACACTCAGGATAATGGAACAAAGCAAATACTTGTGAGTAGGCATTATCGATGAGTTGGCATGCATTAATGCACATTGGTGAAAATCTTTGACAAGATGTAAGATTCGGATGTGAGACCAAAAAATAATTTGAGATGGACCTTGAATTGAAGGTTAGCTAGATCATATGTATAAGGGAGACATGTTAGAGCTCTAAAGACTTAATGTGTGCCCAAATAGATGGGCCATGACTAATAGACTTGACATAGGTAAGCATTAGACCGAACCAGTGTGCTATGAAAGGCTTTTAGCTTAGATGACACATCATTAGTGGATAGAGATCAATGGAGATCTTAGATGATGCGGTGGTAAGATCACAGTAAATATACATCAACTTTAAAAGATAGAACATGTGGAGGATCATCTAAAGATAATATAGTTTTTCATAGATGTGGATATAACTTTTCCAATTAAATGTAATATCTTATCTTGTTAGTTTTCATGTAGCTAAATCCTATTAGATAAAGTCCTACTTAGATGGGGGTCTCATCTAATTAAATAGTGTGATTTAATCTAATAAGGATAGAGGAGATCTAGTTATTTCAGTTTAATTAGGATTCTAAATCGTAAAGTTAGGGATGCCTATAAATAGCTTATTTGAGTCTTGTTTTGGGGAACAGAGATAGAGGGGAGAGGAATATATTGAGAGAGAACATTCCTTTGTATACTTTTGGTAAAATAACGGTTAGTTTTTATCATAGCTCTTGTATGTTTATTATTTCCTATAATTATTCAATACTTTTGTAATATTCTTACTTGAGTATGAGAGTTAAACACTGCAAGGGTCATAAGGTGTTTGAGAATAAGTTAGTAGTAGATGATCATGTGGGAAGGTTGAGCTTTTCTTAAACGGGCTTTAGTGAGATTGTCGTGCAAATAAGTATGTATGACTTTAGTACAAGTTCTGTATCTAGAAAAACCTTTGTAACAATATATATTATAGTCAAAATATCAATATTTCGAGAGGCAGCAATTTGACAGAGCATGTCAATAGAGAGGAGACACTCATAGGGCCAATTCCTCAAAGGGAGGAAAAGGTCATTTGCTACTCATCTCGGTTTCATATTTTAAAGGCATACAACAGTTGTAACATTAAATAGCAACCTTGATGAAGGCATACGAGGATTCTAGATTAGAGATGACAATCTTAAGATGTACTATTGCACCACAGGGTGTTAGGCGCATCAAAAGCACTTTGGTAAAAGCGTGAGAGCCCCAAATTTTTATGGCAAGCGTAGTGCCAAGGAACTCAAAATTTTTTATGGGACATGAAGCAATACTTTGCAATAGTGAAGATATCTAATTCAAAGAAGGGATCAATTATGACTATGCATATGGTGGAGGATGCAAAGTTATAGTGGAGAACGAGAACCTTCAATGACATCAGTATGAGTAGACCTCCCATTGACATTTAGGAGAAGATGATGAAATAGCTAAAGGACTAGTTCTTTCCCAACAACACTTTATGGCTCACAAGGAAAGCTTTAAAAAGTTTAAAGTAAGACGGCTCGATGCAAGAGTACGTGAGGAAATTCACAAATTTGATGTTGGACATGTATAACTTTTTTAAGAAAGAGAAGTTGTCCAATTTCATGAGTTGCTTGTAAGATTAGGCACAAATGAAACTTTAGAAGCGGAACGTGAAAGACCTCCTAAGTGTGACAGTGGCTGCAGATGCTGTAGTGGATCTCTAAATGCCATCACAAATTCAAACTAGCAACAAGGGTAAGAAGAATAGTGGGACACATAATGGCTTAGAGAAAGGCAAAGTTAAGGTATGTGAATCTTCTTAATGTAAGTCCAAGAAACAAACAAAATGGGACATTACTTGTTTTATTTGTGAAGGGAAATGTGGGTGAGGAACAAATAAATTCCATTGTCCTAAAAGATCTAGGATAAGGAGGTGAAGACTCGACGGAAGAAGTCTACTTTAATAATTATGCTATATTAATATTATGCATAAAATATAGCATAATGGGCCTTATAAAGAAATGTTTGAACAAAAACAAGGACAAACTTGACAGAGAGGGAAAAATGGTATGCTAGAGATATGTCAATAACTAAGGAGGCTTTAAAGGAATCACATTTAGAGGAGTGCCCATAGATTATTTTGAGGAGGGCATCGATTTCTTCTAGTGGGGTTGGCTTATTAGACCCCTAAGTCCTAATAGCAAAAATTACAGACATTAGCCAGCCTTGACCAATATTTGACACTCGAGATAATAGAATAAGGTAAAAACTTGCAAATTGGCAGGGAAAACGGGCATTGTCGATAAGTTGACATGCATTGGTGAATATTGGCAGAAAACTTTAATGAGATGTTAGATTAAAAGATAGATTAAGATGGAACGTGGGTTAAAGGTTAGTTAGATTATATGTATTAGGGAAACCTATAAGAGCTCTAAAGGACTCAATGTGTGCTCAAATATACAGACCATGACGAATGGACTTGACATGGATAAGCATTAGACCAGGCTAGTATGTTATAAAAGGCTTTAAGCTTGGATGAGTTATCATTAATAGATGGGTAATAAATGGGAGATCTCAGATGATGTGGCAGATAAGATCACAATAGATATATATCAGCTTTGAAAGATAAAGACCATGTGAGAGGATTATCTCAAAATAATAGAGTTCTTCATAGATATGGATATATCTTTCCTGATTAAATGTACTCTTATCTTGTTAATTATGATGTTGCTAAATCATATCAAATAGAGTCCTATTTGGAATGTGGTGTTATCTAATTTTTAGTGTGATGTAATCTAATAAAGATAGAAGTGATCTAGTTAGTTTGATTTAATTAGGATTCTAAATTGTAAAGTCATAGATGCCTATAAATAGCTTATTTGAGATTTGCTTGTGGGAACAGAGATAGAAGGGAGGGGAACAAATTAAGAGAGAGCACTTCCTTTTATACTTTTGTGGAAATAATAACTGTATAGTTCTTGTGTGTTTATTGTTGCCTATGATTATTTAGTACTTTCATAGTACTCTTATTCAAGTGTGAGAGTTAAATTATACGAGATTCATGAGGTATTCGAGAATAAGTTAGTTGGTCAATGATCATATGGAAGACCGAGTCTTACTTAAACTAACCTAAGCGAGATTACTGTGCAAAGGAGTAGACGTGACTTCAGTACAAGTTCAGTGTCTAAGAAAACCTTTGTAACAATTGGTATGAGAGTTAAAATATCGATATGGCAAGAGGTAGCAATGTGACAAAGTGTGTTAATAGAGTGGAGACACTTATAAGGCCAATTCCTTAAGGGGAGGAAGAGATCACTTCCTACTTATCTTGATTTGAGATTTTGGAGGCACAGATCCAACAGTTGGAGTATCAAATAGTAAATTTGATGAAGGCATAAAAGGACTCTATATTGGAGATTACAATCTTAAATTATGTCATTACAATGTAGGATGTTGGGTGTGGTGAAAGTATTTTGATAAAGGTACGAGAACCCCAAGTTTTTTATGACAAGTGCAGTGCCAAAGAGCTCGAAAAAAATTTATGGGACATAGAGCAATACTTTACAATGGCAAAGGTGTCTGATTCGGAGAAGGTGTCAATCCTGACTATGTATATTGTGGAAGATGCAAAGTTGTGGTGGAGAACAAGAACCTCCAATGACATTAGTGCGGGTAGACCTCTTATTGACATTGGGAGAAGATGAAAAAGGAGCTAACAGACCAGTTCCTCCCTAACAAAACTTTATGGTTCATGAGGGAAATTTTGAAGCATTTGAAGCAGGAAGACTTGGTGTGGAAATATATGAGAAAATTCAAGTCTTTGATGTTGTACATGCAGAACATGTCTAAGTATGAAAAGTTGTTCAATTTTATAAGCAACTTGCAATGTTAGACACAAATGAAACTTTAGAGGTAGAATGTGAAAGACCTCCTAAGTGTGATAGTAGCTATAGATTCCTTGGTAAATCTCTACAAGCCACCATCATCAAATAAGTAACGAGGGTAAGAAGAATGGTAAGATACATAATGTCTCGGAGAAAGGCAAAAAGAAGGTATGTGAATTTTTTCAATACAAATTCAAGGAACAAACAAAATGGGATATTGTTTGTTTTAATTGTGAAAGGGCACATTTTTATGAATGCCCAAGACGAAAGAGAGGTGAGGAGAAAATAAATTCTATGGTCGCAAAGGATCAACGAGAAGGAGGTAAAGACTCGATGAAAGAAGTCTACCTTAACAATTATGTTATATTGGGCATAATGGGCTTTGTGAAGGAGTGTATGAATAGAAGTGAGGAAAAATCTGACAAAGAGGGAATATAGTACGTTTAAAATGTGCCAATGATTAAGGAGTTTTCAAGGGAACCATATTCAGAGGATATTCTATGGATTATTTTGACGGGGGCTTTAATTTCTTCTAGTAGGGGCTTTGACCAATGTTTGACACATGGGATGATGGAACAAGGCAAAGACTTATAAGTAGGCAAGGAAAATGGGCATTGTCAATAAATTAGCGTGCATTAGTGCATATTGGTGAAAATTTTTGACGAGATGTAATATTCGAATATGAGACTAAAAGATAGCTTGAAATGGACCTTGGTTTGAAGGTTAGCCAAATCATATGCATGAGGGAGATATGTGAGAGCTCTATGGACTAAATGTATGCTCAAATAGACATACCATGACTAATGGGCTTGACAAGGGTAGGCATTGGACCAGAACAGTGTACTATAAAAGGCTTTGAACTTAGATGACTCTTCGTCAATGGATAAAGATCAAAGTGAGATCTTAGATGATGTGGCAAATAAGATCACAATAGATATATGTCAACTCTAAAAGATAAAGACAATGTGAGAGGATCATCCAAAAATAATGGAGTTCTTCATAGATATGGATATATCTTTCCTAATTAAATGTAATCTTTTATATTATTAGTTGTGATATGGCTAAATCAAATACTCATATTTTGATAGGGATGTTATCCAATTGGTTAATATGACGTAATTTGATAAGAATAGAGGTGATCTATTTAGTTTATTTAAATTAAGATTTTGAATTATAAAGCCAGTATTGCCTATAAATAGCTTATTTGAGTCTTGCTCCTAGGAACAGAGATAGAGGGGAGGGGAACACAGTAAGAGAGAGCATTCCTTTGTATACTTTTAGGAAAGTAATAAATGTTAGTTTTTACCATGGCTATTGTGTATTTATTGTTGCCATGATTATTTAATACTTTCGTAGTATTCCACTAAGGTGTAAGAGTTAAACACTATGAAGGTCGTGAGGCATTCAAGGACAAGTTGGTTGGTTAACGATTACGTGAGAAGGATGATTCTTACTTAAACGAACTAAGTAAGGTTGCGTGCAAGAGTATGCACGACTTCGGTACAAGTTCGGTGTTTAGGAAAATCTTTGTAACAATTACCACCTATGGAAGGGATAAAGCATCAAATTAATTTCATTCTTATAGCTCAAATTCTAGCTCGGTTAGCATATAGAAAAAATCTAAAAGAGATAAAGAGAAACAAAAATAAGTGAAAAAACTTTTAGAGAAGTGTTATGTGAGAGAGATTAAGCACTTAAGTCGTGCCCATTTCATTAGTACCAAAGAAGGACAGATCTTGAAGAATAAGCATAGATTTTCATGCCATCAACAAAATTATAATAAAGTATAGACATCTTATACCTAGGTTAGATGATATGCTTGATGAGTTATATGGTGCATATTTTTTAATCTAAAATTGATATAAAATTTGGTTACCATCAAATTAGGTCTAAAAAGGGTAAGGATTCAATTTTTGTGGTGATGGATAGATCTTCTAAAATGGCACATTTTATCGCATGTCATTAATCCAACGATGCATCTTAAATTACTGAATTATTTTTCAATGAGATTGTTAGATTGTATAGAGTTCCTAAAACTATTGTTTTAGGTAAAGATATAAAATGTTTTACTTAATTTTAGAATATTTTATAGAGAAATTTTGAAACAAATTTACAGTTCTTTTTACAACTTTCCATCTATAAATTGATCGCTAAATCAAGGTAGTTAGTATAACTCTAGGTGCTTTACTGTGTGTTATTGTTGGTAAGAATCTTAAAAATTAGACAGTGTCTTTGCTTTTTATTGAATTTGCTTATAATAAGGTTGCCCATAGTGTTACGAGTTATTCTCCCTTTGAGATTATTTGTAAATTTAACTCATCTCTTTTAGATCTTGTGTCTATTTCTTAAGGTGAAAGAGATAGTTTGGACAGAAAAAAGAAAGCAAAATTGCTTAAAAAGCTACATAAGAAGGTAAAGTTGAACATTAAGAAAAGGGCTCAAGAATGCATAAAATAAGCAAATAAGGGGAGAAAATAAGTAATATTTGAACATGAAGATTATGCTTGGTTACACTTAAGAAAAGAAAGGTATCCAAAACAACACAAGTATAAGCTATAACTAAGAGGAGACGAACCTTTTCAAGTTATAGAAAAAGCAAATAATAATGCTTACAAGATCGATTTGCCAGGTGAATATGGTGTTTATACCACTTTTAATATTATTAATTTATCTCCTTTTGATTTTGTAGATAAAGATGTTGATTTGATGACAATTTTTTAAAGCAAATAATAGGAATCAAGCACCTATTCGTACTACACAAGCTTATAAGCAAGGAAGTCATAAAGAAAAGTTGAGACAGATCTCAAATAGTTCAATTCATGTGTTAAAAATTATTGGAGATCTATTAAAGAATATTGGAGGACCACTGAAAATGACTAAAGCAAAGAAGGCCAAAGAAACTCTTAATGAATTTTAGTAGATCTCTATACAAGAAATGAATGTTTCTACTTTAAGAGATTAATTCAAGCCAATAAGATTCGAGCAAAAGAGTAAGTTATAAAAAGGGCGAACAAAATGTAACCGATGTCGATGTCATGTTGATCTCTAGCACCAACCTTGCACTAGCTTTATAGATTAGATGAACAGAAGTAAACTAACATTAAAGTGGTTCTTATGACCATCACTAGACTCATCTTTAATAAGCATTCATAAAGTTTCATAAGCTAATTGAAATTAGCGTAAAAACCAATTTAACATCGAACTCAGGAGTCTAGATGTTTTAGTTTTCAAATTGCATGATTTTGTGTAGTTAAGGATGAACTTTTCTCTGAATTTAGTTAGTTGTTTCCTAATTAGGTTAAGATAAGAATGTTAGTACTCTAGTTTCTAGGTATTTGATGCCTATAAAAGACCATTTTATTGATGTATTTATTAATCAAAACATTAAGGGAGATTTTTTTCTTCTTAATTACAGAAACTCTTATTTTAAGCTCTTTATTAACTTGTAATCTTATCTGGCTTGATAGTGGCGATCAACTTTAGAATCTTATCATTTTCATCCCATCTTTTCTATGAGTATATGGTTTAAATCAAACTTGCCTTGATATAATGATCCTTCATCTTTTTCCATATTATTGATACTAATTAGTCATCTTAGTGCAGTTTGTATCAGAAAGCACGGAGTTTCAATAAAAAGAAGCAGCTTTTACCCTTTTTTTCTTTTTATTAAAACTATTTCCATCTTGGAACGAGTCAAAGTTTGTAAATTATGTTTTCTTAGAACATGTACAAATTTTAACCTTATAAATCTAAGTCGTAACAAAGAAGGGATAAAACTAACCTTGCCAACTTTCCATAAGAAGGGATAAAAGAAAGAGGAACAAATCTTCCATCTAACAAGCAAACATATCTCTTTCTGGATTAGCCTTAAGTTCTATTGCTTCTTTCTTTTCTTTAAATTGCTTATAACCCAAAGATTCCAAAATGTAATTTGAAAATTAAAGAGGTAATCTTAAATTTGGAATCAAATAATCAATCCTAAAATCAAAATGTGAGCTAAAAAACTAAACTCTTGATTATGATGCAGGAACATTTTCATAGAAAAATGTCCCACTAATGTATCCAACTCATACGACTTTTTATTAATGGTAGGGGGATATGAATAATACAAGATGAAGCTAATTAATATATGATAAAAAAGAATGAATTATCCTAGCATTATCATATAATAATAGGTAACCATTTTTTTCATTTTCTACCACCTCTATGTCTCTAAAGGCTAAAGATTCCAATTCTATTAGTAAAATAGGAAAATTCATATATCTTAAAATACCCATTATCTATTGCACAATACAAGACTAGGTAGTCATATATGCTAACTAAGGTAAATATGAGATAAGATAATCATCCTTTTGAAAAGTGTGCTCAATCTTATAATTTATAGTAAGATAATCCCAACATCTTTAAAACCATATTTGTAAACCTTCTTATGTAATATTCATTAACAAAAATATGAATTGATTAACATATGTTACTCACTAACATTTCAATAGCTTCCACTTTTTCAGCCTTACGAACACCATCAATCAAAGTTTATAGGTGTGAATATTAGCAACAATACTTTATTAGTCATTTCATTAAACAACATAATTGTTATTCTCAAGTTTTCATCAGAATAATTAAAGTATAGACATGAACATCTGATTTTGCTTTCCTTTCACACATTTCTTTAAAAACCCAACATAAAGATGCACATTCCTTTATATGATATTCAGCTATCGGATCATTGGTAAGACGAGAGCTTCAAACCCAATGTTTGGTGGCATATCCCCCATACAAGCACCATCAAAGAAGGAAGGAAAGCTACATATTTTTTCCTTAACCCTTATTTATAAATGGGTGTATCAAGAGTATCTTATCTTGTCATTTCAACATTGCTCATTCCTATTACACCAAAGTCTTTTGATTTTCTATGCCTGCTCACACCTCGCTAACCTATCACATAGTAAAGAGAAGACAATACAAAAGAATAGTAATCAAAGCACACCACATAAAGGTTTAATTGGGTCTTATGGTAAATGAAGATATGGGGATCAATTTTAGATTATAAGTAAACTCAATACACATCACCACAGAGAATAATAAGAGAAGAATAAGAATATTAATATTGCATTATCCTAACTAGTTTGGTCTAATTTTAAAATGTTTATAACTGGTTGGTTTAGAGTTTTAAAGTTTTTTACATATAATCAGAACAATTAATAGGGCAATTCCTAACTAATTCAGTTAAACTGATTAGTCCAGTCTAATTTTTAATTTATTACTTATATTAACTCTTTTAAGATTTGCTTTCTACATCGAATATTCTTATTTCTGAAATCATTTGGATATATATTTTATTTAGTTTTATAATCAAATTTATATATTCAACAATTTGTAATTTGTTTGAGAACATTCCTGATAAACCTTTTTCAATAATAATCAAGAATATTTTTAATAATTCTTATTTTTCTAGTTATATTTTAATTGCATCTTCTTTCTTTCTCAATAATTCTTATTTTACTTAAACATACTTTAATAGATTTTTCTTCTTTGAATAACAATTGGACATATTTACTTTGTAAGTATTATGATTTTTTAGATATTAAACTTTCACAACCATTCCAAAATCATATTAAGTATTATGTTAAATTTCCTTATTTTTATTCAGATATAAAAGGATTCATATTTAAAACTAAAACTTCATATAAATATTTTCTTGTTATATAAATCACTCTATAAATTTTTTCGTTTGGTGGAACTTATATTTAGTCTTTTAGTACTTTCTTATTAAGGGGTTAATGTTTATAAGAACTTAGGAACCAAGTAAGTTAAACCACCCATTTTCTCCACTAAGAACAAATTAGTAGGGAGATACTAATTCTTTTGCTAACTCTATCAAGTTGGTTGGAAATTATCATCTTTAGGCCACTAACTACACTTTAACACATAAAATGTGGATTGGAAGATGCCACTCCATTTTTATGCCATTCGGCCTCTTTCTCACTACTTAAAGAAGTTCTCCCACTTTATAAGGTAAGACTTCTACTTTCTTAGCCCACTACATCCACATTTTTGCTATGTTTCATCACACCATCACCTCTTAAAGACAAGTGCCTTGATAAGCCTTTGGTTTAGTTATATCGAGTCATCTTTATATATGGTGCATCCAAGCATATTTATGGTGTTGTCATATTGCTCCATAACTTAAGTAGCATTAATTTAAGCCATTATATAATAAAATTCATAAATTACGTACCTTATGTTAAATCTTTGTTCTTGCATCTAAATCTCACACATCATTGAATATTTTTGTCAATACGCACCAATGTATGTTAATACTCTCCTACTCGTTAAGTTTTCATTGAATTACTCATTTTTTCTTAACTATTCACGAGTCTTTTTCTTATTCCCTCATCAATATGGTATCTTCATATCAGCTAGAGTGTTAAGCATCAGTTAAGGCCCGCCAAAAATTGCATGATTCTATAACTTAAACTTAAGGATCTAATAATTACCAATTAAACTATAATGTTCTCTCTTTCAAGAAAAAGGTAAAATAATCATGAAATGGTCATAGTTATCTAAAGCATACAAGTTTTTTTCTCCAAGTTATGAGGTTATACTAACTTATAAAGGCATGAAACCAAACTTGAAATATGAGAAGCTCCCTAGAACATAGGCAAACAATGGATTCTTTGCTACTTTAAAAAGTATTCACAAAATATGTTTAATCTTTTCTAAAAAGTTTTATACGTAACATGAACTCTTATAAAAAAAAGTTATAAACTCTTATTCAAGGAAGATCTCTCAAAATGTACACTGGTGTGATTACCTTTTAGAATTAGGCTCCTCCAATATGAGTAGAAGAGCTATTTAATAACTCTAATTTACCACAATAAATAAAAACAATGCATAGTTGAAAAAAATCATATATAAGAATCTATATTGTGCAAATAGCAGATGCTATAAAGCCACAAATATAAAATAACTAAAATATAGTTAATCAATAATTCCGTGTTAACGGTCTAAAAGGAAAAGGCTTTAATAGAAACATCAACAGTGATCAGAGGCAAACCACACCAAGGATTTAGAAGGGTAGAGTATCATAATAAGTAGGGCATTTATCTTTCCATCAACTGTGCATATTTAGGAAGACCCCTCAAGTTGAACATTAAATTTTCAATAAAAAAAAAGTAGCATTTGTTAATTGATATATCTTGTAAACCTGTGAAATCAATTTGAAAAAATAAACAATAATTTTCAATATAAGCATGAACAGTCTCACTTTAGAAAGGTGAAAGCAAATTGTTATATTGAATTATGCACCTCAGAAATAATAAACACTAATTATCTTGCAACACTTAGATATTTAACAAAGAAGGTAACAGAAACAAGTGAGAAAACGGGAAGCATTTATGTTGCAGGCTTTAGAAAGTTGATATTGTGGAATAGTCAAATCTGGGAATAAAGGGTTCTTGCCGCACACTCCTCATTTATGCGGAAAGTGGAAACAATGCGGATTTGATCTTATGCAGCTCACCCACGTACAGTGTGTCAATAAAACATTACTTCGGCTTTATGTTTCTTCTCATGCATGAGTACACGTAACTAGTTAGAATTACTTTTGCGTAATACATTGTTTCGTCTATTTACAACTGTTTACAACTCCTCCCATGTGAGAAAATGCAATGCAATCAAAGAGTACTGCCCCTAAAATACTTTTGAAAGCAATCCTCTTCTCTGCAGTATCTGCAAACAACTCTATAAACTTCAATCAAGAGCTTTGGGAATCGGCTTGCAAAATAGTTATCATAACCTTCTGGCACAGGTCCAACAAGATCCTGAAAAATCCACCAAGAATGAAGGTAAATGCCAGCTATTTATCTCGATATTCTTAGATAAAACAAGATTTATTTTTGAAGCCGCTGAGCAGAGCAAAACACATAAAAGAACAGATTTACGCATTGAGAAAAGTGAACCAGATCATATTGAATACCTTTATTGGCACTTGAGAACAATAAAAATGACCAGAGTCATTTCAAGTCTAAAAATGTTTCACATTCAAGAGCGGAGGACACTAGTCATTGAACATTCACCCTTTTCCCCTGCTCTGAACAGAGCCTGTGGAAACTAGTGCATAGATTTTGCCACTTGATACTTTCAACTCAAAGAATCTGTCAGCTGAGTCCCATGAATCAATAAAGCATCATGGTACTCATCTTTTAATTTCTTTCCACGACAGAACATAGTTGTATACTTCATAAATATATAGCGTTGAAACCTACTTCCACCTCAATTTTGACAAAAACAATCTTTAGTACTATAAAGTTGTTGGTTTGAGAAGTAAACCTGGATTTCTACAGGCAGTTCTCTGTAATGGTTCAACTTATTTCGCATGACTCGTAACAAGTCGCGTACACTACCATACTTGTATCTTCTATAATGGCCAATATTATTGATGAATGCGGGCTCCATCTTTTCATTCCACTTTCCGCCCAGTGCTGTTGGTGCAATACTCTCTAATGTTCTCAAGAGATCAGAAGCAGACTCCCTATCTTCCAGTTCTACCCTATCACTGGTGTCACGTAGAAATGACAGTCTCATCTCAGAATTCCAAAACATAGGATGGTGCAGCACTTCCAATGCCTTTGGCCTGGTAAAATATTCAAGGAATAAATAAAAGAACTTGCAGGATGCAATTTGCAGGCTGGAATGATGTGAAATTTGAATGTTTTTCATATTAAGCAGGAAAAAGTTAACATATGGACAAAGTCGCCAGGCATAAAATTTGAAAGAGAAGTGATTGCACCTCAGTTCAGGATCAGGTTTTAACAAACGGGAAATAAGATCCTCAGCTTCCGGCATACAATCCAACAAGAAGAGGTCCATTCGGTTTTTCACAATATTGATGTCACGCTCAAGACGATCACCAAATGGGTGTTTACCACCTGTAATACAGAAAAAGAGAACACATCCCAGACTAAACAAATCCACTGCACGCGTTTGGCGTCCATGAAGAAGTTGTTCAGGAGCTTGCCAACCAGAACTGCCACACCCTGCATATATCAGGCAAAACAACTAAAAGTCATGCGGGTTCTACCAAAAATATTAGGATAGAGAGCATCTAAATACAGCTCTAATTGATTCATCTATCATAAAGTTAGTCAAAAGAAATTTCATAAAGAATGAAAGATACACAACATGGTTGTGAATGTATAGAAAAACTAATCGAACAATGAGCCATTGATCTTGTTTGCATTTGGTGGAACATAAACTAAAGAAACCTCAATTACCAGTGGCATGAAGACTCAGTGAGGACATATCACCAAGGAGGCGCTTGCTAATGCCCATATCAGAAAGTTTTGCACATAAAGATCTGTCCCTAACGATTAACACATTTTGAGGCTTCAAGTCTCGATGAATTATTCCCAATTCATGCAAATGCAAAAGTCCTGATACCACATCCCTGCTTTGGATTTAAAAGGAAAACAGGTAAAATATGTTTAGTTCAGCTCAGATGTCAAATATAAATTCCTATAAACTTGGAAGCCTATGAATGATGAACTAACTAAAAAAAAGATATAATCTGAGCAGATGAGTAATAAAGTAGTCATACATTTCACTGGATAATAGTAAATTTTTAACATGGAGTTCTATTGAAGTAACATGATTTTTTGAACTTACCTCATCAGTGCTAATAATTGAGGTGATGGATGGCCATTGGCTTTCCATAAGTTAAGATCCTTCATAATACATTCCAGTGAATTCACCTGAAGTGTATAATCAGTTGAAGCTCTGGTATCTAGGTCCTTTCTATACAGTAGGTTTTGAGAGGTATCCAAAGATGCATGAATCAAATCATCCAAGCTGCATGTACAACGCTCAAGAGAGAGGTAAACAAAATCGTTATCATACTCAACCCCATACCATCGAACAATATTTGGATGTCGATCTGATGCAATAAGATTCTGAATTTCTTTGAAAGCCACATCATGATGAGCTTGGACCAGGCGTTTCACAGCAACTGGCCTGCCTTCATATACACCCTCAAGGACAACAGTACCGTTGCTTCCCTTAGCAATCTCTGTATTTGATAAATGTAGCTTACCAATTCTACGCCCATCGGTGCTACTGTCAACAACTTTGTTAAGGTCAAACAATGTGTTTTTATCTCCCTTACTGGCTCCAAATCCATCACAATTTTCAGACGAGATGAACATATCTGTAACCTCAAAAACACTGTTACCCTTTCCTGATTTTCGAAATTTCTTCCTTTTTGAAGAAGAATATCTCAAGCTTGCACCAGTTAACACCTCCTTTACAGAAAATCCTCTACTCCCTAAGCCAAAATGGTAAATGCCGATGCCCAAAAGAATGGAGATGAAAGTTACTACAGAGGGCCAGTTAAATAGAAAACGGAATGAACCATTATAAGGCACAATTGAATCATGGACATCTACACCAACAGGCTCATTAGGCAAAGCAATTATCCTTTCAACATTGCTTTTGGGCTCAATACTTGATACTTTATTAACCTTGGGATTCAAAGAAACCACAGATTTTTTAGCAGACCCTGGAAGCATCATTCTTCTGTGATGATTATCCAAAGGATCCTCAACTCCATGCCGTCGAGGAAGTATTGGATTTAACCCAGGCAATTGTAGCTTCTCATCAGGACAAAAAGCGCTATATGAAGAGTGTGGCTTATCCTGTCTCCGAATTGACATCCTTCTAGGTTGACAAGTCACTAGACTATCATAATCACTGTCAACCTCAGAACCAAGCTCATAGTTTGTGTTCTTCTCAATGTTTTTGCAAAGAAATGAAGCTTCAATTACAGCCACTTCAATACTCCATGAAACCTTGTCTGAACTTGGACCATAAGTTTTCAATGTGTAATCAGTCCTTGTTAGGTATATTACTTGAGTTGTGTCATTCAAGTCAGAAGTTACAAGATCCATAGAGGTTTTATCATCACTATCTAAAGAACTATCTTCTTCTCCATTCTGCAAGATGGAAGGAGAATCAGGTGATCCATAAACTCGGGCTATTCTTCCAGTTTTGGCTTCAACCACAAACACAGTAGTACTCTTAGATCCCAGTATCACTTCTCCTTCCTCTGATATATGTGGTGTAATTTTTATAAAATCCTCAATATTCATTGGAAGTTTCTGTTGTTGCAACAGTAAGTTAGTCAATATGATGTATGCATTCAGCATGGAGAAAAGAGAAACCTACAGTAGAATTATCCTTCAGGGAAAAGTAAACATCAGCAGGTAGTTGATGCAAAACATCCTATTTGTAAATTATAAAGAGCATACCATTCCACTAAAGTGTGCATACAACTGCCAGTCATCTCCGTAATCAACAAAGAAGCCAGTACTTGGCCCAGAGGCATTTTCTTTACCATTACCCTGCTTGAGAGGAGCTTGATAAGAGGAGTATATAGGTGCTCCGGAGGAAAATGACCACAGCACTCTCCCAGAAATTTTATCTTTGTAGTTTATTGTTCCATTTAGGAGAGCAACTAATTCTGTAGAATCTTCATAGTTCCTATTCACGAAGAAAGGAAGAAAGTTAGGACAACAGCGATAAGTTAGATAGAAATAAAAGAAGATCAATAAAAACGGGAAAAACGTTACACAAATGCCACATACTACATATACAGGACAGGAACGTTCCAGAAGATCGATATGAAGAAGATCAAGCATGTCATTGTCAGAAATACAAGCAGAGGTTATCATACAAGTGAAATATGACAGTGTCTTAGGGAGTTTAGACAATCACTTGTCATGGCTTGCCAATAGATCATCCTCCAGAAGAAACAAGAGTTACAATCAACCCCCTGAAAAACACTAAAGCATGCCTAAAGACCCAGAAAAATCGAATTAAAAATAAGTTGGCTAGCAAAAGATAGCTTTTTTGCAGGTTCAGGTTCTATTCCATATCCAGGTCTTCAATAACAGCCAGAAATATAAAAGGTCATTAACCTTAGGAACTTGCAACTCGTGCATAAAAAAACTAGCTATGATTCATTGCAAAATATAGCAAAGAAAAAGACTTTCCTCTGAAAAATACAAGAACTAACATCTTTCTTTAATTTAATCGTGGGCGATCTTCAGATACAAACAAAAATATTCTAAATTCAGATGAATGAACGTCGGTTACGAAGTGATGGCCTTACGAGAGTGATTTGAGAGATCTGCCTCCGGGTCGAACGGAGTCCTTGAAGTCAACCAGTCTTGGACCAGAATGCAACACATCTCTGGTATGAGAGCTGACTATGGAGCTCCAAAACCCAGAAATCAACAGCAACACTAGGTATGAAACAAGTTTCATAGGGAGAGATTAATCCAACAACTGATATCCAGATGTCATTGAGACCAGACAGAGGGTTGCTGTTCAAATGGTTTAAAATGGCACCAGGAGCAGACAAAGAATTAAAATTTGAGGAGCTTATACGGGAAATCCAATTTCAATGAAAGGGAGATTCGATGCTTCCTCACAGGATCTCCCACTTCTGGACGACATCGTTACCCTGTTTGGTTGTTTACAGTTTTCTTGTTTAGACGGCGCACTATAGAAAGATATTATTCAAACTGACCGCTAGCTCCGTCACCATAATGTCTTCAACTTAAAATCTACTGCTACAGTACCGGTACCAAATTTTGTTTTAATATGGTATTATACCGATATTAAAATTTTAAGTAATTTTTAAATTTATAAAATAATCTATAATTTTTTTAAAATTTACAATATAATCTCTGAATATATTGTCCTATAAAGTTTATGATTTTACATTAATTATATCTCTAAAAATTATAATAAAAAAATTTTGAAATAACAACAATCTATTAATTTTTATTAAGATTACTTTTCACATATTTGAGATATAAATAATAACCACAATTAATACGAAAAAAGATCATATAGTTATAAAATTAAAGACAATACAAAGTACTTAAAATGTTACAATTTTATCATATAATAAATAATATTACATCAAAACATCAAATAACAAAAACAATAAATATACATAACTCTTTGAGTAATACAATTAACAACAAGAGTACAAATTGAGGAAACAATCAATTGTAAAATCTGAAACAAAAAGATTTACAATTATATTTATATTGCATTTATAGAATTAACATATACATCAAATATAAGTAAAAGTAAAAAAGATGATAAATGAAAACCTAGAACTTCATTCAATTGTATATCCATTTCAATCGCATTGACCTCAATTACCATTTGGTACAAAATCCTCATCAATGAGAGGAGTCTCGTCATTACCATCATTCAAATTTATTGCACCAATAACATATCATTACTTTTCCATATAAGATTTTCTTTCAAGTCACTCTCATCCATCAAACACGATTCTTCAGAAACCAATCCGCTAAAAGATTGATATGGTCAAGGTAATTGGATCTACAGAACTACTTGTTCTATTAAGAGTCATAATAAACAAATAAAATTAAATTATTAAGAATTTACAAGAAATTATATTCAACTTAACAATGATGATAACATAAAGCTTTAAGTTGTATCAAACAAAGACCAAGTCGTTCAATTTTTTATGCTCCAACCTATTCATTGTCTTGAAATAGATGAATTAATATATGTTTCAATTCCTTTTATACTAACTCATTGACTCAGAATTTGAATTGCAAATCTTTGCAATTCTAGAATATAGTCTCAAATTGGTCCTACCGTGCAATTGTATGACACACAAAAGTAATATTATAATCAAACTAAAATGATGTTAAATTTCCAGCAAGTAATAATGGTGAAATATATATATGTATGTATTGCTATTTAGCAATTGGTAACCCAAAATTACCAAAAACATCGTTATGAACCTCCACTTATGAGTGTAGGAGATCTTTCCCCATCTCATGGGTAATAATTGTTATAATAGTTAATAGCATTACCCTATTAACTTCAACTTTTTTTATAAATTTTGGTCTAAAATAGATATTAAGATTCAAAAATGCCACAACTGCAAACAATAGAGAGTAAAGTTATCTTTCTCATTACACATTAATGACTACAAGATAATGTGTATACAAAAAAGTCATATTTTTCAAATTGTCCTTGATTGCTTTCTTCGCCCTCTCCATAACATCATAAAAATAATCCATAGTTGTCTTATCATCACTATTAGCTAGACGAGGCTCTCTCACTAAAGACTCACAAACTCGGATTACAAATTGACACTAAGATCAAATGTGAATTGGTCATTTCTTATATGTCAAACTTAATAGTAAGTGACCTTACTTTGGTTACTGAGGTGCCTCCAAAACATTGAAGCTAAAGTGGACCATATGTCCTTAGCAGTTTCATGCTTACAAGTCTCATGTATGATATCATTATCTATGTTATTCAGCAACATAATGCGAGCCAATGACTACTTTATCCTCAATATTTCATAAGCATCATAGTCCCTTTTGTGTTGGGCCATATTGCCTTCCTCAGGAATCTCCATGTTTATGTTTAATGGTTAAAGAGCCTCTTGCTTCTTTAGTATATATTAGATTTTCATATTCCAAATCTCATAAATTTTGCCTTTTAATTTCTCACCGTTGTTGAGTTCAGCTATAATTTTTTTTGATGCAGTCGTCATAATTAAAATACAAAATTTTTACAAAAAGAAATAATATAATTGCATGTCAATGTCAAGTCATACATATATATTTTGTGAATAATTTATTTTCAATTATTTACGAAATCAAAAGAGCACATATGTTCTCAATCATCTTTCATGTGACAAATGAATACTGATTATCACACTTAAGAAGAATTGTCAAGTAACATTCCTATAATATATGTATTGATAATTTGAATAGTACCAAACTTGAAATACATAAATAAAACATAATTCATTTAAAATTATAATCCTTCTATTTTAAATTAGGAACACATTGCTAATTATTATGGAACTATTCAAATTAAATTGTGAATTAGAAACTTATTTCTAATTCTTATACTAAAAATTTCAATTTAATTAGAAAATTATTTTTAATTAAATATGTTGTGTGAATTAATTAAATTCAAAATTTATTTCTAATATAATATTAATTTCATTATTTTTAAATTTAATTAGAAACTTATTTCTAATTATATATATTGAACGAATCAATATTTGAGTAATAATAATTGTTTTTAATTCAATTAGAAACTTACTTCTATTTTTATTCAAATTATGAAAATAATAATTTAAATTTAATTAAAAACTCATTTCTAATTAAGATTAAACCAATCAATTTTAAATTTTATAATTCACTTAAAAACTTATTTCTAGTATTATTGAATTCATATGCATAATATATATGAATTCAAAACTTTTTCTCAATTTAATTAAATATAATGTGTATATATATGAATATTGATTAATGGGTTCTTATAAATCTAAATATATAGCTTAAAGTGATCTATATCTTATTTTATTCTACAACTCAAGATATTATCAAACTTGGCCATATTTACTATCCTAGAATCCAGAACATAGGTGCCCATATATGTTCTATAGTTTATATCAAAAGACACAGTCCGAAGTCACGATAAAACAATCGACTCACTTACGTTTTTTCTAGTCTATATGCATATATGGGAGCTTATTTTTGTTGAAATCCTACCGTGATCAAATCACGGATGCAGCGGAAATTAAAATTTTTCGGATTCCGAGCGGATCCCAATAATTGATTAAACTTTAATCAAAACAATATTCGATTTAGAAATCGTACCTTGTTCACTTTCTGAAAAAAAAACTTTGAATCTTTTTCTCTGAAAGATCAATCACGAGCTGTCTAATTGTCCAGACTCTGATGGTATCCACAGAGCAATTTCCAAACTGCCTTTGGAGGAAGAAGACAAAAAGTGCTAGCTTTCATAAAGCT
>JAOQMQ010000196.1:9453639-9470087 GCA_027563845.1 Erythroxylum subrotundum
GACTTACTCAATTATCTACATATGGTTCATACTGTATCCAATTACTACCAACAGAATTATCCTAGGATAATTCATAAGTAGCATCAAAACACAATAATTCTCACACTAGATACCTTGGTAATCTCAAGTCTAAGGATTAATTATACAACCATCATTATGAGATAGTCCATAGACACATAAGTAATATGCCATTCGAAATCCTCATACTCGAGCCAGTTCAGTGACTTATTCTCTAATAATCACTTACACATTAGTTTAAGTATCTCTATACTTTAATTAATGAGATCAATTACTTTCATCATAAGAAAGAAACATAATGTGTACTAGTTTTACCGTTTCAACAATATCCATTCTTGATGAAACTACAACTAGGAACATTTAGAAATAATACTTAAGTGTATATTAAATCTCATAATTATGATCTCATCATAATTTCAATTACACAGTAATTATTCCAAGGATTTTATCTTTACGAATAATAATTAAATAATTAACAAATACATATAGATAAAGAATGTCTTTTATTAATTAATAATAATGTCATACAATACAACCAAAATAAATCGGCTGCAAGGGCATAAACTAACAATTTTATGATAGGGTAAAGATTGGTCCATTTGGTCCAAACTTTAAATATGTAAACCTAAACACATTTTTCAGTCATCTACCCCTCCTTTAATCTTTGTAACTGGTGGAAGCATCAACATCTGACAAGAGGTAATATAGCACTTTGCGATATTCAGGTATCACTAGAGGCAGCAGTGGCGGTGGGAGGGGCGTGTTGTAGAATTGAACGAAGAGGACGATGTTTACGCGGGAAGAAATAGAAGTTCTTTCTGAAATCTATTACTAATATTACACGCAATGTTTAAATAAAAGCTTCAGTGTCGTAATCATACACTAGTGTCTACTGGATAGTCGATCATGTGTATTAAAGTCGATCTCTTATGGTTATATGGACATGTTGAAACCGAATGAAGTTAGTTTTCATGTTTACGCGGGAAGAAATAGAAGTTCTTTCTGAAATCTATTACTAATATTACACGCAATGTTTAAATAAAAGCCTCAGTGTCGTAATCATACACTAGTGTCTACTGGATAGTCGATCATGTGTATTAAAGTCGATCTCTAATGGTTATATGGACATGTTGAAACCGAATGAAGTTAGTTTTCCTCTCTCTATATCTTTTGTGATTCTATGTATCTCTCCCTCTAATTCTTTTTCTACTGCACTAAACAAACATCACGACAGAATTTATGTGTTGTTCTGTTATCTTAAAATCTTTATCAACAATTGGTATCAAAGCAGTCGAATCTGGGAACAATTATGGCAAAAGGCACGAGAGGCGTAGAGTTGCGAAGTTTGGAAGAAAACTTGAAAGGCTTTATAGAGGCGTAGATCAGAAATGAGAAAATGTTCATGGAATCACAAAGTAGGCATGAAAGGATGTTGTTGAAGTCACAAGAAAGGAGTGAGAGGATGTTGTCGGAGATTCAAAACAGAACGGAGAAGGAAGATAAAGAGATGTTGGAATTACAAACCATGCTTCTGCAAGAAGTGTAGAAGCAAGGGGAAGAATTCGGAGTAGTAGAACCTACACCCCAAAGTAGCCAGTGGAGACAGGAGGGGAACAAAAACGCTACACCGATGAGGATGAGTAGGATCGAGTTTCCATCGTTTGACAGTGAGAACTTTAAGCTGTGGCTATACTATTGTGAACAATTTTTCCATCTGGGCCAGACTCCAGAAAAGACAAAGGTGAGTATAGTTATTCTGTACATGGACGAATGAGCTCAAAAGCGGTATCACTTATACATTTGACATCGTGATAAGACAGAGATGGTTGAAGGGGACGAGTTTACTAAAGCTCTCAAACAGAGGTTCGATGCGGAGATCTTTGACTACCCAGTGGGGGATTTCAATGACTTGAAGCAAAATGGAACGGTACTAGACTATTATGCCCAGTTTGATCATTACTCAAACAGGCTCTGTATACCAAAGGAGTTTCTAGTCGGTTTTTTTTAAGGGTAAATTACATGAACCCCATTCCTTGTATCTGGCTTACACTTTAGCTCGGAAATAAGAGGTAATACTAATTTTAGCAGGAAATACTATTCTAAACCGAGTCAATACAATGGAGAATGTGAATAATGGAGGTCATTTAGACCTCAACTCAGGGTTACCGCAAACATCAACAGTAAACCGAAGTTTAAGCATAGAAGGAATACTACCTACACCAACTTCAACATTACGCTCACCATCGGTAAGGTCTTTTAAACCCTTGAAACCCATTAGTAGTATGGATTTTGATGATAAAAGTGTGAAGGGTCTCTGCTTTTGGTGTGTTGAGAAATGTAATTTAGGCCATATGTGTAAGAAGAGACAACTACAATTTTACGTAATTTCATGGGAAGGGGACAGTGGAAAAACATAACCAAAACAAGAGAAGGAAGAATTTGAAGAAAGTTTTGGAGAAGAAGATTGTCCAATTGTTTCAATGTAAGCTATATTAGGGTTATATGGAGAGATGGAGTTTAAACAAATGAGATTAATAGGGATGCATCAGAGACAAAGAATTCACACACTGATTGACAATGGTAGTATGCATAATTTCGTTGACACAACAGTAGTGAGGAAGGGGTTGTGGCCTTCAAGAGATAGAACCAGTTTTCATTACAGTGGGAGGCAGACTACAACTAGAATGTTGGCAGTGTTGTAAGTATTTTACCCGGACCATGTAAGGGATGCAATTCACCTTAGATGCTCTGGTGCTATCGTTGGGGGGTTACGACATCGTATTAGGGGTACAGTGGTTGGTTGTTAAATGATGTGTTATGTAATTTCAGAGATAGAACGATGACGTTTAATTGGGAAGGATGACTTGTGACGTTGAGGGGAAACCCAGGAGGTAGATTTAGGGTCATTTCGAGCAAGGAATTCCATAAAACTCTACAACGTTCGACGAGCGGCCAATTGTTCATGACGCAACTAACGATCCCAATCGAATATCAACTGTAATAGATGAGAATAAAGGATGAACAGTGGAGAGCATTTGATGAGATTAACACAGTCTTATCTGAATATGCAGCGGTGTTCGAGGAATCGAACCATCTTTCACCGGATCGTAAGCACAATCATCAGATCATTTTGAAGGAAGGAGTCGATACCATTAACGTGCGTCCATATCACTACTTAGGAACACAAAAGGATGTAATAGAGCAGTCCGTAAAGGATCTCATGAAACAGGGGTTCATTCGCCATTAGTTACAACCCTTATACATCACTTATGGTACTTATCAAGAAAAACAACAACTCCTGGCACATGTGCGTGGATTACCGGGAGTTGAACAAGCATACGATGAAGGATAAATTTTTGATAACACTCATCAAAGAGTTGTTAGACAAATTGCATAGAGCCAATTGGTTCACCAAATTGGACCTGCACTTTGGGTACCACCAAATTTGGATACAGCCAGAAGATGTTCCAAAGACGACCTTAAAACACATGAAGGGCATTACGAGTTCTTAGTCATGCCATTCGGCTTGACAAATTCTCCTTTAGTGTTTCAGAAGCTAATGAATGATTTGTTTAAACCATACTTGTGTCGTTTTGTTATTGTATTTTTTGATGATATCTTAATCGATAACTAATCGTTGTCATTGCATGTAGAACATATCTCGGTGGCTTTGCAGACATTGAAGGATGATCAAATATACTTACAAGGGAGCAAGTGTGTGTTTGGGGCATGCCAAGTCGAATATTTAGGCTACACAATATCAGAAAGAGGAGTGACAATGGATGTCCAGAAGGTTAAAACCATTGAAGAATGGCCCGAAACTTAAGCGAATTAAGGAATTAAGAAGATTTTTGGGTATTACTGGGTACTATTGGAGGTTTGTTAAAGGGTATAGGATGATGGCTAAACCATTGACAGAACTATTGAAGAAAGAAAGTTTAGCCAACTGGGAATAGCAACAAGAGGATAAGGCAACCTCCAAGAAATTAAAGGAAGCAATTTTGTCGGCCCCATTGTTGGCATTGCCGAATTTTTCAAAAACTTTTATGGTGGAGGCAAATGCAAGTGGACAGGGGATCAGGGTTGTGTTACAACAGGAAGGCCATCTCATTGCCTTCCTCAGTAAAGCATTAGCTAAAGACACCACGAATTATCCATCTATGAAAAAGAATTCTTGGTAGTGATAAAGGTGATTAAGTACTGGCATCATTATTTGAACTTCAAATCGTTCATTGTTAAAACAAATCACCAAAGCCTTAAATACTTGTTAGAGCAATGTCAATCCACTCATTTTCAACTATCGTGGCTACCAAAACTCCTTAACTACGACTTTGAAGTGCAATATCGTAGCGGGAAGGAGAATGCGGCTACAGATGCCCTCTCAAAAATCACCAGTGCAGAGATGTTGATGATATCAGTATCGCAGATACATGGTGGGCTATTAGAGGAAATTAAGAAAAGTTGGCAAAAGGATCGAGCAATTTAAGATATCATTAAGAAGTTGGAATCTGACAATATGAAGTCTAGCATGTGCGAATGGAAAAATGGACTATTGAGGTGGAAGGGGCGTTTAGTAGTGGGCGCCAACAAAAACCTCCAACAACAAATCATAGGAACTAGTCACGATGACGCCATAGGAGGACATGCAGGTGTAGTGGCAACAACAAAGAAGCTGGAAAATATTTTTTTTTTTGGAAAGGAATGGCTAGGAATGTTCGAAACCATTTTGAGAAATGCATGAACTGCCAAAGGAATAAACACGATAGTTCTGCTTATCCTAGATTATTGCAACCTATTAAGATACCAAAAGGAAGGCGAAGGGAGGTGAGTGTCGATTTCGCTGAAGGACTTTCGGTATCAAAGGGAAAGTCAATCATTTTAGTAACTGTGGATCGATTTACAAAATATTCCCACTTTATTCCTATTAAATGCCCCTACTCTGCTTGTTACATTATTAAAAGTGTTCCTTAATAATGTGTTTAAGTTATATGGTATGTCAGAATCGATCATCGATAGGAATCCTATTTTCTTGAGCAAGTTTTGGCAAGAACACCTTCTACTATAAGGAGTTAAACTGAAATACTTAACCACCTATCACCTGCAGATGGACAGACAAATGGAAGCGATGAATAGAATTCTCGAAACATACTTATGGTGCTTTTATAGTGAAACACCTCAGAGATGGAGTAAATGGATACCTCTAGCGGAGTGGTGGTACAATACGAAGTATCATGCTCCCATCGATTCTACAACATTTAAAACCTTGCATGGATATCTGTTAGCTCAAGGGTTATGTTTAACGATTTTAATGATAACTTTACAATATTTCAAAATTTTATAATATTTCAAAATTCAAATTAGATTTATTTCCTGATATAGACAACGATATAATTCTTAAAAGGAAATAAAATCATAGAATAATTGCTTCTTTTCTTGCAGGAACCTTCTTTATGAACTTACCTAATTAGAAATGGTTCCATGACATCCGAAAAGTTTGTACTAATAACATTCATCTTAACGTCTGAATATCGAAGATTTCAGCAGAAATAATATCGTAAATTAAGCAATGATTAGTTGAGGAACATTTCTGTTTAAGGAAGAGCCACTGCATTTGTGACATACAACAGACTTACAAAATACCTTAGCAGCAATCAATATCTTTGAAAGTCATATCAAACTCTTTGTGCCTTAGAAAGTAAAATCACTCTATTGAAAGAGATTGTTAAATCCTTTATATATTTCTTGTTGAGAGCTTGTTGTGTTTTTGTTAAACACTACGAGTGTGGAAGGTTGAAGAACCTTGAAAAATATGTGTTTGTGAGCTTAGAGAGGCTCGTGAAAATTTACTACTTGAATTTTATAGTGAAATACTCAAGTTGAATGCTTAGGGATTAGACATAGCCTTCGTCATAAGTCGAACCAGTATAAATCGATTGTGTCATTCTTTCTCTCTTCCGAACTTTTAAATTTTCGCATTATCAGTTTGTGTTTTTAAGAGGTTCCTTCAGTTTTACAATAAACTCCTTTTGTTTTTATATCGCAAGAGGTTCCTTTTGTTTTTAAGCGTTAATAAGCTCCTGTCGATTAACAAGCTCCTTTCGTTTTTGATCATTAACAGGCTCCTTTTTTATCGCTAGCAGATTCCTATCAATCAGCAGATTCTTTTTCTTTTGCACGCTAGCAGGCTCCTTTCAATTAACAAGATCTTTTTGTTTTCAACGTTAACAGGATCTTTTCGAAAGTTGATAGGACCCTCCTATTTATAGACATATTTTGTTTAGAAGGACATTATCATATTTAAAGTACCTTGCAAATGTTTTTTTACACACAATTCGCCATCACCTTACGTGTATTTGCTTGATCAATATCCACCACCGATTTATACACCTTATATAACGGGGGACTCCAAGGAGGTAGAAGTTGATCAGGTTTTAAAGAACAGAGGGGTGGTGACCAACGTGACAAAATTCCATCTACAGAGGACCCAAAACTGGATGAAGCAATATGTAGACTCCGGGCTATCAAAACATGAATTCAAGGTCGGTGGTATGGTGTTGTTTTTACAGACATATGAACAACATTCCCTCCAGAGAAGAAGTTGTCCCCACTCTGTTACGAACCATACAGGGTGGTCCAACATATCGGAAAGGTGGCGTATAAGCTGGAGCTTCCACTAGAGACTATAATACATCCAGTGTTTCACGTGTCACAGTTGAAGAAGGCATACACGAAGCAAGGCAAAATTTCCTTATCCTTACCAGAATTCCTTACACCAGTTGAACGTATGTCGTTAGTACAACTGGACAGATGCATGGCGAAAAGATATAATCGCACAGTAACTCAATTGTTAATTCAATGGTCAGATGGCAAGCACACCAATGCAACGTGAGAATACCTCTTTGACCTCCAAAGGCGATTCGCGAAAATTAATATGATCGACAAGGAAGTTATGGGGAAGGGAATTGTTGCAGAATTGAACGGAGAAGACGATGTTAAAACCGGAAGCAAAGGAAGTTCTTTCTGAAATTTATTATGAATATTACACGCAACGTTTAAATAAACGCCTCAGGGTTATAATCATACACTAGCATATACTGGATAGTCGATCACGTGTATTAAAGTCGATCTCTAACGGCTATATGGACATGACGAAACTGAATGAAGTTTGTTTTTATCTCTCTATATCTTTTGTGATTCTATGTATCTCTCCCTCTAATTCTTTTTCTGCTGCTCTAAACAAACATCACGACGGAATTTACGTGTTGTTATGTTATCTTATAAACTTTATCAACACCGTGAAGCTTCCTTCACAGACGATGGCAATGACGATTATATAGAGATTTTATTGTTTCCTCTTTTTTATGTCTTGTTTAATGTTAAAAAGTTTTATTATTTCCGGAATTAATTGAATATCAATCTCTACAGAGTTTGTTTTGGTGTGGATCTGATTTATTGCATACCATCTTATGGTATTAATGCAAATTACATAGGCTCTGTTTGGCAACCAGTGGATTGCATTAGCTGTTAACTGAAAGCAGATTATATCAGCTAATTTGACCAGCGGATAACTTTAGCTGTTTATTTAAAGATGTTTAATAAAATTAGTTGTTTAGTATTATCTTTTTACGTGTAAAATGACTCATGAGAGCATGACTTAAAGAAAGATGAATTTAGATTTTAAATTTTAAATTTCACAAAAATTAAGTTGATAATCTTATGACTTACGAGGGCATGACTTTAAAAAAATATTATAAACTATTTTGTAGTATATTAAAGAAGGTTCATTTTTCATAATTAATAAATGAAAAAAATATCAAAAGTATATTATCTAGTGTTTTTTGTAATTCTAAAATTGCATGTATCTTTAATTTTTTTGGTAGATCAAATTTAGATTAGCATAATATAGAAAAAAATAGGTGTCAATTTTGTAATTAATTATGACTAAAGTTTTTTTTAAAGAGAGAGATGTAATCAAAATTTCGGTAAAATTTTGAAGACTAATTTAAATAAATTATTTGCTTTAGAGAAAGAAATTATAATAGAAACTAGAAAGAGTAACAAAAAGTTATATCTTGTCTTTGGTACCCTTAATGATTGCAACAGTAACTACTTAAGGTTTCAGGTAAGGTTACAATCATCATTAATGCACATTTTGTATCAACTGAAGGTCAAATGCTGGTAAAGAAGAGCTTTTTAAAAATCAACCAGTCAACTCAATTAGTTGATGATTAAACACATTTATTAGCTATTTGATATGGTCAAATAACTCAAAATTTTCAATTAGCCAAAAAAAATAGCTGATAAGTCATTCACCAAACGGGACCTTAATTTTTCAACTGTTGGAGCGAAACGCTCCTTGTAGGAGCAATTTTAAAAACAGTGAATTGAGTTCAATCCGACATGATTATCAACAATTTGACATAATCAAACAATCAAATGTTTCTAAATTAGTCAAAAAATAGTTGATTAGTCGTTTACCAAATAAGTTTATAATTTAGTTTTCATCCACAACGGGAATTTGGCAAAGAGACAATCAAAAATAAATTTGGTAAAATATTATCTATTATTTTTAAACTTGGATAACAATATTTAAAACAAGATGCTCACTTTCTTAAACAAACACGTCCAAATCGTACATGGAGATATTCAACTTCAACCTTATCACGGGATCATGATTAAGCTACATATATACCGTGTTGAGTCTTATTCA
Organism: Erythroxylum subrotundum; assembly: GCA_027563845.1. Taxonomy (NCBI): domain Eukaryota; kingdom Viridiplantae; phylum Streptophyta; class Magnoliopsida; order Malpighiales; family Erythroxylaceae; genus Erythroxylum; species Erythroxylum subrotundum. The sequence goes on from JAOQMQ010000196.1 coordinate 9,462,368, forward strand.
TCATGATTAAGATACACATATGGTATTAGTAAGAAAATTTAAAATAGATATTCATGATTGAAACTTATCAGTGGATGGGCTTCTTTTCTACAAGTTAAGGACTTCAGAAGAAATTTGTTTTACTTTTGTGTATTTTTAACTGAACATTATATTTCTGGCCAAAAAAAAAAAAGTGAACATTATATTATATTTATAAATAATGTTAAGATCTTAACTGAATTTTCCTTTCATCATCACTAACCCATATATGAAGCCATTTGGTAATAAGTAATCACTACAATTGAATAAATGTTGAAGAAAATTGAACAAAAATATCTACATATACTAGTTAACAATAAGCTTCTTTTTCTTTTTCTTTTTCTTCTGTGATGTGTCTTTTGCCACGACAGATCCTACTATGGATTACAAGCCATTTCACTGATTTGATCAAGACAGAATCCACATATAGATCGTGGACCATAAAGTGAGTGCAAGGGCAGCAGCCAAATATGTCCACAGGAAGAGAACTGAGCACTCTTCTTGACCCACATCAAACAGCTGCGTCATGGTACCTGCGTTACCATAACAGTCGGTTTGAAACTTTACTATATTAACATTTCAGAAAACAAAACAAACTGCATGAATTAAGGAGGAGAGGGTTCGTGAAAAAAGCAAGAGGAAATAAGCAAAGATGGGTGGAAGACAAAAGGCTTACCGATGTTCATGGCAGGTGGCAGAGTGTACTGAACCATGAGCACGAATTGGAAGAGACGGTCTGCTGGTAGGAAGCCAAGGCTGCTAGCCGCTTCAACAACCCAAATACCAATTGCTGGGAGGATCACAAATCGAACACAAATCACCCCGATGATGACAATTGGATTTATCTTCGAGGATCTTAAACCTTCAATGGGAAAACAAACATAAATAAGAAGATTCGTTTTAAGATTTTCTTGTACTGTGTTTCCTTAATCTTTTTAACACTACAAAAGATTTGTATTTTAAACCTTGAGTGAGGTTGCCTCCCAGTATAAGGGTGATACAAGGAATAGTTCCATCCCTATAGCACAAGAATAAGATCTCCACTTTCAGAGTTGGCCCAGAACATGGGAGTCAACTGAACAAGCAATGTTAGAAAGAAACATTTATAGTACACATGGTGCATACCCAAGTAATTTGACAGAGTCCTGGATCACTCGTAATGGAGCATTATCGCCAATTATCAACTCTTTCAGAAATGAAACTGCTCCAAAGACAAGTCCTAAAATCTGAGCAAGGAAACATGAATTTAAGTTGGTGGGGACAATTGTGCGAGTTTAAGACCAAAAAAAGGGTTTAAATTACTTTCGACACCTCCCAATTAATGGACAAGTGTCTATGTAAAACAGAACTTACTGCACCGAGCGTTGGGGGCGCTAAGAGCTCTTCCAATAACTGATGTAAAAATCCTAGAAATTTACTCCAATAGGCCTGCCCACTTCCATGTTGGTGGCCGCCTTCATGGGAAGCAGTCTGAATAAATAAGAACGTCAAACGGTTGGTTTTGTTTCAGTATTATGTGTGCTTGTGAGGTGTCTAAACACACCATACATAATAGCTTTTATGCTTAGTGTCTACCAAGTAAAAGGATGCTTACTGCGTGGCTTTCTGTAACGTCACTTGGATTGGCTGATGACACAACTACAGCAGCATGACCCTGATCGCTGTCCTTGAGAAGATGAGTTTCATCGGAAGCTTCGAAATCCTTGTTGGGTTCTTTTGACAACTCCTCGGCTATTTCAAGTGCTTTGAATTTCATAGCTGAACTTCGTACCAGTTGGTAAGTATAGGTCCAGATGAAAAAACCACCAAGCTAAACAAAATATAGCCCAACGAAATAAATGATAAATTAGATATATATTTGAATAACATGGATGTTTGTCCTATAAGTACAGAACAGTTAATAGTCTCAGTACCGCCATAGAGAAAGATGCGTACGAGAGTCCGATGGCACGACAAGTGCTTGGGCTGCCAAATGGACTTGCATCCTCGTCGCAGATTGCAGGGATAATTATTAGGAGAAGATTTCCCAAGTTTCCTATCCAAAAAAGCATTACAACACATAGCTATTGAGATTCAACCATTGAACGAACAGAAAAAGCTCAACTTGTCTATCGATCAGGCAAGTTACCTGATGAACACGAAGCAATGACAAGCCCTTCCACATGAGGCTTGGGTCTTAGTATCTTAACAACAATCCAACCCAAAATCCCTCCGATCAAGAAAGTGAGGCCTATGTTAATGGGCATGAACCACCTGAACAGATTGTCGTAAAAAATGTCAGCTTTGCAGCTCAAAGCAATGGCAGGCACGCGAAAAGTCTAAACTTTAGGTGCAAATTTTAAACTTTACACATTTTTTTTCTCTCTTACTGTCTAGCAGCTCGTAAAACTATCCTAACTGCATGCCATATGTTCTAAAGTTCTCTCTTTTTTGCCCTGTTTACGGAATATGCCTAGATGTTTCGGTTTGAAATGCTCATGTTTCTTGTTTACGACAATTTAATGTTTAAGAGTTAGCCTACCATGAGATAATGTCTTGCAACGTTACAGTCTCCGCTAGACAAGCAAACATGAGCGAGGGCGTAAACACCACGAACACAATCTGCAATTCAAGAATCAAAATTCCTCATCATTACTCAAGCTTATATGTATTTTTATATTTTCGTGTTATGACTCTGAAGGGCGATCTTCTTCATATCGGTGAGGTATATCAGGAATTTTCTACTGCAGTAATCCCCAAAGAAATGCCTCCTTTACTTTGGGTTCTTCTATGTATATTTGTGCGTTGAAGGAAAAGGAAAACAGAAAACAGGGAAAGTCTGAAAGGTTTTAAGTGCACCTTATTGAGGGATTTTCGACTACTGACAGAGAGAAGATTGCAATAGTCGGTAGCCATGAGAGCTCCCAAAACGCTTATTAATAAGACTTGTAGAATTGGCATAGAAGCCACCTCAAACAATGACCAGAAACCCATCTTAACCTATGTAGCGAACTGCCTCCCCAAAAGATGGACAACAGCAACGAAGAATCATACAGTAGGGGTACGTAATTCCAACAGATGGCCTTCTTAAATATCCGGTACTGTCATATGTCCTCCAACATGAACCTTCCTATGTAAACACAAAAAACAACCTGCTGATCCATAAAAGAAAAGAAAAACCCCGAGGAGAAGGACAGGATAGAAAAGGAAACAGCTTAGAAAGAAAGACAAAAAAACGCAAGTTGAACAAATAAACAAGGAACTGAGGGAACTAACTAGTTGATGTCTGGAGTCTGAACAGGGCTGGGCGATGTAAATACGCACGAGAATATGCAGCGCTCAACTGGGGTAGGAATCAAGGCCATGATACCTGCCTCATTAGTCATTCAGCGTTAGTTGATTCATGTTAATCCGTAAGGCTTCAGAATGTGATCCTTTGAAGCCTTTTTTACTAGTAATTAAACTAATTATTGGATGGATTTGTCCTGCCAAGATAAAGATAGAATAACAACATAAGAAACATAATAATGTAATATGGTAAAACTTGAAAGACAAAGATATTCTTAACTGCTGGAGTAATGAGACGATGAAATAAAAGAATTCCTTTTTCATTATACTTCTTAATTCTTATATTAAAATTTTGATTCAAATGTCTCGATACCATTAATTAAAGTTATTTTTAAATTCTTGGTATAGAAACCTTCTTATGTTGTTCTTTTTTATACAAAACAAGCAAAAATTAATACCTAAAAGAGGAAAAGATTGTGAGTAAGGTAGCTGTCAAATCAAATGCAAATGAGGGAAGGTACCTCAGCTGTGCAGGGGATGACCTTTGCCAAATAACCTGTTAGAAGCATGTGCTACTGAGTTTTAATCACAAATCTATACGAATCCTACATAAATATACGATGAAAATCAATAAAAGAGAGTTGGAATAGGTTTAAAGGAAAAGCATCTGTTCCCACCCGAGCTGTATCCAATCAACCGTTACTACTCTTGTCATTACAAAGTTTTGGCGGTAAAAACGGCTTGTGAAAAGGCCTCCGTATGATTTGACGGGAAGCTTCCTTGCACATAGAGTCACGAGCATGGCCCTGAAATCTTCTGTGCCTGTTTTTGTAGTATACCTGCTCTGTTTTATTAGATTCAAACCATTTATTTATATGGACTCACGTGAATAGGTGGCGCACGAAGACAAACTCGTTAATTTATTGCTGTCCCTACTTCCATCCACGGGATTTTGTTTCTCTGAACAATGAACATGCTTTTCTTGGAAGTTGAACCCTGTGATTTAATTGTAATTGAAATATTACGGTAATAAGTTAAGAATATTTTAATTTAACTTATTATTTAAGTGGAAAAGAACAAAAATGGCATGATGACGGTGACCATCAAATGAAAATTGAGCAAATAATGGAGAAGAGTACAACTCAGGTATGCGAGTCAAAACCATGGTCATTCAAAATTTTCCAAAGAGAATCTTAAAATTCTGTTCTTGCTTTTTGCTTATTCTCCAGTCTTATGAAGAACCTTCCTCAGAATTTTAAATGCTTTTTGTTTTTCACTTATTTTCCAATCTTACATATGAAGAACCTTCCTCGTTAAGCGCTTTGTTACAGATACACGTACGGCAAATACTCACCTCATCTTTTACTACGAATTGAAGCATCCTCCGCAGAATCGAATTTAAACTTGAAAGGTTCAATTCCTACTCCTTGTTTTTAAAGGAAAAATATCCTTAAACAAGGAATGAAATTGTATTAATTACGGCAAAACAATAGAACGAAAGGTCGACAAGTGTGTAGCAACAAGAATACGTCTTCTCTAGATCTATTATTCTGATATAAGGTTTAATACGGTTCTAGTAGCGTCGCGTAGGAAAAGGTCAAATTCCATCAGTCCCTTTCTCTTGGATGAGTTATTGAGTGGGCAGACAAAAGTTGAACAGAAGCAAGAGGTCCCCATGATTTGGATATCGGAAAAAGATTAATTAATACATGTAAAACAATGTATGTAAACATGGCGTTTTAGAGAGATGATGATGATTAGAGAAACAAATTAACCTGGTACGTGCAGAGAGGATGAAGTTGAGAAAAGTACGCGGACAAGGAGCCCAGAATATCCACTTCCACGATATTGGACGTAATCCTCCCTAGTTTACGTAATTCAATTTCCTTGGTATATTATTAGTCGGCTACCAGCACTTTACAGCGGATGCTCTTTTTTTTTTTTAATTAAACCATAAAAGAAACAAATAATTATAATATCTAACGTGAATGAACCAAATTTTCATCCCAAATAAACCAATAAAATCTTTAAACATAAAACCATTAATTAGGGGAGCCGAGAGCCGACCGCAAACCAATGACGTGGAGAATTGCGATTATGATACAAAAGTTACGTGGCAATGTATAACTCTGCAACTGACCAGCTGACGTGGTATGTATATCCCATTGAGAGCTGGCTCTTTGAAAGATTATGAATGATGATAACTAATTTTAAAGTTTTCAATTTTATGGAATTAAATGACTAATTTTTTAAAATTTGTACAATTTAATTAAAATTTTAATTTTTAGTTATGCGGTTAATAAATAAATATTTACATAGTATTTAATAAACATGTTGTATCATTGACTTGTACAAAATTTAAAAGGTTAGTTATTAAATTGAAATTTTTCTTAAAAAGTTTGACACTTTTAGATATATTATCCCATAATTATAAATAGGTGTTTATAAATTCAGTCAATTAACGTGGTTTGATGAGTTAAGACTAAAAATTAAAGTGATTAAATTTTAAAAATTAGTTTATGGTTTAATTTGAATTAAAAAGTTAAATTTAAAAAATTATATATATGAGTTGAATTATAAAAAGACTTTAAATTTCAACTCAAATTTATATTTATAAATATTTTAGATTTAGGTTTATCTATAATTATTGTCTAATAATTTTATTTATGTAATTATTAAAAGAAGAATAGTAGGTACAAAATTATTTAAGTAAATATTTATATTTGAATTATTTATTATAGTAAATAATGATAATTCTTTTTTGTACGATGATGATATTAAAGAGTTTTATTTTATTTAATGTTTAAATAAATATTTTATCATTAAATGTTACTGTAATTATTCATATTTATATTTATTTACTTGATTCCACTTTTGTTATGATTTGTTAAATAAATTATATTTATTTTTGTCTGACAATTGATTAATTATTTTTATTTCAATTTAATGCGATTTCATACATTAAGATTTAAATTAATATTAATATATCATAATTTATATAATTATTAAAATTGTTATAAAATATTAACTTATGAGTTGGATCAAAATTTGAAAATTTTATAATTAGCCAAAATTTATTTTGAAATTAAGTCTTTCTAAGAAATAGACTTTGATTAAAAATTCGATCTACACTAATTAATATATATCTAATTACAAGGTGGTAAATAATCTCTTTTTGTTGAAAGCTAAAGCATAGGTCAATAAATAGAGAAAGAAAAAGAGTGTTCTAAAAAATATAAAGAAGATTGGACTTTGGACATAGAATATCTTTTTGATAAGCAAGATCAATCCGCCTCTTCACGTTTTCAATCATTATACTAAGTGAAAAGATAAAGAGGGTTTACTGGAATTGATTGGGTGGCTTTAACTTTTGTGCCACTCGTAACAATTGTTTATTTTATTTATATGATCAACTTGAGAATGGCAAAGGGAACAATATTTAAATTAAATTGTAATTACCATCATTACTTTAATAAAGATAATGATAATGAATATTAAATATTAAATAGTCAATCAACTTCCGTAAATAAAAATTTTAAAATTTTTAGTTCCTTCATATATTGTAATAATTGAGGACGATTCAATTGCTGATAATATTTTTATTCATTGCTAAAATGAAAAAAATTGATAACAAAAATAATCAGGGAAGCACAACTACAAATTATAATACAACTTTTAAACTTTAGGTAAATATCGTTATTCTAAAGAGGCTGAAAATTATTCTAAAAATATTTATTTAATAAAAATAAAGAAATAATTATATAATATATGAAGGTCATGTTGATTTATGAAAAAATAAATATTAAAAATATTTAAATTTTAATGAAAAATATATTTTAACTTTAAGAGTTAATTTATCAAAATAAAACTTTTTTGTTTTATTAAAAATGTAAATAACATTGTATGATTATATTAACAATCAATCATGAGCTACTGTAAATAACATCTAAATAAAAAATATTATTTATTTTTTAAATCAAAGTTGAGCACTGAGGATAGTTATAATTAGAGATATCAAAAAAGGCTCGGTTGATTTTGGTCGACATTTTTAGTTATAATCTCTTTATATGATCGAGTTGAGAATCACACAGCAGTATTTGATTCATGAATCTTTTTGAACGATCACATGATCTGTTCTCTGGATCAATATTCAACACCTGGATATGATTTTTTGACCTTTTCTGACATGTCAGTCTTTAAAGCACGCACTTAAGGTACTGGTCAATAATTCAATTTTTTGCCCTTAAGGAACGAATTTATTGCCTAAATAACCCTGTGTTATTCAAAAGTTGCTAAAAAAATTTTGACATATAAAAATTAACAAAACAAACCCTGAGTTGAAATTTTATTAACTCACCGCCCCTTAAGCAAATCTAGTCAACGAATGGACTTGAAAAGTCTATTTTGCCCTTACACTTAATCTATGTTTATAGAT
>JAOQMQ010000196.1:9484396-9494698 GCA_027563845.1 Erythroxylum subrotundum
CAATTCATATACAAAAACACTTATTGAATTTCATTTAATATTTCTAAATTTTCACTTAAAGATCGGGGTCCAACAGGCACTACGGAGGGATAGTATTCCTCTCCCTACTTCTTTTTCCACTCTTTCTTTGAACTTCTAAATTTGATTAATGCTTCAGACTTGTCTTTCATAAAGTGATACATACCTTGAATAATAGTCAATAAAAGTGATCATGTATTGAGATCCATTAATGGATGGTTGTTTCACTTATTTAAAAACGTCAAAGTGGATCAAATCAAGGGACATCTTAGCTTTGTATGTTGATTATTCATAAAGGCATTAATATGCTTTTCCATATTGGCATCTAACATATATTGTATCATCACAAACATCTAGCCCATGAAGACCTTTAAGCAAGGACTTCTTCATTATTGCCTTCAGCTTATGATAACTCACATGCCCAAGCCTTGCATATTACAAATCAGGTGTCTCATCTTTCTTGTCTTATTTACATACGTCATTTATACAGTCATAACATAGACAAACTCCAAGTGTTGTCTTTCCATAATGGGTTTACTTGCTGGCTTCAAGTTTCAGTACACCTTTACATCTTTTTGACTAAACACTACATAATTTCCTAATGATGTGAGCTACAAAACAAAGAGTAAATTTTTCTTCATAGTTAGCACATGGTAGACATTGCTCAACTCCACCTTATGAGGATTGTATCGAGGCACTATTATAGTCTAGCTGATATGAGCGAATGGCAGCTTAGAATTATTTGTTGTGACCACAACCTGTCTTCCATTATATTCTGTTAGATTAATGAGTTTATCCTTATCTCCTGTTATATGGTTGGAGCACCCGGAATAAACAATCTAGTCATCACTGTAGTTAATTACCTCATCCTTCAGCTTTACGAATACAGATTCTTCCATTAGCTCAGTCATGCAAGAAGTTACATGCTCTTCATTCTCTTCTACTACTATAGATGCTTGAAAATCCCATTCTTCTTCACTATCTTTACCATTCTGGGTGGAAGTTGTAGCACTGCCTTCAACTCTTTTGAATTGACAGTCCCTAGCAAAGTGTCCTATCTTGCCACATTTGTATCATTGGTTGTTCTATATCCGATACTTTTTTCTTCGTTATTTCGAACCTAATGAGCTCCCCCTTATTGAGAACATCTTCTTTCTTTGTTTTTCCATCAACCATCCTATAACTTCCTTGGATTTTAATCACCATGTCTCTTAACAATTTTGCCTATTCCTTTATATGCCCTTTACTTACTGAACAAGGCTTTCTCCTCATTTTTTAATAAGACTTTAGACATTTGGTTGTCTAAGGTCTCTTGATTGACAAGAATATTTTCTAATTCTGTAAGGGTTGGTTCTTTGGCCCAACTACGAGTTGCGGTGACAAGGACATTATATTCTAGTCGTAAGCCATAAATAATGATCCTCCTCATTCTACTTTTGGTAATTGCATTTTGAAGATCTAATTTGAAATTTCTCACAAAGAGATTTAACTTTTATGAAATATTTGCTTACCGACATATTTTGTTGCAAGACTGATAGGAGCTCTTTTTCTAATTGTTGAAACTTTGCATCATTGGCCCTGGTGAACAGTGTTTCTATATTATCTCATGCCTATTTAGGTGTTTTTGCACCCTTGATGCGGTGAAGCAGGTCATTCTCAATTGTCACAGATAGTACATACATAGTTTTGTCGGCTTTAATCTTCCATTTATTTAATTATTTTGTTTTCGTGGGTGGAGTGGTATTGTCACCACCAACAATGCTCCATAAGTCTTGTCCAAGCAAGTAGTATTGCATTTGTAAGCTCTAATTGTTATAATTGGAGTTATCAAGCTTTTCAATAGTACTTGCTGAACTCGCAATATATGTCATTATAACTTGATGATGCCCAATACTTAACCAAGTTACTTTGGCCCCAGATTAACTAGATTTACAGTCCCTGACTGTAGATAGGCAGAATTTTTACAGTGTCAATCTTTGGCAAATACTCCTCTCACAATGATTTTTTACTGCTTGATACTATGGTTCGGTGGCAGACTAACCTGACTCTAATAGCACTTGTTGAATTTTATTAGAGTGTGTGAAGGACTCAATTGGAAAAACTCAAAACATAATATATTAATTGTAATATTTTACAATCACAATACTCTCACCAATTCTCCACTCCACATTAACACATACCTGTCACTTTATTATATGACACACAGTCTCATATGCCCTCACTCACACCTTTTTAATTATTTTTCTACTCACTCACTCATTATGGAGCTCGGCTTCTTTTATACCCATCTAAAGTCAATTGTTAGCCAACTTAAACTTTCTATAATATTCTAGATAATGTTATTTTAGAACATTAGAGAAAGTTTATATAATAGATATTATTTATGTATATAGAATGGGAAGCTTTTAGAGTGATCAAGAGAGAGAATATCGGTGTCTTTTTAACAGAAAATGTGATAATTGATATTAAAGGAACTAAATTAATGAAAATTTACATGAAAACAAATTTGTTCTTATTAACTGGATTGCTCAAATTAAGTTTCTTAAAGATAATATTTTTATGAATATTGTCAAAATTGCTCTACTGATAATATAATGTTAAGGCATAATAAATTGAGACATATATTGACCTTAATATAAAATTATTAATGAGAATGATGTTGTGTAAGATCTTAAGCATTAAAATTAATAATATTGTCCACCAAACAAATACATGCACAATTGACATGAACAAATAAGTACTTTAAAACCGATAATGTTGGCCTGAGTACCAAACCAACAACAAATGACAGCTGACTATTGTTGTTTCCACGCATCCCGGGAAGTATCCAAGCTGTTGGTTGTTTTTCAATTTCCTACGGAGGTAGGTTGTCTAAATTGCTAATTTTGTGTCATCGAATCCCACAACAATCTCTCCAAACCTATCAGTTATGTTTTTCTCTTCTCTATCACTTTGTTCATGTGGCATCTATATAAACTGAGAGACATTAACCCGATTCGAGGTACTCAAATGATATACATGTTGAAACATTAACTAAGTTGATAATAAAATAGGAGAATAACGATTAGTGGTTAAGTTAAAACTTTCTGATTGGATTATCTCTAAATTAATTATTTTCAATTTATAAAGTAGTTTATTAATTAGTACACATAAATTTTGGATTGTTACTTCGTTATTAAAAAAAAAACTTTATAAAAGAATAAAAGGCTATTAGGAACTAATACTACCCTTAATTGGTCTTCAAAGAAGAGATATGTCATTAGTCAAAACGTGTGTTAGACTAATGAATTCTGGACCTTAATCAGCCTCAAGTAGTTAACACGCTGTATCAATCTGCTAGGTTTCTTGGTAGAAGTGCCTTGTTGCTTTACCCGGAATCACTGGCGGTTGTCAATCTGTCCCCATTAACAACTTAAACGCGGAAGATTATTATACTAGCTCCCACCGAATTTGACAAGAGATTATACACTTTTTTAAACTTTTGTATCTCTTTTCCTGTCCCCGACGACCCTACCACTCCAATTATGATCAGGCTTTTACTCTATGAGATAAGAAATTGTAGCAAATCAAAAATGGAGAGGAGAATACATGTTCACATATGGAGCACTTGCTTAGCAATAATATACAAATTTTGTAACATCATTCCCAAGAAGACCATCCAAAAGTCTATAAATGATGCAAGTTAAGTGAGCCACTTGAGAAAAGACGATATTTTCTTTTCCAAATTCCACCTTAAATTTCCACACACCTTCGAAAAAGTCATCAATCGGCCATTTTTAATCTTGTAAGGGACCTACCCCACACGCATATATAAACATATTTCTATAGCTGCTTAATGATTCCTACGATGAACGTTTGGTTGCAGAAGAGAAACATGGGTACTCATTCAAGCTACGCAAAGTTTGAAAGGAGATGTCAAGGACCTAGCAGCAAAGGGTTCAGGCTCTACCCCAAAAGATTTTCCGTTCAAAAGCTAAGTGCAAGGTTTGTTTACATATTCAGGCTCTTGAGTAAGTGGAGATGTTCATATGGGCAAGCTCTGTTACGATCTCTGAAGAGAGGAATAGTGGTGATGAACAGAAGCAATAGTAATATGAAGAGGAATAACAGTAGTAGCAGGAGGAATTCAGTGACAACGGAGTTAATAAGCGGCTCCAACAAGAAGGGAAGTCCTAGAGTTGACACAAGCAGGTTGAGATCATTTGGACGGACAAATTCTTTCTATTCTGAAGCCATTGCAGAGTGCTTGGAGTTCATAAAGAGGTCGTCAATTTCGGTTGAGCAGGATCAAGCCTGCTCTAGTACCTGATATAAACACAGACATACGATGACGAGTAATCTTAGTTTTGTATATATTTTAAAGGCAGTTAAACAAGCTGTGATATTGGTACAGGAAGCCCTTTTTTTATTTTTTTTGCGTTTTGATTAATTAATTATGTTTCTTTATTCATGCGTCGACCAAAGCCAAATGCAGTGTTTAATTACTGTTGTTTTGTTTTGTTGTGTATGCCATTCTGAGATTAATCAAAGATTGCCGTGTGGTTCATTTCTTGCTTTTCATATGTTCATCTATGGTTCTCAGTTAATTTGTACCTTTAAAGGAAAGTTGTTGAGGTAAGTCACCGAGTTTAGATTTAGAAATAAGTCCATAGGAGTAGGTGAAAGAAATTATCACCTAACGCAACTGAACTGTTGTAACTTATTTTGACTAACGAACCAGGACCAGATAACAAAGTTAAAAGGTTCAAATGCTAACCTTCCATTTGTTGAAATTTAGATACTTTTCTTAGACAATTGTTTTGACCCTCTTAAATTGAGACAATTATTTTAAACTACTTACAAAATGTATAAAAAATTATATTATAATATATGATTGTTCGAATTCGGAACAACCTCTCTATTCGATAGGAGTAAGGCTGCGTACTACTAGATCTCTACAGACTCTACATCTCAACGGGACTTCAACTAGGTGTTGATGATGACATATGACTATTCCAATTCGGTTTTAATAGAAATTTTTATTAAAGTAATTTGATAGATATTTTATAAATTTTAATGTCATAATTAATTTAATTTAATGAAAATATTATTAGATGAATAAAAACTATACAGAAAAGTTTTTTTTTTTCCTTTGAGACCCACCCACTCGGATTGAACAGTTAAAGTGGGCTTGGGTACTGATCAAAGACTGGCATAGGGCTTCCATTAATAGAGACCACAGAACTTTACTTGCACGAATAAGCCCAATATATGTCTATGGAAGATAGTGTAGGGCCCTAACCACATATATAGCACGTTAAGTTGTCTTCTGGTCTCAATTGCCTCAGCTTGGAATGGATCGATGGCAAAACCCAAATGAGAGAAGCATTCGCTTTGAATTTTCATCTTGGAACCAAAAGCATATTGTATTTGTTCCTTAACATAACAAAAAGTCTATCTTTTCCTTTATTCTTCAACTATTATATAGTATAGTTTTGGCGCAAAGAATCAAAACTCAAAGCCCTCTTTGTCTTTGGTTGCCGCCGTCACCAGGCCTTCCCCTGTTTCTATAAGACGACCGTCAGCTCCTCATTTCTTCCGTTTTTCTCAGGTCTGTTGCCTATGCTTCTCACTCATTGCTCTTGATTTGTGTTTTCATTCTTATGTATGGGTCTGGTTTCTAGGTCTGATTGCTATTAAGTTGTTGATAATTGAATCAAACGATTTGTTTTGCTGTGTATGCCTTACCTATTCTGTTTCTAGTTCCATCATAGGTTTTGAAGAGGATAAACTTGTTGGAAAAGTCTCTCCAGAGGTTAGTTCTCTTTATTGAAAATGTTGAAGTGATTAGGCCGTGAGATTTTAATGTACCAAGAATTGATTAGGTATGATGGAAATTACCAATTAGAAATCAAACTTGTGTCTATTTTACGCTGTTTGGTTGATGTGTCCAAGGGGTTTTTTGGCTAAACCCTTATGCTTCATTTTCCTTGTTTGCTAGTTTACTTTTCCCTAAAACTAATTATTGATATTTGAAAAGGCCTAAAGAGATAGAGAAACAGAAGAAATACAGGAGAATGTGTTTGTGAGAGAGAGAGAGGGATTATGAATCGTACACCTTCTAGGTTGAAGAGTTTGCTAAGAAAAGCTCGCAGCTTTATAGGTGTTGCTGCTTCTGCCAGCATCATTTCTCTAGCAGCTGATACAACTTCTCAAGTAACTAAATCTGCACCTACTATCATGGAGGAGCTTAGAACCCGCGTATGTATCATTGGTAGTGGCCCAGCAGCTCATACAGCTGCTATCTATGCGTCTCGTGCTGAGCTCAAGCCTATCATGTTTGAGGGCTGGATGGCCAATGATATTGCGCCTGGCGGTCAGCTCACCACCACCTCTGAAGTTGAAAACTTCCCTGGTTTTCCTGACAGCATCGCTGGCATAGAACTCATGGACCGGTCCCGTGCCCAGTCAGTCCGCTTTGGTACCCAAATTTTCACTGAAACTGCCAACAAGGTTGATTTTTCCTCTAGCCCCTTCAAGGTCTTCACTGATTCCAAGTCCGTCCTTTGTGATGCTGTCATCATTGCCACTGGTGCTGTTGCCAAGCGTCTCAACTTTCCTGGCTCTGATGTCTTCTGGAACCGAGGCATTTCAGCCTGCGCAGTTTGTGATGGGGCTGCCCCCATTTTCAGAAATAAACCTCTGGCTGTGATTGGTGGTGGAGATTCAGCAATGGAAGAGGCCAACTTCCTTACCAAATATGGATCAAAAGTCTTCATTATCCACAGGAGGGATACCTTTAGAGCCTCTAAGATTATGCAGAACAGAGCCTTGAGCAACCCTAAAATTGAGATCCTCTGGAATTCTGTGGTGGAGGAGGCCTATGGAGACCGCCTATTGGGTGGTCTTAAGGTGAAGAATGTTGTAACTGGACATGTTTCTGATTTGAAGGTATCTGGGTTGTTCTTTGCCATTGGACATGAACCTGCCACCAAGTTCCTGGATGGACAGCTGGAACTTGACTCTGATGGTTACATTGTAACCAAGCCAGGGACCACCCAGACCAATGTATGTGGTGTATTTGCTGCTGGAGATGTGCAGGATAAGAAGTACAGGCAGGCTGTTACTGCTGCTGGCACTGGTTAGTTGCATTTCCTTCCATTTACGCCCTTTCTTTGAATTTATATTATAGAGGTTGGGTATTGGTCCATAGTTATTCATTGTGTCAAAATCCAGATGCCTCTTTCATGCTTATTTAACTTTATCATTCCATTCTCCCTTTCTTAACATAATTAGGATTAAATTTTGTAGAATTGGCATCGTCATTTAATGCTGTCATAACTGGTCTTTGTCTATTGCGTTAGCTAGTTGCTTGGTGTGGTTCTTGGTTGTATCTCTGTTTTCTGCAGAATCTTGTTTACTGTGTTCACAGGTTTCCCTGCTATTTTGATTCTCGAGGATCTTGCTTTTCAAGATAAGCAATTTAGTGCAATAAAATGACAAGCATTGCTTTGCCATTGCTTGATGATTTGCCTACAAACTAAACCATGGTTCCTAATTGCCGGTGCTTCTTCTTTTTAAGATAACAAGCATAAGAGATTAACCGGCAATATATACAGGCAACATCGAGCTCAGTGACCATGTGGCTTGATTACCTAATCAAAGAAACAACAAAAATTTTCAATTTGTGGAAGTCTTTTTTCTTAGTTCTGGTGCTTAAGTTTCCAACTCTCTTCAAGATTCAAAACTTGAAGTGATCATATGCCATCAAGTTGAAATAAATGCTATCAATCTGCCTAGTTTTAACTTGGTAATGAATTAACTTCAAATGATTAGGTCATCCAATCTGAACTTCTTATAGAGACCGCCGATGTAGAGAACAGAGGCTAGAAAAACTGTTTATGATGCGCCCTATTTGTATCGTCCTTTAGTGGTGTCATAACTGGTCTCTGCAGATTTTGTTACGGAATTTGTAACGGCATAGTAATCAAAGGCCGATTCAATCATCAAAATTACTCTTAGTGCAGAAAATAATTAATAAACTACTTATTCCTCCTCTCTTTAACCGGCTGCTTTTGTGGTGAAATTGGATCGAACTTATGATATTGAGCCATCTCACGATTGGGCCAAGTGACGTGACTTTTGAATGATTTACGCTTTATCCTGCTTCGTGTGCTTTATCAACCCTCCTCCTTGTCCGTGGTGATGCAGGTTGCATGGCAGCTTTGGAAGCAGAACATTATCTTCAAGAGATTGGATCTCAGGAGGGGAAAAACGATTGACTAGCAAGGATGTAGTTATAAGAGAGCAATATTATCAACATATGAAAGGAAAACTCTTGGTAAAATTGCCGCTTAGTTAATAGAAATTGATTGGCAATACATTTGGGGATATTATATTTGTTATCATTATTATTGTAGGTTAACATTCAGATTGTTAGTAATACATTTACGTTGCTTATCTAATTTAACCTATTGCCTACGTTTTGTTTCATTCACTTCTAACAATGTATGGAGAGATATTTACTGCTAAGTGAACGAGAAATGGTCAAAACGCGTCAAGAACATGAGGGACTTCTGAGCCCATTGAATGGTTTGGATTTCCAATCTTCTTTATTAAATGGATACAGGCTTGTATTTCAACCCCTTCTTATAGCATCCTCGTCAATGGTGCTTCAACCAACCAATTCAAACATTTTGATGGTATTCGACAAGGGATTCACTCTCCCCTTATCTCTTTGTCATTGCTATGGAAATCTTGAACATAATCATTTGCTTTAACTTAGTCGGAGACTTGATTTTAAATTTCTTCATAAATGCAAGGATCTAATCTTGCATTTTGGAGCTCATCAGGAATTCATTTATATTCTACATCAATCTATTATGAGCTTCTCTATAATCTCAAAATTAAAAACCAATCATTGCAAGAGTAGAATATATTTCTCATTATATGTTAGATGTTACCAACATTGAGAGACTTAGGCCTCGTTTAGTAAATAACTGATAAGCTGTTTTTCAACTAGTTGACCCATTTTTAGAAGTTTGACTATATTAAAAAATTGTTTCATTATTTAGTTATGAGTTGGTTGGGTTGACTGATTTAACCTAACTTGCTGTTTTGTGAAAAGCTCTAAATATGGAGCGTTTTGGACCAAACAGTTGAATTAGTTGTTTGGCAATGACCATCCTGCCTTCTGTTTCTGGCTGCTCTTCGTTCTCATTTCTGTTGTTTTAAACTTATAAGTTACACTTGTAAATAATGATAGTATTATTATAGTATTAGTAATATATTCAAAATTATTTATCTTTTATCATAAAAATAATATTTTTAAAAATATTAAAACTCACAATAAAGGAGATAAATAATCTACATAACAAATAATTTTTTCACTTCACCTATCGCTGTGAAGTTTTTTCCACCTTTGCTCGCTATAAGTTCTAACTTCCAGTGAAATTAATGTATTTCTAGCGTCGCCGTCTCCAACATTGTCTTTGATTATGTCATCAGACCACAAGGGACGAAAGAAATAGACCACTATAAGGAAAGCATGCAAAATTAAACACTAGTCACGGGGGTGACTTAATAAATCACCCTCGTGACTAAGCCCCCCGTGCATATAAATGTTTTATTTTTGCTTATGAGATGGTTAACCTTTCTTAGGTTGTTATTGAGATGATTTTTGAGAAAGAAAGATCATTATGATAATGTAAAAAGAGTGCAGAAATTTCATGAAAAGAAGATATGCTTATGCTCTATTTTCACTGTTATATACATGGATCTCGTTGGGTGTTATAGAGATGGAATAAAGTAAGTAAGAGTTAAAGAAAAGGCTACTGTAATGTGATGTCTTGAAATGGGAAAGATTAAGGTGATAGTTAGTGATGAAATGAAGGTGTTAAAGAAAATGAAGAAGTACATAAAATATGATGAATATGCGTATATGATATGTTCTATTTTTTATGTTTATGATCAATCATAGATTTTGATTTGTGTTTGAATGAGTTGAGCTGAAATGGAAGTAAGAATGAAGAGGAAATAATGAGGACATAAGTTAGAAATGATAGACTAAGCAAAAGGGATGAAGAAGTGATGAAAAATATGTTGTTTCGTAAAATTTGGGGAAGATCGTCTGTCGAGAACCTAAGAGGAGTTGCACGATCGTGCACAATATCCTGAACTGCACGATCGTGATAGTTAGATTGCAAAGATTTTCACAGTTTTGAACATCCTTCACTTTTTTGACAAAGAAAATGAGGTATTTAGGCAATACATTCTTCTTAACAAATGTTCGCATATGCCTTAAGT
>JAOQMQ010000196.1:9520080-9533253 GCA_027563845.1 Erythroxylum subrotundum
GGAAGTTTCAATTTATTTAGGTCTTTTTATCAGCTGTAAATATATAATTTCCATGAGCCTAGACTGCTCCATAACCGTCTGCTTCGCTTCTAACTTCTCCACTAGTTGGCCTACAAGATTCAAATGTTGAAGTTGAAGTTATTCCATGCTAGTGAATATGAAGAGATATACAATAGGATTCCATGTTCTTTCATCAACTGTTGGAAACTCTGAATAAATAAACACTGTTTCATTAAATTAGATGCTAATATGATTAAGAAAACCATTCAAGAGTCGTGTGATGGTTGGTCAGTCATGCACAGTGGTAATACAGCCTAATTCTATTTACTTGTGCACGAGGACCTTGTGTAAAAACAGGTGCACTTGCTCAGTAATTGTTGTCTGCGATTGCATTTCCCTCCTTGAAGAGGAGAATCCTTGATTCATTTAGATGCTTTTGTATTGGATGGTAAAGTAACTAAGACATATATACCTGAAGGATTGAACAGAAACTACTACCTCAAGTTCCTTTTCAAAACACGGCATCAAACAGGTGCTAACAAGCAGAATTTTACCTATTAAACTACAGATATGTGTCCAATGCTGGTGCATCTTATAGTTTCTTAATCAAGCAACCATGTGAATATTGCAGGATGTTTTTACCTTAAAGATGTAATCACCAAAATCATATCACTTCATACTCTCTTGAATAATGTGCGGCCTAAATAAACCTGAGCTTTGAAATTTATAGAATAACAAACTCTTGTACATAACATCAAAGGTTCCTCCAATAATACTGCTCTTGTCTCGATATGGTGGTAAATTTTCTCATAGCAAATTCATATTATAGTATAGTGAAACACCAAAGAGTTGGCCAGCTTAATCAAAGAAAAGTTAAGCATTCTATGTAAGGAAAACACGTACTTACAATCCAGACAAAACCTTGATACTGTCATAGAACAACCACTGCAAAGTCACTACAGGTCCAACAAGCATTATCCGTAAAGAAAGGCTTCTTGTAAATAAGTTGGACAGACCGATATTTTTAATAGCCTGCTTGTACGGGAGAGAGAATCAATCAGGTACTCATCATCATAAAACAAAGAAAATAACTAACTATTTACCAGTTTGAGGTTAGCAGCCTCTTTGTTATAAAGAGAGGCAACAATGTTGTCGGCAGGATTAGAAATAAAACTACCAACAGAACCAGCGGCGTATCCAGCTAAACAGGTCACCCCAAGCTGTTGAACTCTTGAACAATCCTCCTTCCTTCTTTGGACAACTTTACGATATAAGAAATCTACCGAGTGCTCAAATGTGGAGAACATAACCATAGAAACTGTTTATGAAGTTTTTGAAAGGACAATGTCACCAACACACAGAATAAATTCACAGCATAAATCATCCATCAGAGCTATACAAGTCATTTAGCTTCAACAATGATGATTATTTTTTAGGCAAATTTAACAGTAAGGTAAGTCATAAAATTGATGTTATTCAGCATTCTCTTCTAACACAATATTCTTTCGGTCTTCCCTGTCATTCCAAGGAACTTACTTTTGGAATGATGCATAGCGAAGTTCTATTGAAATTGAATGTGGATGACACAAATCAAACTGCTCCTGTACCTTATATTCTACCAGAGATGTGTCATTGGGAACAGTGGGTCTGACGAGACATCAACCTCACAGGAAATGGAGATTTGTGACCCACCCTCGACATCTCAACCCCAGAGGGTCATCTCAAGCTTTAAGTGGAAGCCAGCCAAACAAGAAAAGGAAACAAGAATTTTTGCAGTTAAAAGATGGGGCAATTACATGGAAGGTTTCGACCCCAAAGCGGAATAAGACCTCTGTAAAAACTGCAGTCAATCAATCAACAAGAAGTAAACAATCCTTCATACGAGATGATAAATTAAGAGAAATCGGCACAACAATGTCGCTATAGACAGAAAGGGGCATTACCCTGTAAGACCTTCGGATGCATAGAGCTTGGGAAAGCCATCAAGTAATCCCCTGGCAAAATGGGGCTGAGCTTGAACTCTGACTTTGATGGCTTCAAAAGGGCAGAGAGCCAAGTTGGCGAGAACTTCAGCGGAGGCACTACTCATGGAAAAGACCAAACTTCTATTGCGATCCCCCAAGACATTAGAGTAAAGGGCCTTGAAGTATTCGTATAAACCGAATCTGCAGCCTCCTTGAACACCATAACCAAAGAACTTACTGGCCCAGCCTCTCCAAAAGGTGGAAGGTCCTTGCTCTCTCAACAGAGTGGTGAAGCATGAGTATATGCTATTATACTTGATGGGATTTACCTGTGACCGTCCAGAAATTGAGTCCTCAGTGTAATTAGCAATCAGCTACAGAACAAATCACCAAAAACAACTAGAAGCACCACATGTTTGATAAAATCGTGCGATCTTTTTGGTCGTTGTTGTCATATAATTAGTGGCAACCGATTAGAGTCGCATATAAAGAGTAGTACTGATTACTTGGTGGTTTAAAACCACAAATACGAAGAAGAAGAAAGATCTTACCTGCATGTGGACTTTTAAGACATCAAAAGGAGTGATTGCAAGATGGGTAGCGCCAGCACTGAGCATTCCACTAACTGCGCAAAGCCCATAATAGCCAGCAGCTGCTGCTTTGGACTCCACTCTCATTCTCAACATTCCTTCTTCTTCCATCACAAGTGTTAGTGTTCTCTTCTCTTCTCTGTCAATCACTCAACAGGCTCTCTCTTCTGTCTTAGCGTGAAAATGTGAGGGATCACCTGTTAGCAATTTAGGCGGATGTTACATTTTTGGTAATAAATTAGGGCAGACTTCCATAAGTTTGGGGGCGTTCTAAATTTGTAGGAGGCATGGCAGGCATGGAATCCATTGGGACGGACTATGGAACATTTGAAACGCAACAGGGAAGATGGACCATAGGTTTGGGTTAGAAATATTAATACATAAGAGGTCCTGGAGAATATCAGTAGCTATGTTTTATGTGACGATGTTGGGGTTGAGTTTGGCAGTTGGATGTTTTCTACAGACATTTGGATTGGGCTAGGTTGTACAAACTAAAGCTACCCGGATGGGCCGAGTGATGCTAAAGGGAATGTCAGTAACGCCTATTTTAGACATTAAACATAAAAGAGAGGCTAAGTTTGACGGTAACGTCAAAGTCTCTTTTGCACAGGCGGAGAAAGAAGGGAGAGGAATAGAAGACGACGACGTTGACTCGAGACATTTTGAAATCTCATATTGAAGAATTATAAAGATGGGAGAGTATTCTTAAGTTATAAAAGGAAGATTCTTTCACTTATATTAAGCATCTTAAAATTGTCTTTCACAAGATAAAATTCCTTATCTTCTTTTATAGTATTTTACTTGTATTATTTTCAGAAAATAGTGAAATACCAATTTAGTAGTGTCCGAGGAAGTAGTCATAATTGGCTGAACCTTGTTAAATTTTGGTGTTCTTTATTTATCAATTTAATGGCTATTGTCGAATACATTTGTAGTGAATTATTGTGTTATTAAATTACATATCTAGGAAAATTATGTCTAAGAGATTGGAATTTAAATGGAAATGTCTGTGACCCTCTAGTCTTTCCTGGGAATTTACCTGGTGTGATTTTTCAGTACAATCGTTCACACTCTATTCACCTAGACAATAGTGGTCAAAGTGAATTTGTCATTATTGGTGAAAATTAATCCAGAGTTTCACAACAATTGGTATCAGAACTAAGGTTTTTTCTTAGTATGCTCTGTGGTTGCAGCGTGGTCTGATCTTCCACATCAAAAAAGATTTTTCTTTAGGTTATTGACAGTCCGCATTGACAACTATTGAATAGAAATTGTAACAGAGATGACAAAAATCAGAGACACGACTACACCAACCACGTCGACAGCTTCTACCTCGTTTATTCTAGCAAGGACTATTGTGACAAATGCAAGATTTGCAGTGGAGATTTTTTATGGTACGAGTCAAGGTTTTTCCTTAGTATGCTCTGTGGTTGCAGTGTGGTCTGATCTTTCATATCAGAAAAGATTTTTTTTTGTTATTGACATTTCGCATTGACAGCTATTGAATAGAAATTGTAGGAGAGATGATAAAAATCAAAGATACGACTGCACCAACCACATCGACAGCTTCTACCTCGTCTATCTAGCAAGGACTATTGTGATAAATGCAAGATTTGCGTTGGAGATTTTTGATGATACAAGTCATTTCGGCATGTGGCAAAGTGAAGTTCAAGACGCTCTTTTTCAGCAAGGTCTTGACATCGTCATTGAAGAAAAGAAACCAGATGATGTTGAGGAGAAAGATTGGAAGACTATAAATCGTTTTACATGTGGTACAATTCGATTGTGTCTTTTTAGAGTGTAAAAGTATGCTTTCTCGAAAGAAACTTCTGCATCTAAATTATGAAATGCGTTGGAAGAGAAATTTATGAAGAAAAGCAGTCAGAATAAGCTTCATATAAAGAAGAGACTGTTTCGTTTCTCTTATATTCTAGGTACCACTATAAATGATCACATCACCAGTTTTAATCAATTAGTTACTGATTTAATGAATTTGGATGTGACATTTGAAGACAAAGATCTAGCTTTGATGTTGTTGGGATCCCTTCCTGAGAAGTGTGAGTTTCTTGGGAACTACTTTACTTCATGGGAAGGTTGATGTATCTCTTAGTGAAGTTATAGCTGCTTTATACAGTCATAAATTGAGAAGGAAGACAAAGGAAGAACGTACAAGTGGAGTAGCAGAAGCTTTGGTGGTTAGAGGATGTTCGTAGAGCTAGATTAAAGGAAAGAAAGGAAGATTTAAGTCGAGGCTCAAATTGAGCAAAGATGAATGTAACTTTTGTAGGGAAAAAGGGCACTGGAAAAAGGATTGTCCAAAGCTGAAGAATAAAAACAAACCTGATAAGAGAAAGGCTGTTGCAAATTTGAATGTTGCTGAATGTGAAGATGTAGACTAAGATATTTCATTGGTTGTTACATCCTCAATAATCCCTTCTAGTCCATGGCTACTCGATTCATTTTGTAGCCATCATATGTGTCCCAATTGAGATTGGTTCTCTGATTTTCAAGAGCTAGAAGGTGGAGTTGTTTACACAGTAAATGATAGTCCCTGCACAACAAATGGGATTGGTTCAATTTGCTTAAGGAATCACGATGGAACAACCACGACTCTGACAGATATCAGATACGTGCCAAGTTTGACGAAGAATCTTATTTCTATGGGAGTCCTATAATTAAAGGGCTACACTATAAATGCAGCAAATGGAATAATGAAAGTCATCTCTGGTGTACTTGTGGTAATGAAAGGAATTCGAAGAAATAATAACCTGTATTATTACCAGGGTAACTTGTATTATTACCAGGGTAATGTAGTTATTGGAACAACAACAGTATCTTTTGATGATGATCAAGAGCTAGAAGCAGTTAGGTTGTAGGATATGCGCTTGGAACATGCAAGTGAAAAATCCTTGAAGATGTTAGTAAATCAAGAATTGTTGAAAGGAGTTTGGGCCTGCAAAGTAGACTTTTGTGAAGATTGTGTAAAAGGGAAGCAAATAAGAGTGAAATTTAGCACTGCAATCTATGATACGAAGGATATTTTGGATTATGTTCAATCTGATGTGTGGGGACCTTCCAAAACAACTTCTTTGGGAGGAAAACATTATTATGTGACCTTTGTTGATGATTTTTCCCGAAGAGTATGGGTGTATACTATAAAAACTAAGGATGAAGTGCTGAGAGTTTTCCTCAAATGGAAGAAGCTGGTGGAAACTCAAACAGGTAGAAGGATTAAGTGTGTTCGTACAGATAATGGTGAGGAGTACAAGAGTGACATATTTTTAAAAGTCTGTGAAGATGAAGGTATTGTCAGACATTTCAAAATCAAGAATATACCACAACAAAATGGGGTGACAGAACGTATAAACCAAACATTGCTAGAGAAAGTTCGGTGTATGCTGTCTAATGCTGGGTTGGGCAGAGAATTTTAGGCTAAGGTTGTTACATACGCTTGTCATCTCATCAATCGCCTTCCGTTAACTGCTATTGGGGGTAAAACACCATTGGAAAAGTGGTTTGAAAAACCTGCTACAGATTATAGTTCCTTACATGTGTTTGGTTTCACTGCATACTATCATGTTAAGGAGTCAAAGTTGGATCCATGTGCAAATAAAACAATTTTCATAGGGATCACCTCTGGTGTGAAAGGATATCGTCTTTGGGTTACCTTTGACGAATCTACCATGTTAAGAAAGATGACAATTGAAAATGTTAAGCAGATAAATGGTACTCCAAAACAGGTGGAGTTTGAAGAAAGCATTGTTACCCCGGCAAATGATGAAGCAGATGTAGAAACTCCTATAGTAGAAGAGGAGCCATATAAAGAAGAGGTTCCAACCCAAGAATCTCCACAGTAACAATTAGCAATTGCATTGAGAAAGCCAAAAATGAACATTCAGGTACCTGCTCGTTATGTTAATATGATGGCTTATGCATCTCCAATTGAAATTGATGACATTCCTACCACTTATAAGTAAGCAGTCCAAAGTTCAGAAGAAGATAAGTGGAGGATAGCCATGAATGAAGAAATACATTCCTTTCATAAGAATCAGACGTGGAAGCTAACTAGTCTCCCAAAAGGAAAGAAGGAAATTGGATGCAAATGGGTATATGCAAAGAAAGTTGATTTCCTGATAAGGATAATGTTCGCTACAAAGCAAGGCTGGTGGCCAAAGGCTATGCTCAGATGGAGGGAATTGATTATAATGAAGTTTTCTCTCCAGTCGGAAAACATTCCTCCATTCGAATTTTGTTGGCTTCGGTAGCACAGTTTGACATGGAACTAGTTCAATTGGATGTAAAAACTGTGTTTTTACATGGAGACTTAGAAGAGGAAATCTATATGACTCAACCTAAAGGTTTTAAAGTTGTTGAAAAAGAGAATATGGTGTGCAAGCTTGAAAATTGTTGTACAGATTGAAGCAATCTCCGAGGCAGTGGTACAAGCAATTTTACAAGTTTATCATGAGGCAAAAGTACACCAGAAGCAAATATGGTTATTGTGTGTATTTTCGCAAGCTACAAGATGAATCCTACATCTATCTTCTTCTGTATGTTGATGATATGTTGATAGCTTTAAAGAATCAAAGAGAAATTGAGAGATTGAAGAGTTGAATCAGGAGTTTGAAATGAAGGATCTTGGTAAAGCCAAGAAAATTCTCAGCATGGAGATAAGTAGAGACAGAAAGTTAGGGAGATTATGTTTGACTTAAAAGCAATATTTGAAAAAGGTCCTACAACTTTTTGACATGAATGAGAAGTCAAAACCTGTTAGTACTCCGCTCGCTCCTCATATAAAGCTCAGTGCATTCCTATCTCCAAAGAAATATGCAGAACGAGAGTACATGACTAAATTACCGTATGCAAATATGGTTGGTAGCTTGATGTATGCCATGGAGTGTACAAGGCCCGACATTTCACAGGCAATTGGGGTTGTGAGCAGGTATATGCATGATCCTAGAAAGGAACATTGGCAAACTGTGCAATGAGTTCTACGTTACATTTTGAACACCGTAGATGTTGGTTTGGTATTTCAGCCGAATAAGCAAGATGGTTAATGTGTAGTTGAATATTGTGATTCCAACTATGCCAGTGATTTAGATAAACGTCGATCAACTACTGGCTATGTGTTTACTCTTGTAAAGGCACCAGTCAGTTGGAGGTCTACCTTACAATCAACAGTTGCTTTGTCAACTACAGAGGCACAGTATATGGCAATTATAGAGGCTGTGAAGGAGACAATTTAGCTTCAAGGATTGTTGGATGAATTGAGAATTGGACAGAAGCATGTCAAAGTACATTGTGATAGTCAAAGTGTCATTCATTTAGTAAAGAACCAAGTTTATCATACAAGGACGAAGCACATTGATGTCCATTATCACTCTGTACGAGAGGTTCCAGAAGAAGGTGGAGTGGTAATCCAGAAGATTAAGACCACTGAGAATCCTGCTGATATGTTGACAAAGGTGGTGACTGCGATCAAGTTCTAATATTGTTTGGACTTGATCAATATTGCTAAAAATTGAAGATGGGCATTGTGCGCATTTGAAGACACTACTAAAGATGAGTTTTGTGAGAGATTTGAAGATGCGAAATATGTCAAGGTGGAGAATTGTTGACTTATGACATATTTTGAAATCCCATATTGAAGAATTATAAAGATGGGGGAGTCTTCTTAAATTATAAAAAGAAGACTCCTTCACCTATCTTAAGCATCTCAAAATTGTCTTTCATAAGATAAAATTCCTTATCTTCTTTTATAGTATTTTACTTGTATTATTTCCAGAAAATAGTGAAATACCAATTTAGTAGTGTCCGAAAAAGTTGGTATAATTGACTGAATCTCGTTAAATTATGGTATTCTTTATTTGTCTATTTAATGACTATTGTCAGGTAAAGTTGTAGTGAATTATTGTACTATTAAATTACATGTCTAAGAAAATTATATCTACAAGATTGGAATTCAAATGGGACCGTCTGTGATCCTCTAGTCTTTTCTGAGAATTTACCCGGTATAATTTTTCAATACAATTATTCACACTCTATTCACTAGGTAATAGTGGTCAAGGTGAAATTGTAATTATTACTAAAAATTAATCTTTTTTTTTAATTACAAGGGAAAAACAAAACAAAACAAGCTAATTAGCGCAGAGTTCTGCGATACAAAGCGCCGTGGGCTCGGAGAAGGTAATCCAAAACAGACATGGGAGGCTTTGGGAGGATGTGGAGGCCAAGGTTGATGCGAGAGGCAAGAGAGTCGAGGTGGTCCACGCACTGATTCCTTTAGGAACATGGAGAAACTTAATCTTTCACGACAGAAGATCAGAACGAAGAATACAATGCGAGTATGAACTTGAGGTGGCAACAGTATACTGAAGAGATAGATTAGAAATGGTACCTAGGTTACTAGCTACAGTTAATTGCATCAACTTATAGAAAAGAAAGGGGTTGTTTATATAATAAAACATCTAGTTAATGTCCTTCATAACATAACATCCTACGGGAAGATAGGAAAAATGATGCGAGCATCAAAGTAAACACAACAAGAAACTTTAAAAGTCAGTTTCAGGCCTAAAAGTCAGATCAAAGCCAACGATACATGAGGGGTTCTTCACCGTCATCCATTTCACCTCGATCACGACCTAAGCGAAGCTCCAAATCAATGCCGGAGCCGTCATTCAGTTGTGGAGAAGCAGGGGGAGGAGGAGGAGGGACTTGATATCCTTGCTGGATCATCATCTTGCTGGTGATGTCAGTGTTAGGAGCAGATGATGATGGGGCGTTGCTTACTATTCCAGCTTGCCAAATATCTGGATTATGAGATGGTGCAATTGGGTACATAATCATGGTTGGCCTGGGCAGTGCTGAAGCCAGAGCTGGGGATGGCGGAAAAAACATGACCTGCCGGACTGAGGAATCAGCTGAGGGATGAGTAGTGAACATGGGGTTTTGGTGCTGAGTCTGCTGATATTGTTGTTGATTCATTATATCAGTATTAGTGGTGTCCCCCGCAGTCTCCGACGTTGACAACTGGAAGCTTTTGAAGACAAGCTCAGCATGCTCCTCCACTTGCTTGGGATCTTTTGTCTGCACCAATTCCTCTGCAATTTGCATCCACCTTCCCCTCCCGTATTTCATTATCCCCATAAGGAATAACCTGACGGATGATCCGTACAAATCAAGTAAACAACATTCCATTCGCACATATCCATATTGCAATGCATGTACACCATACCTATTGTTTTTGTATTGTATATGATATGTGAGAGTATACGTCCAACTGGACGTATCTATATCAGTTATTGCTTTAATAATCTAACGTTTAAATAGACCTTATTGCTTTTACACTTTGAAAGTTAAACCAGAAAATGAGGTAAACATGAAATCGCGATTGTGTTCATCAACAAGGGACAACTGCAGGATGGGTATGAAGTAAACTAAACCAAACACCTATGGCGAGTATTTGTACAGACTGTTCTTATTTTTATATGCAAAAGAAAGAAGCTTTAGATTGCGGAAAGGAGACAGAAGAAACTAAGAATTGATGATAAGATTTGCCTGTGCTCTTGAGTAGTCCAACCGTCCACCATAGTTTTCATTTCTCTGGTGAGCAATAGATCCATGGCTTCGTGAGTCTTCTCATTGTTATTAGCGTTCTCCAAAGCTTCAATGGAAATGGCTGTTTCAAGGACAATATCGTGATTGTTGCACAATTTGGGTGAATTGAGCTCTACTAAATTGGTTGTAGAGTATGAATTCAGTCGGGGTAGTGTTTCATCAGGACTGATTTTGTTACGCTTATTTCTAGGCACGAGTTCTGTATCTGAAAGAGGGGACTCAGATTGATCCATGGATTCCATTTCCTAGACAAGATCAGCTATTGAAAAAAGAGTTGAAGAAAGGCAAGACAGTCCACCGTAGTTTTATAGAAAGAGCTTCGTTATTCGTAAAGTACAAAAATGTCCCTAATATTTCTTTTTTTTTTACCGGTTTTTATATTTAGAAAACAATTACGATAATAATTTTGTTCAAAAAGAACTATCAAGTATCAATACCGACTTGATCTTATAACATTTAATTTCCATTCTCTAACACATATATAATTATCTCTAATCAATTAAAGACTTAACATTTTAGAAATATAACTATAAATGATATCAAATTTATTATTTAATTACTAAGATATTAGAAAATTAATCAATTAAAAGAGGATAATATATTTCAAAACAAAAAGGATAAATTTGGAATAAAATTTAAGTCCCGATCGCTATGCAAAAATATAACATCAATTAATTAAAAATAAAAAAACACGTGTCACTTTTAAATTTATCGTCATATTCGAATACTTATAAATATAACATTATTATTTATTTAAAAATTATGAATAATCAATATATTTAAAATTTATTACATCATTCAACTTAAAATTACAATAATTTAAATGGTTAGTTCTTGTTTAGTAATCAACATCAATAAACTTAGTAATCTGATCTATCATTAGTAAAACTATTGCAACTTTAAAAATTCATGAATATTTATAAAAATATGAGAATTATTTGGCATGATTCCCTCTTAAATATAATTTTTTTTTCTAGAAATAAGAATTTTAGTATTAGATAAACTAGTTATTTTCTAATGATTTGGGACAAATAATGAAGAAAACTCGTTGAAGAAGAAATGTTAATTGTTTAATTTAGAAAGAAAATGAGAATTAAAGGAAGGGGTTTTAGTTTTATAAACGAAAAACAATAAATAATAAGAAAAAGAGGGAGGGACAGAACTGTAAAAGAAGGTCATTAGTTAGCCAAGGCCTTACCCACCAAGAAACAAAGCGTTGTGTTGTGTTGTGACGTGGGCTTAGTAGAAAAGTAAGCTTGTTTTCTGACACACCAATTTAACGCGGATGCTTTCTTCTCCGTCTCTTTCTCATTCTCTATTCTCTATGCTTTGTCTTTACCTATTTTCTTTTTCATGTCTCATTGAATGAGGCAGAGGGTCTTTATTAGTACCCATTTTCCATTTATGAAAATATTAAATAAGGGCTTCAAAGTTTGAGATTTTGTTCTATTCAATGTAACTGCTCATTCCTATTCCTTTTGGACCAAAGCTAGTTAGTCTGCACAAGGCCTTATCATCCAATTCCTTTTCGTCCAAAGCTTTCTTCAGTTTACCACAAGCGGCGGAAGAAATGTAGGTAGGAAAGGCATTATGTTAAACATAGATTCAGGCATAAGAATTTCATAGTGCAGCTACTTAATTACGAGTAATAGGAAAAGACATCGAAGACCTATATATGATTTTCATTTACTTAAAAGAAGACTTATGACATGATAAAGACATCAAGACCTATATATGATTTTCATTTACTTAAAAGAAGAGTTATGACATGATACTTAGAAAAGTGACGTGAAAATGTTTAAAAATTAAGAGAGTTCTTATAACCTATATACAAGTTATTAAAGATATGTATATAGGTATCAAGACTAAAGTAAAGATGATAAGAAGAAATACAAAGCATTTTTTTTATCGATATTAGTCTACATTAAGAACTCTTGTTGAGTCCTTTCCTGTTTGCATTAGTGATGAACGAGTTGTGAATAATATCTAAAAGGATATGTCTTGGTGTATGTTATTTGCTGATGACATTGTTTTAGTTGATGAGATTAAAGATAATGTCAACATCAAGCTAGAACTTTAAAGAGATACGTTAGAAAGGAATAACTTTAAATTGAGCAGGAATAAGACCGAGTAGTTAAAGTGTAACTTTTCAGATCATAAGGTTGCATTCGATATGGAGATAAAGGTTGATTTAGAAGTTATACCACAAAATGATTCTTTTAAATACCTTAAATTCATCATCCAAAGTAATAGTGAGATATATGAAGTTAAAGTTCATCGTATCAAATCAAGCTGACTTAAATGGAGGGGTGCATCGGGAGTTTTATGTGACAAGAAGATATCACTCAAGTTAAAAGGTAAATTCTACTGTTTAATAATTAGGTTGACCATGCTCTATATGGTAAAGTATTGACCTATTAAACAGGTGCATAGATGTAAGTTAATAGTGGTAGAGATGAGTACGCTCCATTAGATGTGTAACTATACAAGAAGAAATAAGGTCAAGAACGTAATAGTAAGAGACAAATTGAGGATGATTAACATTGATGGTAAATTAAAGGAAACAAGGTTTAAGTGGTTCAAACGTGTTAAGAGGAGGCATCATGATGCTCCGATAAGAAGAAACGAGAAGATTGTATTCAAGAACTGTAAAAGAAAAAGAGGAAGACTTCAGAAGAACTGAGGGGTAACCAGGAATAATATGACTTTGCTATAGCTTACCAAGGACCTGACCCTTTGTAACACCCCATATTAAGGGTTAGGATATTAAGAACATTCAGTATATTTTATGCTTTGCATATTTGAATATTTGCTTATGTGCATAAGCATTTTGGACACATACAATAATTATACATGCATTCATGACATTTTCCGGGTAAATTGGTTTATAAATAAAAATTATGGATTTATTTGGAATGTATTAAATGTGATTTGGCAATTTTTGTACATTTCGAGTATTTTAGAAAATTTTGGTGAATTATTTTTGAGTTGAAAATTTATTT
>JAOQMQ010000196.1:9628466-9642992 GCA_027563845.1 Erythroxylum subrotundum
CCCCTAATTTTTAATTAACTCTAATTAACAATAATTAAAATTAATAAAATCACATTAAAACTAATTAAAATTTTATTAGGATGGATGTATGATATGTGGCAATATAGGACTCAGAAGTACATTAAGACAAAATATATTTCTAGCGACCAGGCAAAAAATTAATGGAAATATATCCTATTAAGATTTTCTGTTAAATAGTAATTTAATATGAACTTTTTGCAAAATTAAAGTTCGTTTTAAATGTAGAAGTTTGGGGGGGTGTTTGGTTCCTTTTTTTGTTTTTTGTTAATGTTTTTGTAAAAAATGAAACAGTCTGCAAAACTTGTTTGGTTAAAGATGTTTTCGTTTTTTGTTGTTAAAAATAAAAAAACGACAATGAATTTTTGAAAACGTAAAAAAGACGTTTTGATGTATTTTGAAAACAGGTTTTATATTTAACGAAAACGATTTCCTTGCACAGTTTTCATCCTCTTCTACTATTTCTCAGTCACTGTGTCTTCTGTCATCTTCTGCCCTCTCCTGCGTTTTCTACCGTCCGTGATTTCCAGGTTTGTTTTCATCTGCTTATATGTGTGTTGTAACTCGTTACTTTACTGCTGTTATTTGCATTGAAACATAAACAGGTCCATCACCTTCTCTTCTTCGAAATCACGCAAGAGAGTGCATGTTATGCTACAGTAACATTTGCATGTTTCAACGCAAATAACATAAAATTAATTCATTAAATTCATCAATGCTATTTGTTTCATGAGAGAGGCCCTTTTGTGTTTCTTACTGGACGGTGCTCAGGGATAGCATAATGATGTGATACTTGTCTTAGATATGCAACTTGATCATCTAGCTGAGGGATATAATAATATCCCTCCTCGTGCTTTGACAAATCCTGAAATGAAAAAAGTGAACGGAAAGCTGCAGTTGGATTCATTACATGTATCATGAGACATATATCTCTTTTTGTTTAAATACATGTATCATGAGATCAAAGTGGGGTCAAATGACAGGGCTGTTGGTTTGACTATCATATACATATATTATGAATTTGCTTAAATTTACATCTTTATTTTTATGTTATAGAATCAAATTTACACCTTCATCTTTGTTCAATCATTTCCATGCACTTTATGCAATTTAGCATTTAATATGGTTGTCTCATGTTTATTTTGAACAATGTTTACCATTTAATACTTTGTAGGAATTGTTATGATTCATGTCACTTATATGTGGTTACATTTAGTGATGGAAGGTTTGAACAATACGAACGATTCCAATGATTGTGTGGAAATAAATGAAAAAGATGAGATATGGAATGATGCGATAGAGATATATTTAATCTCCTTGATGGTTGATAAAGTGAAGAAGGAAAATTGAACGACGACTACCTTTTCCAATTCTGGTTGGAAGAATATTAAGGCAGGACTTCAAACAAAATTCAATAAGGAGTATACTAATATTTAATTGAAGAATAAGTATAATAGATTAAGGGCTAAATTGAATAATTTCAATAATTTATTAAAAGAAACAGGAATCGGCTATAACTCTCTTACTGGTGAAGTTTATGTTATAAATGAATGTTGGGAAAATTTATTTAAGATAAAAATATGTCTTTTTATTAATATATCATATTATATAAATTTATTCTTAAGTAAAGTATAATATTACTCTAGCACAACTTCGAAGTATATCTTGAAAGCGAGATGAAATTGCTAGACAAATGTGGAGTGATTATATTATTTCTAATTAATTTATATTTCTTTTTGTAAATAATAGTACTATTATGTTTTCAAGAATTATAGTATGAAAGACATATTTTATTAATTAAAATGACTTAATATAATCAAACAGATTTTTATTTTCAGTTTTTATATTACAAATCTTAACCAAATAGG
Source organism: Erythroxylum subrotundum (assembly GCA_027563845.1). Taxonomy (NCBI): domain Eukaryota; kingdom Viridiplantae; phylum Streptophyta; class Magnoliopsida; order Malpighiales; family Erythroxylaceae; genus Erythroxylum; species Erythroxylum subrotundum. The sequence continues at coordinate 9,630,353 of JAOQMQ010000196.1, forward strand.
TTTTCGTTTTTTTAAGGAGAAAAATAAAAACAAAAAATAATAACAGAAAAACAGACGTGGAACATAACGACCCTTAATTTATATTTAATAAAAGTATTTAAAGGTATAAACGTAATAATCACTAGAAGTGTGATTCGCGCGATGAGCTAAACATTGACCTGAGCACCGCTGACGGAGGACGGTGGGTAACAAGGCAAAAAGCCTCCCGCAAGGAGCTCTGGTTTCTCAGTCCAGAAACCCCTGCTATCCATGAACTCGTTACAATTAACTAAGATCCTAAGTTAGTCTTCTTCTTGACGACACATTCTCTTTATCTATCTTCATTTTGTTAGAAAGGATATAAGAATTGGGAATCGGTTCAGGTAATTGTGCGAAGTCTGTGATTTGATTTGAATCAAATGTCAAAACCATCACGAACTGGTCTCCAGACAGCTTTGTTTAGGCTCAGATTTTGCTACTACAGCACCCACGTTACTAAACCCTCTTCTCCTTCCAAATTTCCCACCCGATCTTTCCCACATACTGTGACACCCACCTCGCGTTCAAACTCTAGTCGTTTTCTGCTGCCTCCTCCTCCTCCTTCTTCTAAACCAATTGGGTATTCTAGTTTATCCTCTTCATTCCTCAACAAACACGCTTATTATGGGATCAAGCACTTTTCATCCAAAAGCTTCTTCGACAAGCAGACTAGTGCTGTTGCCTCTGCTTTCTCCAGGTATCGTGAGGCTATAGGCCTGCAGATTGATGCATTTTTTAGGAGAAATTATGTGTTTGTGTTTGGAGCCGGAGGCGTGCTTTTATGTGGTTTACTTTGGAGGATGATGTATGGTATTGCAAGTACGTTTATTGGCCTCTCTGAAGGCTTGGCCAAGTACGGTTTCCTTGCTCTTTCCTCCGCCATTGTCGCCTTCTCTGTAAGTTACTTTTCGCTTTCGCTTTCTCTCTTTTGCACTTGAATGCATTCTACAAGAATCTTGTCTACAAGAAAAGCGATGTAGTGTAGCTTTTTCCTCGATTTGGGTGGTCAAATGATCTACTTGATTCATGTTTAGTTTGGTAAATCAGCAATGTATCACTGTCATCTGGAGCCGAAGTAATACATAAATTTTACATCCTCTTAACCCGTGCACGTTTAAAGTCCTAGCAAATTTAGTCTTTTTGTTGGCATCGTTACTGTCTTAGATTTGTGACTGGTTTAGAAATTTACTATCTTTTCCACCATAGGGCTTATACCTTCGCTCGAGGCTTACAATCAATCCTGATAGAGTTTATAGGATGGCCATGAGGAGGCTTAATAGCTCGGCTGGGATTCTTGAAATTATGGGTGCTCCTCTTGCTGGAACTGAATTAAGAGCATATGTCATGTCGGGAGGTGGGCTTACATTGAAGAACTTCAAACCAAGATATAGGAGCAAGCGATGTTTTCTCATATTCCCGGTACGAGGTTCTGAGAGAAAAGGTCTAGCCAGTGTTGAAGTAAAGAAGAAAAGGGGCCAGGTTTGCTTCTGTACTGCATCTTCTTTTCGTTTTATTTACTTGGTGATGACTAGCTTTTCAAATTGAAATAACTCCTGTTTCTTGGTTTTCCTTGTTGGGCTTCAGTGTCATGAAATGTTTGCGCTGAGTTGTTGTATTAAAGTTTAATGAAATAAGTTGCTGGGAAGAGATGTTGCTTGTAACTTGAGTGTTTTACTCTTCCAGATTCTCTTTGAAGGCAATATAAAACATTCTGTAAAAAGGACAACCTTCTGTTTAATTATTTAATCCTCTTCCGTTTTTCTTTCACATGAGTTGCATATGAAACGTATCTAGAAGTTCAACTGATCATCTCTGTGATGATGCTAACAAATTGTGGTAAAATTCTGACTAGGCAAGTGGCACTGTCAAGTTAAACAAGGTGGAACCTATATTGTAGTGGATGGATTATGTGTTGGGTTAATTGCAGATCTAGCTTGTAGTGCTAGTAAGTCATGGAAAAAAACCTCACAAAGGTTTCGAGTTTAGTTCTCATGCTCTATTCTAAATTGACAACTAGATCATCTACATCTAGGTTGTCGAGTCAATCCAGTTACAGATTTTTAATTGACCCTACTTGTAACCACAATAGTAATTACTAGGTCTTTCTATTTCTTCAAATTATTTATATCAGAGCGAGTAAACTTGACTGATTATTGTATCTATTAATAAGTTGTCTAGATATAGGCCCTGTTTGACAATCAGCTGATTGTATTAGCTATTAGCTGATAACTGATTCTATCAGTTGATTTGACCAGTAGATTGCATTAGCTGTTTGTCATTTAATGTTTGATAAAATTAGCTATTTATGTGTAAAATGACTTATGAGAACATAACTTTAAAAAAATTATAACGGTATGAATATTATATATCTTAGTATTTTGTTGAATATTCTTATAGAAATTTAGATTTTAGATATTTAATTCTACAAAAATTAAGTTTATAACTCCAATAAAAAGTATAGAACATATAATAATAATAATAATAACAACAACTTATTGCTTTAACAATCCTAAAAATCACACAGAAATCGGAACCAGGCAACAAAACACACCATCTTTGAGAAATGACAAAGGCTCTGTTTGGTTGTTGGCTGATTAGCTATTTTTTAGCTGATTGACCAAAATTAGTTGATTGACTTTATCAAAAAGCTATTGGTCTTGTTTGGAACCCAACCAGTTAATTTTATAGAAGCTACTTGTAAGCAGCGTTTAGGCAACAACTTATTGTCCTTTCCTACAATGCCCTTAAGTTTTGCGTTACCGTCTGTATGAGCAAGGTCAACAAAGCTCCTCTTTCACTCTACCGCTTGGTTCATTTCATGAAGGGCAAGGTTTGTTTCTCTCTGTTGTTTCATGTTTTTGTCATTTCTCAAAGATGGTGTGTTTTGTTGCCTGGTTTCGATTTCTGTGTGATTTTTAGGATTGTTAAAGCAATAAGTTGTTATTATTATTATTATTTTTATATGTTTTATGTTTTTTATTAGAGTTATAAATTTAATTTTTGTAGAATTAAATATCTAAAATCTAGATTCCTATAAGAATATTCAAGAAAATACTAAGATATATAATATTCATACCCTTATAATTTTTTTAAAGTCATGTCCTCATAAGTCATTTTACACATAAACAGCTAATACTAAACAACTAATTTTACCAAACATCAAATGACAATGCAATTCGCTGGTCAAATCAACTGATAGAATTAGCTATCAGCTAACAGCTAATGCAATCAGCTGATTGTCAAACAGGGCTAAAAACATGAAACAACAGAGAGAAACAAGCTTGCCCTTCATGAAACGAACCAAGCGGTAGAGTGAAAGAGGAACCTTGTTGACCTTGCTCATAGACAATAATGCAAAATTTAAGGGCATTATAGGAAACGACAATAAGTTGTTGCCTAAACGCTACTTACAAGCAGCTTCTATAAAATTAGCTGGTTGGGTTGAATCAGCCTACCCAACCAGCCAACAACCAAACAAGACCAATAGCTTTTTGATAAAGTCAATCAGCTAATTTTGGTCAATCAACTAAAAAATAGCTGATCAGCCAACAACCAAACAGGGCCATAGTTACCAAGATGTATTGCTTTGACTAAATGTTTGTGGCCAGAGAGAAAGCTAGATAGAGACAGAGAGAGAATGTAGAATCATAAAATTATAATTTGATGATTTATGGATAGGCACAACCTCTCACCTTGTAAATCCTTCCTTGACCATGATTTCTTTTTTTTTTTTAAACAAAATTTGTTGAAAGTTTCTTTTCTCTAATTGGTGGAAGTCCTGTTTTGTTGGCTTGTTATGTTCATTTTGTGGTTTTTGTGCTGGTTGTGAGTAGTGAAGTTGTAGCAAGATTTGATTGGTATTCTCAAGTGTAAGTAATACAAACTCAGGCTTACTAAGTAGACAAGAATGGGTATTGGGAAGTATACCCATGTAAATGAAGATGGTTTCCATGTAATCCGTCACATAAAAAATTAAGGGTTCAAGGTACTTGAATAGTGAAGTCCTCGTTTTTGTGTCTGATATTTTCCTCCTTGGCAGTATGATATAAAGCTATTGTCAGTCGATATTCCAATGGCATCTGGACCTGACCAGCGAATTTTTCTTATTGGGGATGAAGAAGAGTACAAAGTTGGTGGTGGACTAATATCTGAACTAAGAGATCCTGTGGTAAAAGCAATGGCAGCTAGTAAGGAATTTGATCATCTTGACCAAATTGAGGAGGAAGAAGACGCTGAGAGAGAACTTCAGGAAGCAGAAAGAAAACAGCGTGATGAACTTGAAAAGCTTGAAAAAGAAGGCTAATGGTGGACCCTTTTCCAGAATTTTTTGAAAATGTCCCTTCCGTCCTTTTTATTTCACTTTTGCTCCTTGGATTTCCTTTTGATGCCCGAGGCTTCATGTTGGCACACCTTCAATCTATATCCTGCTGAGTAAGTTTCATAATTAAAAAGCTGAAGAGGCTCCAATGGTTGCAATCAAACGATGCAATTGACGTAGTTTGCTTTTGAGATGGAATTTTTCTTCTTTAACCTGATGACATGACATTATATGAGATTCTTCTGTCTTGCACAAGCTGCTTCTGGCAGCAACAATTTATGCTTTTTATGTGCTGTGAGATTTCCTGATATATTCCTCTTGGACATTTTCTGAGTTCAGCGGAGGCCTGTCATGTAATGCGCTTTTAGGGTGGGAGGAAATAGTGAGGTAAGGATTGGTTCCAGGTAGGGGACTTTGTTTGATGGTTTAGTTGCGACGTTTTTCTTATTTTGGTCTAGTAGCAGTTCATTGAACCAAGTATATTCATTCACATCCCTTTTTTAAACCCCAAATCCCCTTTGCTTCCAGTTATCATAATGGAGTTACTAGCCTCGAATTAGGTAGAAAAAAGTGTATCTAGTCGTTTCTTATTGAGCGTAGAACCATCGTTTATAATTAACATCCTAAATATAATCGTTTTGTTTGCCCAGTTCTCCTTCACATATTTTGGTCACTTTGCATGGCAAGAAAACTAGTTGTAGTTGACATAAAAAAACACGAGAAAAGAAAGAAGAGGGATAAACCAAGGTTCCCCTGTCATATGTTAGTTACATGTAGGTGATTCAATCAATGGAAGCGGCTGCCTTGACAAGCAAGCCAAACAGCAGAAAAGGGGAAGAGAAAAAAGGACTATGGTCGCTGTCCAAAACGTAAACCGCTGATGGCGGCCACCTCTGTATCATTGCATCTTGTTGCTGAGATTTGACAACATTGTCGTGCGTTGTCTTAATGTATACACGTCGCACCTCTTCTATAGCATCATTCTCCGCCGTGAATTGCGCGGACTGCAACGCCATGAGGGGTCCCGGCCGCAATAACATGGCAGCTAAGGTGGTATCCTGGCCGAAACAAAGTTTGTCTATGCCTTAACGTGGAGTCGCCAAATAAGAAGCGTTTGTCAAAATATTTACTCGTGTTTTCTGGGTATATTGAAATAGAAAGCAACTAAGCACGAACATTAGCAGCCAGGGTGGCTTAGGTTATCTGTGATGCTGGTAATGAATGATTATGCGGCAAGTACATATACACACGCTACGTACCTCTGGAGGACTCAACTGATAGATAATTTTGCGTTGGAATTCCTTTTTGACAATGGCACTGGTTGGAGGTTGCTTATCTCCCAACCCAAAACCTAGCTCAAGCACGTCGCCAAATGAAGATAAATCGGGTACTCCCTGTTTGTCATGCTCTTTCAATGTCATACTTGAGAATCACAACACAAACCACAAACAGTAAAAGGGCAATAATTAAAGAAAAGAAAAGAAAATTGGTCCAATTGGTGCAATGAAACAAGCATGAAGAACATTCAGCAAGTCCAACTAATGCTGAGTGCTGGTGTGCTACCACCGCACCACTATCTCCACTCTGAAGATTCTCCAATCCATCTTATCATGTCGTCTAGAATTGGGTTGGCATTCAAGCCACTAGCTTTTGTTTCCAGTTTCCACAGGGACGGAAATAAATGGTGGAGTTGACTTACTCACTGTTTTTTCTTTTTCATTGCAGTGTTAAGAGTTGGCACTGCCAGTGGCCCATGCCTATGGTGGTAAATAGCCGGTAACAACCCATTACTTATCTTTTCGTGTAGACAGCTGGCCGCTGATTCAACCAATCTTATGTTTTCTAAGTACACCCATACATTTCATCCAATTAATAACTATGCAAAGCATGCTAATTTTGTTACTCATGAACCTTATTTTTAGTTTTGACTTGCTCTCAGTCTCGACTTTACCAAAATACACATCATAAGAACAAGAACTTGGACTAAAACCAATGGACAGTTAATGCATCTGCTGAGATTTTATCAAAGTGTTTGAAGATAGAAGAAAATGGACATGAATGCATATGTTAGAGGAGACAGAGATGTGCAACAAAAAAAAAAGAAGAAGATAATGAATGTACAAAACGGACAAGAAGACATTACATCTTGGACATCTTGATGAGTCCAGAAACCCAACTTGAGCATGGTGGCAGCTAAATAAACAGCAAGACGAATCTTTCCACGGAATTTGTGAATGGCTTGCGTTATGCTTAGTCCTCCAGCACTATGTCCAACCAATATCACCTGGCCAACAAACACAATTTTTTACATACTATGCATGTATATGTACAATTGCATCGCCTAGTTTCTGTTAATCATGTTTGATTAGATGTAACCTGGTGATGATCTGGTAAGGATGTTATGAAGTCAATGAGAGGCTTGTTATAGTCATCAAAAGTAAGGACTGAATCGGCATGAGTTGGATCTATGCCAGAACTCTTGAGGTCAATACAGGAAACTATGTAGCCTGAATTCTCCATTAAGCATCGAACTTTGTACCAGCACCATCCTCCTCCGCCTAGTCCGTGAACCAGCACGAAGTGGTGTTGTTGCTTTTGTACTACTTTGATTGGTGCAGGCTCGGCTTTGCCTACCTCTACCTCTGCCTCAGCCTCCGAGCCTAACATGCTATTATTAGTATGCTTGCTAATCACCCTCCTCTGCAGAAATCGTCACCCAATCGGCTCTACTTTTGCCTGAATCTAATGAGAGTGGCACCATACATGCTTACCGACTTCCCGTAAATAAGAAAGTGAGAAAGCTCTGACCATATTTTGTTTGATATATTCATACTCGTCATATCCATAGACTACAAATTCTAACTATTTATAGGTCAGGACAAGAAGAATGTGAGTGAATACTGAATACATAAATATATACACGTAGAGTTGCGTAAAGTTATACCCATGTGGCTGATCTGTAGTAGTTATTTTCTAAAGGGAAAATTCTGGGATTCCACCATTATGTTCATTCTTTTGAAATGCAAACTCTGTACTAATATGATAGTTGGAATATATGTCTCTTCAATTTATATCAAATGTACAATATATCAAAGGAATTTAGCCGGCCAAGCCTCCTTCTACTTCTAGTCCATTATTATTAGCTCAATTTGTGGACAGGTCTTATGAGAGAGCCCAACCTTAAAAGTTAGCTTAAAGAGTGAGAGAGCTCATAAGCTTATAAATCCTACATCAACCTCTTATTTAACCGATGTGGGATAATTAGATCATAACATTCCACCACGCTCCTTAGCCAGGCACCCGCAAGCTGGCTGTGCACTAGACCTTTTCTAGCCTCGGACGAACACTACAATACCAACGTCACCACCTGTGGCACGAGGACTCGGAAGAATTATGTTGGCTATAATACCATCTGTTACAAGTCTTATGAGAGAGCCCACCCTTAAAAACTAGCTTAAAAGGTAGGAGAGCCTATAAGCCTATAAACCCCATATCATCCCTTTATTTGACCGATGTGGGACAATTAGACCATAACAATTTGCTAGTTGAATTTTTCTCCATTGGTAACTTCATTCTTTCAATAGCTAAAAAGGTACAAATCTTCTTTCAAAATTTTATAAAAGGTCTAATTAGAATATATTAGATTTATAAGTCTAAGTGAAAATTTTTTGCCATTGTTGATGACCTTTGATCGTTAATTGTCATGTTGACAAGATAACAAGATAAAAACCTACGAGATGGAAAGATAAATGGTCAATATCGAAGAAAGCTAAAAAGTAGGTGAATGTTAGTATGCATTAGTGTGCATTTATGAAAATCTTCGATGGTGGGTAAGATTCGGATACGATATCAAAGATGATCTATGTAACTAAGTCATTTTAAGTCAAAGGGTGCAAGAAAGTACTTAATAGTGACTCACATTGTTCCTAACTTAGTTCATGGAGTAATGTGATTGCACCATGAACGTGCATAAATAGATCGTGCACAAAGATGACTCAAAATGACTAACTAAAGGCTCTTGTCTTAAAGATGATGTTGTGGTGACACATGGAAAGAACATGAAATAATAAGTAGGAGCACTTATTCAAGTAGCAGGGAAGTAGCGAGATGACATGGTAATGGAGTGGTCATCTTCTAGGTTCATATTTTTCATGCGCTAAGTGGAGTTAGTGATCAAAAATATATAACTCCTCACTAATTTAGTGGAGTTAGTAGAAGAAGTGTTAACTCCCTGCTAACTTGGTGGATTAGTAAAGAAAATAGGTAGTTTAGCTTATTTCGTCTCTAAGCTCTTGTAAGCCTATATGAAATCGTCCTTTTTAATTTATTTAGAGCATTGTTTACATTCAATCATCCGTAAGAGAAAGTTGAGCGTTATGTGTAAAAGTTCTTATTAAGAGTTTTGAGTTGGAAGTTTTTGAGTGATTATTATAAAGTGCTTCAATTTGGAAGTAACTCAAGTCCTTTGTACTGTTTCTTTGTGAATAGATCAATAAAATGTTAGTTTTGTCGTATGTTTATTGTCCCATTCATTTGATTAAGTTGTGCTAAATACTTGTGTGTTAAGAGTGGGTGAAATACTTAACACAAGTAGTGCAAGACATTAAAAAAATGACTTGTTAATTGACAATCTCGAAGGCAGCCTGAGTTAGGTTTTCACATATGTTTATATATTACACGAGGACTTGGGATAATTTTATTTAACTTTATTGTGCTTGAAAATTTTCAATAAAAACTAGCTCCAAAGCTCAGTGAGGAGCTCTTACATTATTCATTTACAATGGTTGATGGGAGCAATCTTATGGAGAGGGTACATTAAAGGCAATCATTGGTCTTTAGCACCAATGAATGAGCATCAGTGCTTTTGTTTTCGTACCGTATTGACTGGAAAATGGTATGAAACCATTATGTACCATAACAAGTTGCAATACCAGCCTCTCTCTCCCCCTTTCTCTTATGATCGTTTATTGCCTCTCTCACTGCACATCTTTACCACCAACTTGCCTCCCAATCTCAGTCATCACCACTCACTATTCGAATGGGCATTAGCTCCCGTAGTCACCACTAGCCAGACATCGTTGCACCGCTCCACTCCCACGCCTGATGCCACAGCATCGCACCATCGCCATACCTTATTGTCACACCACCACCACACCTACCTTCCTCTTCTTGGCCTTTTAAGTTTATTAAGTCCAACTTTTAATTATGTTGTGATCTGCTCCTCTCTAAGACTTCAACAATTGATGCTTTATTGCCTTTTAGGCTTTAGCTTATTAGTTTTAGATTGTTTAAATTTGTCTTGTGAATTCTGAATTGTGTTAGACTCAAATAATGTCAATTGCTTGGGTTGTGCACTTGTGCTTGTGATTTGTGTGTGTTTGTAATCCAATTTAGATTTTAGAGTTTAGACAATTACTCAATTAGATTTAATTTGTTTGACGTAATCAAATTATGGATTGTATTATGGCAATTATGGTTTTGTAGTCAAATTCTAGATTGTGTTGTGACAATTATTGCTTTGACTTTCATGATCAGATTGAATTTAGTTAATTTATAAATTATATTGTGTGCTTGTGTTTAATAATTACTAATCAATAGTGTCTTAATTTTGTTTAAAGCAACAAAAATAAGATTTAAATTATAGTTTAGATTTGGATTTGGAATGAATTTATGATTATGGCAATAAAAATAGGCTTTAAGTTATAGTTTAAATTTGTAATGATTTTGTGATTATGGAATATTATTACAATTTGAGATTTATTTATCATTCTAAAATAAATAATTGATTAAGATTTTAAGATGATTTTGTTATTCTATAATTCATAATAATTGAGATTTGATTATTTGAGATCTTTATGGAATAAATTATAATAATGATTTGCTTTCATAATCTATATAGATTATAATTATAAGAGTATAATGATGTTTTTAATTTTTATAATGAAGTTAATTTTGTAATGTGCAAGTGTTTATTGCCAAAGAAATGTAAGATACAAGAAATGATGTATGTTATTAATGTATCTATAGATACATTTTTAATGATATGTATGGTAGTTATACTAATATTTTCTGAATTTTTTGGATAGAATGTGCCTAATTATTGAATTTTCTTAAGGATTAATTTATATAAGTTCATGAAATTCACTTGCATATCTATATCATATGATTGTTGAGAAGTTGTTGTTACTCTATTTCTTCTTGTTATTTTACATAAGTTATTTCAAAATTTTCATGTCACTAGCAGTTGGTTAGTAGTAAGTATTTTTGGACAATTGACTTTGAATATAAGATGTATGTATGTTTTTAGAGTTCAAGTTGTGTGTACTTTTTTAGAATCTAATAGTGCTTCTATGTTTGTCTTTAGTTGAATAACACATATTTTATGATATTATTTGATAACTTTATTTTGATATAAAGTTATTAATTTAATTTTGGCATATTTCTTCACTTATTTTATAGATAAATGGAGATAAGTTCAAATATTCTTGATAATTTAGCCACTTCAATAAGATTCGATAATCCAACTTAGGCTCATGCTAGATTGGTTCATATAATAAATGTTGGACCCCGTTTCCGAAGTCCAACATTCGAAATCATAAAAGTATGGGGGACTCATAACTCACAACTAGAGATCATAAAAATTGGGAAAGTTCCAATTGGAATTTCAGACCGGCTTCTTCAGAACATTTGATCCCCATTGTCTTACGATTCTAACGCCACCAAAAACGCTCAATTTGGTTCAGAAATAAAGAAGTATTGGCCAAAACACTTTCTGCTTTTACAAAACCGAGACTGAAAACTATTATCAACTTCACTTCGGAAATTGAAAATCTTAGGGACTGAATTGAAATCTAATTCCTTCAGAACACTTGTAGATCCATATCTCTAGTTTAATTTGAAATAAGAATCAACTCAATTGGAACTCTACGGATCAAGATATCTCCAAATTACTGAAGCATGTTCAAGAAATATCTAACTTATAACCTTTTTACCAATCCTTTCACTTTGATTCAATCCATCTTTTTCACATTAATATCAAAACCTATAAATTTTGCATGAAGGGGTAGGGGAAAGTCTTAGAAATCCAACGCTTCAAAAATCGGGTCAATCGGAGGTCGGACGAAAATGTTATAGCCAAAAGAATGGAGAGAGGTCGAATCGGAGAGAAAATTTGAAAATCGGCTGCGCAGTGCACGGCAGGCGCACGGGCGAGCGCTCGCTAAACCGACTTCCTAACTTCTAAAATTCATAACTTTTGATCCAGAACTCCAAAATTTGCAAATTTGGTATCAATGAAAAGCTAAAAGAAAACTATACAACTTCCATGAAGGACTTAAAAACAATTTCGGTCTCTAAAGGGGTCAAAAGTCCAAGCAAAAGTGACTGGTCGACAAGCTCATCCTAAACAGTAACAGAAGTTTCAAACATCGTGACTTTTCACTCCATTGTCCAAAAATGTCATACTTTACATCAATGAAAAGATAAAAAGACAATCTACAACTTTCATGAAGACCCTAAGAGCAATTTCTAACTTTATGAGGGTCAAAATTTCACTCAAAGTTTCTGTCCTAGAAGTCAATCCTAAACAACATCAAGACTTCAATCGATCACAACTTCCAGCTCTAATATCGAAAAATGTCATACATTATAGAGTTAGAAAGCTGGAAATATAAGTTACAACTTTCATTAAGATCACTTTGGCTAATTCTATCTAGATCAATACAGTTTTTCCATTGAAGTTTCTGAACACCATTCCTGCACTTAAGATGGCTTACCAACACATCAACTTCACATATTCACTCACTTTCACATACTCTTCGGTGCTATTAAGCTCTACCTCAATCCAATTCATCTCAAACACAATTCAAATCTCCAACATGCCATACCAAAACAAATACCCAACAGCAAACTCAACAAGGAAGAATATGCACATACACATTCCTTTTTCGCAAAGCCATACACAATCTCATACACTATCTATAAAGTAACACAATCATACACAAAAGGAGAATACTAGAATTCTCATTCTCATTTCCAATCATAATGAATGTTCATGCATAACTTTAATTACATATCAACATGTCCATCATGAGCTAAGCACAAGATACAAAATACATGAGATGCTCAATGTTTGATATGCTTGTAAAGCTATCCAAAAAGGCTAGTCACTAACTTAGTACAAAAGTATCTAATGTCTTGGAGTTTTCCGATGCCTTGCAAGGTTCAACGCTTGTCTTGATTTGCACCTGAGGAGGGAAAGTGGGGTGAGCAACTCGGCTCAGTGGCTAATACGTTTATAGCCAT
>JAOQMQ010000196.1:9652154-9661645 GCA_027563845.1 Erythroxylum subrotundum
AAATACTTGATTTCAAAGAAAAGTTCTTGAAATATGCAAATATGCAAAGTTTATTATAAATAAATCATATTGTTATAAGTTTTGAAGCAATGTGACTATACTACGAACATGCTTAAATAGATCAAGCATAAAGATGGCTCAAAATGGTTAACCAAAAGCTCATCAAGGCACTTGTCTTTAAGAGTGATGATGTGATGAAACATGAAAAGAATATGAAATAGTGAATGCAAAAAAAAAAATGGGAGCACTATCTTACAAAGTGATAACACTTTTTGTAGTAGTGGGAAAAGTGATGAGATGACGTGATAACGAAGTGGGTATCTTTCAGATTCATAGTTTTTATATAATAAGTGGAGTTAGTGGTCAAAAAGGCGTAACTCTACTAATTTGGTGAGTTAGTAGAAGAAGTATTAGCTCTCCATTAACTTAATGAGTTATTAGAGAAAGTAGGTAGTTTAGCTTACTTGATTCCTAAGTTTTTGTAAACCTATATAAATGTATCCTTTGTAACTAATTAAGAATATTAGAAACATTCAATCATTTGTAAGATAACGTTAAGAGCTTTATGGAAATTTTCTTATTAAAAGCTTCAAGTTGAGAGTTCTAGATTGATTATTATAGATTCAGGTTAAAACTAACTAAGTCCTTTATATTATTTTTATGAATAAATTATAAATCAATAAAAGGTTGTCCTATTATATCTCTATTTTTCGTTTTATCTTATCGAGTTGTACTAAAGATATGTGTGTTCAAAGTAAATGAACGATGAATGAAATAAAGTCTTTAAAAATAAACTAACTGGTTAGTTGAAGACCACAAAAAAAGGATGAGTTAGACTTTGATAAACTTAATCTTAATTATCACATAAATTTTTTTTTTGTTAAATATCACATAAAAATTTCAATAATTTTATTGACAAAAAAATTTTCAATGATTGATACTAAATTAACCTTTAGTATTAAATAAATATATTAATCATTTAACATGTTATGATATAACACATTAATATTTTAATCCTTATTCCGTTATAAATGAGTTGTTACATTTCCTGTATGACACGTCAATACACACTAAACTCACACAGTGAAATCAAGGGATAACATATTTTAAAGTGCCCAACCTTTTGAGAATTTCAATTCAGTATCGAAGCTTTTAAAATTTTCAATTAAGTTACCAATCTTTTATAGCCTTAGTAACTCAGTTCAAGACATTGATTTCGTTAATATTTTGCTAATTTGACTAACATAATCTTTTTTTCTCCATAAAATGTAAGCGTTTACATACCAAAAAACATTTAAAAAAGGAAATTATTTATTTTGACTTTGATTGTGAATGTCCAAAACAAAAGGTAGGTGAGGAGCAAATCAACTTCATGGTCTCAAAGGGTTAAGAAAAGGGAGGTAAGGACTTCAAAGAAAAAATTATACTTCAAAGCGTATGACATACTAAGCACAATAAGCCTTATGAAAAAATATTCATGTAAAAGCAAACTCAAAAGAGAGCAAAAGTGGTATAAATGTGACGTGCTAATGAAAAAGACATTTATTATTGTCTTTCAAATTTAGCTAAGGAGTCTTTGATATAAGCACTCATGGATGAGTGCTTACAAATTATTTCAATAAGGGCATTGAATTTTTCTAGTAGGAGTGATTTGTTAGACTCATAAATTTAAATAGCATAATCATGCAAGTATTAAATAGATTTCATCGATACTTGGCTCTTGGGTTTCATGAAATAGCTTGTTGATAAGGAGATAAGGTCTTATGTGTAGCAAGACAAATGAGTAGTATCAACAAAAACTCCATAGTAGGTAACTGTTAACATATGTTACTTTGTATTGGCAAAAATTTGAGATGATGGATGAGATTTGAATGCGAGATCAAAGTTACTTTATGCAACTTAAGTCATGCTAAATTTAAGGGTATGCAAAGGTACTTAATTTCAATGAGAAGGTCTTGAAATATGTAAATCTACAAGTTTATTATATAGTGACTCAAAATGTTATAGATTTTGAAGCAATGTGAGTATAGTACAAATGTATTTGAATATACCATGCATTAAGATGACTCAAAATGGCTAACCAAAGGCTCATCAAGGTCTTTGTCTTTAACAGAAGATGATACGAAGAAAATGAAAAAAAAAATGAAATGGTGGGTGCAAAGAAACTGAGAGTACTACCTTATAAAGTGAGAGCACTAATTCAAATCCTTTGTATTATTTTTTGTTGTATCTCTTTTTTTCATTTCATTTACTGATTTGTACTAAACAGAAAATGAATGAATCACGAGTAATGTGAAGTGTTCTAAAATAAATGAACTTATTAATGATTACAAAAAAAGAAAAAGTTAGACTTTGATGGACTTAATCATAATTACCACACTAAGACTTTGATAATTTTAATTTTACTGTGACCAAAATGATTCCCGTGAGAGATATTAAATCAATGATTAAAATTAAATAGTTAGATTAGATCATTTAAATTTTAAAATGAAACACAGTCATCTGATCTTAATCCTTATTTCGCTAAATTTCTCCATACATTTGTTACTATGTCGTTAAAGCAAATACTATCACGTGTCGTATATGACACACCAATTTGATATAATGAAATCAATCATCTAGCCTAACATGTATGCAATATAATAAAATAACCAAGTTTCCTTTGATGTTTAGATCATCTAAGTAAGCAGGGTACTATAACATCAGGACGAAGTTGGATAAGGGTTGATAGAGTATTTGGATAAGGGTTGATAGAGTTTTTGATTCACGTGCTTGAATAGATAAGGAATGTAATGATTATTATTAGGAACATAATAGATCAAAAATAAAATGGAATGAGTATTACTTAGTTTGGTTTATTCCTAAGAATTTCTAATGATTATGTATGCCAATGTTTAGTTTAAAAACATAAATTTGGAATGACAAAGAAATAACTAACAAAAAGACCAAAATATCCATTATATTCTCCTCTAATTACATCATCATCATTATAGTATCCTCTAATTACATTATGATGATGATGATGATGATGATGATGATGATGATGATGATTATGATTATGATTATGATTATTATTATTATTATTATTATTATTATTATTATTATTATTAGTAGTAGTAGTAGTAGTAGTAGTAGTAGTAGTAAATAAATAAATAAATAATAAAGTTAGAGAGGTAGAGATAAGGAGGTGGTATCTTTAGCTATTCCTCAAAGTGCAGGAATAACTAAACCTAAGACTATTTATCAGGAATATATCAGTAATATAACAGCTATTCCACTGGACCAAATAGGTCATTAGTGTACTTAGAATGGATGCTGAAATTTCCCAACAACGCAGGACTATTCAGCAATCTCGGTGTTTCTAATTATTCTCCTATTGAGATTATGCTAGTTATGAATGCTAGGAGACTTAAAATTCCTTTCAAATTATTCAATCATCTTATTGATAAGGATGAGTATGAAAACATAATTTCTAAAGGACTCAGCAGACCTGCTGAAGGATCCAATTCCTTTAAATTAGTTACTAGACTAAAATTTTAAAGGAGGAGTTAAAGATATTACACAAAGAACATTTCAAGAACAACTTGTCTAAGGAAGTGGTGAATTCTCGTATGAAGCTAAATGATGTTCAGACTAAGTTATATTCGCATCCAAAGAATGAAGGATTGAAGGTGGAAGAGAAAGTTATTTTAAACTCTTATTTATCCTTAGAAGCTTATAACTTTCTTTTGAGGAAAAAGACCAAGGTTACTTAACTAATAGATGGAGATCAAAATACATCCTTCTTCCACAAGTATATACAGAATAGGAGAAACACTAACAAGATTTCTAGAATTTAGGACTCTTTTGGTAACTACTGTTATGACCAAGACAAACTAAGAGATCTAGCCTTTGATAATTTTAAAGCCTTCATAAGATCTAATTTTGGTTCTTCTACTTCTCTTTCCCTCTTATCAAATTTCATCTCCTTCTCTAAAGCAATCTCAAATCTCCCTTCTTATACACCCAGTCACTAATCAAGAGATCATAGATGCCCTATTTAGCTTCAACCCCCATAAAGCCCCAAGTCTAGATGGATACAACACATTTTTTTCCAAAAATCCTAGAATCCTCTAGAACCCTAAGTTTGCAGCCTAATCAAAAAATCCTTCAACTCTTGTTACCTTCAAAGAGAGCTAAATAAGACATACATCTGCCTAGTTCCTAAAATCCCTAATCAATCTTCCCTCTAAGACTTCAAACCCATATCCTATTTTATTCTATTTTATAAGATCATTTCTAAGATCATAGCTTTAAGATTAAAACCTCTCATGATTTCTTTAATAAATATTTCTTGTAGTAGTTTTGTTGCAGGTAGGAGAATTGCTGATAATTTGTGGTACTTGTCGTTAGGCATATACAAATTAAATCCTTATTTTACTTTTAATTTATTAATCAATGTAGTGTAAAGCAAATAAGAGTCGATCCCCCGAGAAAATTTAATTTACTAATATAGTTTATTAATTACAATATTTTCAAAAGAAGCAATTACATTATAATAATTTCGCTTATATGAAAATAATTCCAAAACAAAATATAAACACATGATATCTTCTTTAATCCATATAAATAAGATACATCATCAAAACACAAGATAAATTTATAATACATTCTTAGAACAAAAATAAAATCCAATTTTATAATACATGGTTATTTTGAGCTCAATGCATTAAGCTATGTTCATCCAACTAACTTTACATAGAAATCCAAAACTATAACAATTATAATTAGTGGAAACCTATGAATTACACTAAGTTAATACATAAATAAAAAGAGGGGGTGTTTGATGTTTAAAATGAATCAAATTAAATTTAGGAATCAAAGAAATAAAACATAAATCTAACATAATATTTACAAATGAACAAGCAAGTTTTGAATTTTAGTTTAGTCATGCAATTTTGACATATCCGAGATAATCCAAGACATTTAACAAAATAATTGTAAAAAACCAACCGACTAGTTTCTACTTGCTCTTTTTTACTCTTAGAAATTGAACCAACTCAACACGTCAAACACAAAGAAACACAATCAACAATCAAAATTTGACATCAAAACTCCAACAATTACATAAATGTTAAATCCACTTAGTAATCAATTTAATTAAAATAATATCCCAAATAATCAAAACAACATAATTAAACTATAATTAAGCAATTAATCGTAACTTAAAACATGGAAAATCATAAATAAGGAGAATTAGGGTTCAGAAAAACTCATTATTGTGTTTCAATTTCAAAACCTAGACTAGCCCTAAAGGTCTAAAAAGCCCCTCCACCAACCCTGAACCAGCTCAAAACAGGTGAGATTTGATTCCCTTTCACCCCAATCACCCCAATCACCCCTCACAATAATTTCCCATCTTTAACCTGGCTTGGAAGATAGAATCTCTCAAAGAACTCTCTTCTTGCATGAATGCTTGCTCTATTTTTTTTTTCCTTACACTACTACCTTTTTATAGCCTCACGAGATACTTCAAACAATGCATGTTTCTAAAATTTCAAATGAATGTGGAGCTAATTTTCTACTTATTTGAGTTGTTTTGATGAGATAAAATCTTATCTCATCCATTTTTATCTCATCCATTTTAAAATAGATTTTCATATGGATGAAGACGTTGGAAGAGAGATTTCTGCTTTATTGCATGTTTACTCCTTTCTGCTGCTTCTGTGTTTGTTGCATTATCCAGCTTCAAGGTTTTGTCTTCTAATGTGCGTTTTATTTCTGTTTTACAGTTGTTGCATTGTTTTCTTCTCTACCGCTTCAATCGTTTTCCTTATTCTAGATTCTTCTTCTACGCTGCGTTTTATTTTGCTTCTCATCTGCTAGGTTGTGTTTCTTCCTTAGCTGTATCATTTTGGCTTTTGCTTTTTTCTCGTCTTAGACATTGCATTTTATTCTCTTTTGGGTGATGGGCTGCTTGTTCTCTGCTCTTGCTTCTTTGTACTTTATGTTTTGCTCTTCATGTGTTACCGTTTTGGTCCTCCCAGTAGCTTCTTTTTGTTGCTGTCATTTTTTCCATTGGCTCTTGCATTTTGTTTTCACCTTTGGCCTTTTGGAGTTTGTCATTTTGCATGGTTGGCTGGTTCTTTTTGCTGGACTTTCTTGGTTGAACTTCATTTTGCGTCCACCAGGCCTACAAGAAAAATATTTAGTACAATGTATCCCTTTTTAGAAATAAAATATAAAATTAAATACCTTGAATAATTAATAAGAAAATGCAATAATTTACCCAAATACGCTATGTAAATAATTTAAAACAATATAAAATAAGGGTGTAAAATGTACTATAATTTCTACTTATCAGTATGTTACTAGCTTAGCAAATCTTTAAGGATTACCATTCCACCAAGTTTATTAAAAGTTGCTCAATGAAGATTGACTTTTTCAAATCATTTGATACTCTAGATTGGAACTCCATCATTCACTCCCTATAAGCTTTTAGGTTTCCATCAAAATTCATCAATTGGGTGGCTCAATCCATTACAACAAACTCTTATATTGTTCTGGTAAAAGGTAAGGCTACAAAGCTATTTTAAGGAAGGAAAGGGATCAGATATGGAGACCTTTTATCCCCCTATTTATTTTCTCTAGCCATAAAAGCCCTCACTAGAATGATAACCATTAATATCCAATGGAATCCATTCAAAAATCATCACAAGTGCAGGAAATCCAAGTTATTTATTCTATCATTTATATATGACTTATTATTATTGTATGGGGCTAACAAATTCTCTATGTAACTTCTTTTAGACTATTTAAAACAATTTACAAAGATATCAAGCTTTCACATCAACAGAATTAAAAGCTATATATTCATATCAACAACCATTGCCTCACTGGAACAAGTTTTGGTACTAGCTTTAGCACTCTAACCGGATAAAACTCCTTTTAAATATCTTGCCATACCTATCACTTCTTTTAAATTAACCACTCTTTGATGTTATTTTGAATAAGACTTGTAGTTAGATATCCAAAATCTTATCCTATATAAGAAGGGTGCAATTAATAAACTCTATTCTTGGGAGCATACATACATATTGGAGTTCCCATATGGCTATAACAATCAAGATCATCGAGGACATCGAAAAAATATTCAAGAAGTACCTACAGAGTGGCTCAATGAGCAATAGATAGATACGTAAAGTCGAGTGGAAAGAGGCTTGCTTGCCCAAAGCATAAGGAGGATTAAGCATAACATTAATTAGAGCCATATAAAAGATGTTAGTGGCAAAGAGGATTTAAGACTTGTTTAACGATAAAGAATCCTTGTAGGTGAAATAGATGAATGAGCAATATATTAGAGGCTCTAATTTTTGGACTATGAAACTATTTCATACTCCTCAGCTACTACGTACTAAACTTATCTTGACTCTATGAGAGACAATGGGAAAAGAAATGAAGTCCATAACAGGGAAGGGGAACAAATCGACTTTTGGTTTGATAACTGGAAAAATTTGGGACCACTATATCTCCATCCTTCCTTCAATGCTCAAAATTACCCCTTTCTTTTGATAGCAAAGGTCAAAGTAGTGATAATGAATAATTAATGGTTCTGTCCTTTAAGAGGATTGGTAGGTTTCATGCCTCATTTTCCTAACTATCCCCCGAATTAATCTAAAACTAACAAGGTAGTTTTAGCTTAGGGAACCTTTAGAAAGTTTCACAAATGCCTCTTGTTCAGCCCCTTTCTCTCCAAGCACTAATGAAGTTAAGTGGGGTAAGTTGGTTTATTTCAAGAATAATGTCCCTAGACACTCAATCATATTATAGATGACCATAAGAAATAGGCTCCTTACATTAGATAGGATGCCTTGGAAAGGTTCTAACCTATGTATTCTATGTCGATCCTATCCAGAAGCTAGGGATTATATATTGTTCACTTGTGACTATTCTTCCATAATTTGGAAAAGTATGCTAGCAAGATTTGACTTGCAAATTGTTCCCTCAACTATGGAGGAAGTAATAGAGTGGTTTCAGACAATAAAGCAGAAACTCATAAACACTAGTAACTTCATAATACTTAAGTTTTTAATAAACAATATAGTATACAAGTTATGGAAAAAAAGAAATCAACGAGGGTTTCTTTGCAAAAAATAAGAACCTAAAAATTTTAACAGGGATGTATTGAACGACTGATTATCAAAAAGTTAAATTATAATTACAGCTGGAGATTAAAAATTAGCCGGTGTCCTAGTTAACGGAAAGAAGCAGTTATAATCATTGCTATAAGCAATAATGGAAAACACAAAAATCCATAGCCCTAATATGTTATAAAGAAGTACCAACCGGGGATGTAAGCTGGTCTTTAAGTTGGTTTGAAGGCTATCCACATAATCAAGGACTAGAGTAACAAAAACAAATCCTGAAAACCCATGAACCTTAAGCAAAGACAAGTAAAAACAAGATGAGCACTAATAATTAGGGCACAATTTATAGGGAACATGCAGGGAATTACAAGACAGAAACCAAATCTACATAATCAAAAAAGGGGATGGTAACTCATATGTTTCAAGGAACTTCTTTATAATCTTAATTAAATTAATTAAAGTATTAACAATTTCAAGATTATCTTCTTCAATCGTTGGAAATATAAAATTCTTAATCTAATTTATTTGAATCATTAAACAAATTCCTAAATTATTGTGAAACTTTAATTAAACCAAAATTCCTAATTGAATCTAAAGGTTCTCTCCTCTTTGTAAAAATGTTTGCCTTTTCTTATTTACCAACACTCTAAGTCCCTAAAAAAACCTCTCTTTAAGTTTAAGTCTCTAGCCAGGAACCCCTGTAAAAGTTCCAATTTAGTTTTCCTTATCCCTACAAGAGCTATAGATTTTTTACTTGAAAATCTCTCTTAGGACTCAGAAACAATCTTCACCTTCTCAAAAAGCCAAAACTTACATAACAAAACCAATGGCTTTGGTTTATGTAGGTCCATACTAAAGAGACTAACAAATTGTAACAAGAGTGAGACACGCAAAAGGGAAATCAGTAGCAACAGTGTCAAAATTTTGGTAGAAGGATATACTTAAGTTGGTTCTCCTGTTGGTCGTAGAAAATTATTCAAAGTTAAAAATGACAATCTAGTACAACGGTGTTAGAAATTCACAAGTGGAGTAATCCCAAATCAGAAAGAGATATAAGCATGAAGTAACTTATATACAAAGATAGGACTCATAACCTATTGCCTTAAGGTTTTTGATTGAGATATGATGTCGTGGTTTTATATGGGCTCACTTAGATCCAGGTCTAATTTTCCCCAAGCCCCTTCAAAACCCTTCATTGGTATTAGAACTAGGTTTGTGAAGTATGATGAATAGAGATTCATAGATTTGTGTCAAATAAATGGGTGATTCATAGAGTGACTCAAATGGCATAAAAGAAGAAGAGATCCTAATACATTGCGATAACACCAGCACCATTAGTCTGTCAAAGAATCCAATTCAGCATTC
>JAOQMQ010000196.1:9666285-9679859 GCA_027563845.1 Erythroxylum subrotundum
GATCCTCTGTCCCCCTTCCCCTGGCCCTATTCTGGCCCCCTCTGCTATCTTCTTTGAGCCGACTGACAAATCTGCCAAGAGAGGCAATCAATCTTTTCTTTCAAGAACCGTTGGTAGTCCACTTTTCAAACCTGATTGAGTTTTTTTATACAAGCTTTTTGCCTTGGTTTTTATTTCCAACCTACCTTAACAACTTTTTCAAAAGCCGCTTAGTTTAGAATTGGCCCTTTCTTTCACTTCCCTTATATGCCTCCACAGTTGCAATTTATTGGCACTAAAATCTTGTCAAGTGGTGTGGTTCGATTTTATTAATGTGTGTAATTGGTCCTCGGCTCTTTCATTGGCATTAATTTTTATTTGTTTTAGTACGTTTCCTTCCCACCTACAAATTTGTCTAGTTATATATATTTATATATTCTTTTAATATATTCCTATTATGTGTATCGTTTTTACTTTTTTTCTTATTAACTTTCTCTTTTTTATTATCAATATTTTTATTACTGTTAGTAGTTTAGTAGTATTTTTACTATTGTAAATGTTTTCTTCTGTGTCCTGCATCATTTTTTGCATGTCACATCTGCATGTGAGTCTACCGGAAACAGTCTTTTTATTATGTAAGGATAATGTTGTATATTATATAACCTTCTCAGACTTTCACTGCGAAATTTCAGACTGGATGCAATGATAACGATAATAATAATGATATAAATGAGACGGAGAAGGCATAACACATGGAAACAAGAATAGGGTAATTGATCCCCATTTATTAGGCCAAGTAGAACATAAACGTTGGGGTCGGTGGGAGTGGATGAGTTTAAATTTTGAAAATAGTGAAAATGGAAGGCGGCAAATTCGGCTGTCTTTTGAAATTTTGTATGTGTCGCATTCCCTCCATCTGGACATACCAACTTTTCTTGTTTTTGTCTTCTAGTGTCAATTGTTATGCATAATATCCTTTTACCTAACAGCACAAACCACACCAATTCACTGTCTTCTTCTCTCTTCCATTATCTTGATATCGTGCCAACGCTTTACTACCAGTTTCCATTTTTCCTTTGAATTTTCTCGACGCACACACAGGTCAGTAAACTATTTTTCTATTCTTTGCTTTGTTTCCGTCCAAATTGATCCTAAGTTGTTATTGACATTCTTCTTTTTTTTCTATATCTGAATGTCTCACGCTTCATCTCTTGTTTAAATCTTGTATGCGCATGCAATTATTTGATCTGTGTTTATCAATTGTTTAAACATCATAAATGCCTGCACCCTGAGAGTAATCGTTATCATTATGTTACTTAATGCTGGGTATTATTACTGGTCCTGTGGTTCCTATTAATGAATATGCATATTTGTTATTATCATTCTCGAATTCCTAGGAAAATTAACAAAGAGGTAAATGAAACGGAGCTGCAAACATCGTAACCCAAACGAATGATATGGCTCGAGGCTGTAAGCATTTTGATAATTAGATTGCCTATATTTAGATCATGATAATGATTGTAAACTGATCTTTCTAGTTTTGTTAAATTAATCAAAGGATTTTAAGCTTTTCGTTGTAAATCTGCGATGTGAAACTGAGTGTGTGCTTTAGTGAAACGTGAACTCTTGAATTTGTTACTTTCAGGTATTGAGCAAATCGTTGAAGGAGGGCTTCGAATTTCTCGATCAAGAAATGTCATCTACGGTAAAGCCATCTGAAACTCGGCACCAGCTTTAGTTAGTCGAATTTGCAAAATTCTATAGCATAGATTGATCCATCCTGGGCGTTCACAGTCTTATGGTTTTCGATTTGCAGGTTGCTTTGAATCCTGAATCTGGCTGTAGCCCTGTCTCCCCACCATTGACGCCTGATCGTGTTGGAAATTTTGATTTAAACAAGTCTGATGATCATAGTTCCGATGTCTCATTGAGGGGACGTTCCAGTTCATCTTCACCAGTGTCAGACTTTGAGATACAAGCAATCAACTCCTCTGGGGATATCTACTTTAGCCTCCCAATGAACTCCGATCAAAAGAAACTCCACCAGAAGATTGTCGGGTTGGGTACTGAATTTCCGTTTTTGGGACAGAAACTCGAATTGGATGCAGAAGACAATGGGGAGAGCATGTTGAACACTAATCAAGAAGGAACTGGTCATTTATTGCTTGGGAAAATTGCCAAGAATGAGGAAGAAGTAAGAGTTTTGATGCAAAAGCTCCAGCTTTCAGAAAACGAAGTTACAAGGTTGAAGAGCGAGCTTCAGAAAAGTGCATATCTAAAGGAACTTGTTGAGACTTTGCAAGCTCAGCTAAAATCAGCACATAAAGAAATCGAAATGAGGGAAGTTGAGCTTGATGCGGAGAAAAGTAAAGTATTGGTGCTGCAGAAACAAGTCGTTGAGGACACATCTGCGTTAAAGGGTCAGATTAAGATGGCACAAGGGGATTTAACTACTTTGCAGGCCAAGCTTGAGTCGGAGAGTAACAAGGTTAGGGAATTTAAGGATATTATATTACAGTATGAAAGAGACATTGCTGATCGTGACCATGAGTTGAGGCTATTAAATCTTTCACTGTGTGAGACGCAGGAAAATTTCTCTGACCAGAAGTTGCGACTGGAGAATGATATAAATGTTTTGTTAGACAAGGAAAATTTGTTGGAGGAGAGGCTCGGGAAATTGGGACAAACAAGTAAAACTCTGGAGGAAGAATTACGGAAATGTAAAGATGAGAAAACGGAAATGAAGGGGTTGCATGAATCCCGGGAGATTGATTTGCAGCGGGAGGTGAGCCAACTGAAGATAGAACTCCTTGAAAGAGAAGGACATGTGGAGATTTTAAATAAGAACTTGGACAATCTAAAGTTCAATTATGATATGCTCATGGCAGCTAAAGATGAGATGAATGCTAAGGTAAGCACACTCATTGCAGATTTGGATTCCAGGGACAATCAGAGGGCAGAAATGGCCGAGCAGTTGCGAATAAAGAATGAGGATCTTGTTGGTATGTCTCAACATTGGCAGAAACAAGTAGATGAATTAAGGTTGAGAGTAGAGGAGTTAGAGGGTGAGGTGAATAGGCAGAAAGTTGAGATTTCTAATGGGGCTGAAGAAAAACGTGAGGCAATAAGGCAGCTTTGTTTTTCTCTGGATCATTACAGGAGTGGGTATAAAGAACTGTACCAAGCATTTGTGGGATACAAGCAGCAAACGGTAATGGCTTCATAAAATCCTCAAAAGTTTTTCGTTGGTTAATTAGTCGGGTATTAAGATGCTGGTCTCTGTTTCCCCCCCTTTTTTTTTGTGTATGGTTGAAAACTCGGTATACTCTTTAGACCTTTAATGAGCTTGATGATGCAATTCATGAGGTAGATTGGTGCACTGTAATGAACTACAATGCTAACCAGCCTAGTTGATACTTGTCCAACTTTAGCTGGGACCTGCCATGCTGTAACTAAAATCATAACAATCAATTGCAATATAAAGTCATCTTGGTGGTGTAAGGACCAAGATTCAAAGACAAACAAATCTATGCTCAAAACCTTGACGCATGGGTGCAAAGTACTGAACTATTTCTTTGGCGGCAAGGCTGGCACCACTTGATAAGGTCATCTTAATTGTGGTATTGTTTGGTCTCACTTTTCTACGGTGTGGGATTTCCTGTTTCCATGCCCTGGTCCAAGGGGGAAGTCTCCAAAAGGCTGACTATTCAGCCTTTGTTTAACATTTTATTATTAAAGTAACAAACAAAGACTGGACGACATGATATTGCTGCGCGTGTTTTCTTCCTCCGTCGCGATGATGAATCGGTCGTTACATTTTATGGTTAAAAGTGGTCGACGGAGAGGTTCTTAAATCTAGAAAGTCAATTCTTAAAATCTCGAAGATTGACTTCACTCTTTAATCACCTAGCTGAATATAATAGCATATCAAAGGGAACGCAAAAAAGACAATAAAGGATACTTGTGGCTACAAATTATACGGTACTGTTTATTTTTCTTTTCTTAATTTGGGTGATGGTCATGGTCATGGTCATGGTAATGACTTACAAAATATTCTTATATGTTATGAATTGTGCATTTTATGGGATTTATGGATGAGGAGCGAGCTAAGAATCAGAGTCACAAAAGGCCTCCTTAAATTCTAGTCAATAATGGAAGCCAAGACTTCCAAAATTCCAAGAGAAGAATCTTAAAATTTCTCATCTAAATTTTAAGATCAAAGACTTACAAAATTGATAATAAAATTTAATAAAGCACAGATTCTAGTTTAGTCTCTAAATTATTAGAATTAATTTTAAAATTTTGTTAGTCACTTTATGCTATTTTTATTAATATTTTTAATACAAATTTTATGCGATATTATTAGAACTCAAGTTAAACACAATTTATAATAAAATTATGCATGGAGTAATTAATGAAATGGAAGAATTGAATAATTAAAAGACTGAGGTAGAAAATAAATTTAATTTAAGTTAAGAGATAAAATCAAAAAGAAAATTTTCTATACAAAATAAAAGGAAAAAAAAAAAGAACAATGAAGTCTAGGGAGAGAATCCAAACGGAGTTAACAGTGAGTGGTGGAATTTCTGGACGGATTGAAGGGTCTAACGGGGGATGTTGGAAGAAGTTACACGTGGCATATTACAGCTGGCAGGATTGACAACCTCATTCAAAAGTCAGAGGGTCATGACTTTAAGCTTTTCTTTTGCTTACGGGGTGTAATTAAGTCTGTCTGAAATTCTTACATAGTACTCAAATCAAATGTTTCTGTGCCTTTCTTAATAATAACACTGGAATGACATTAAAAAGAAGACGTGGGGAGGAGTCGAAGAAAAACAAACCGTGTCCACATACGACGTGTGAAGTAGGAGGAGGTTGAGCTTTAAGTGCTTTCTACTCCCTCCCTCTCCCTCTCTCTCTCTCTCTATCTAGTCTCTCGTCCCTCACACACGCCAATACAAACATTTTCTTCCCCCACTATTTAGAAGAAGAAGAAGAGCAGATGTTTCATTTTGCCATTTCTTGAACATTCATCTGTTGATTGAAACTTGCCTTCTTTCCTTTTCTTTTCTGTTTCTTAATCATAAAAACTAGTTTTGAGTCACTAGTCTGTATGGCTTGTTAAGACAGAGAGATATCATATTGTAGGCCTTTTGGGCGGTGTGTAATAGAATGGTGATCTGATCCACGACAACCACAACAAGGTTAAGGAGAAGGAAGTAATCTGACTGCAACATATCAAAGGTTTGATTCTAATTGTTTTTCTTTTAAACATTCTATCGTACTAGAAGTTACATGCTTGTCTTTTAATTCTCTCTTTGTTAATAGCCTAAATGACGGTTTTTCTTATTTCTATCCCAGATTTCTTTTATCTACCATCGGGCTTGTAATTTATTTCAGCAGCTTCTGTACAGTTCCGAAATATGTGTTCTCCCTTCAAATTTCAAAATTTCATGACTAGCCAACTAAAAGAGGATGTTAATGATATACCTGCTTCTTATATTTTCGTTGCTTTGTAGTTTGAATTGGCTTATACTACACAAAGTTGTTTGCTGTTCTTCTTAGTTAGAACAAGAGAATAATGTCAGTTACCTTGACTATGAGCTGGAAAATTCAAATTTTATTAGAAAAATCTTATTTACAATGTTCTATGTTTCTAAGAAAGGCTTCAAAAGCACACGGTGATCGCTGAATTTAGTTACTAGCTCTTTGCAGCATTCATTCTGCTTTTGCTCATGATAGAAGGTGGTGTATAGTCTCTTCGCTTCGATTATAGCTAGCTCTGTGTACGGTGACGGTTGAATCTACTTCACGTTTATTTACTTAATACTTAATATCATTATCAGAAAGCAAGTTAGATCGAAGGCCCCCAACTTTCAGACCAGACCTCAGACCTATATATAAAGGAGGAGGATCATGATTACTGCAGGGACTGCCAAGATTCGACTCGTTAAATGCCCCAATTGTAGGCTGATTCTTCCTGAATCGCCGGACATTCCTGTTTATAAATGTGGTGGCTGTGGAAAGCGTCTCCAAGGTACGCATGTCTAAATTTCTCCATTTTTATCCCTCTAAATTAATTAAGCATAGGGGATGCAGGACGATATTATACAGTTTGCTCACCTTAAGCTAGCTATTTCCAGTTAAGAAGTGAACTTCCTAATATGCTTTGTCAATTCTTATGATCTTAATCTCCTGCGAACTGCTGCCACTTGAATATTGTTTCTCACTACCTTTATTTGGATTGATTAGTTTTCTTGACATTCGAAATCGAGTAAATGGTCGGTCGTCATACATATGGACGTTTAAATTCTTATATTTTTGCATATTACGCTTCATTTCGTTCTTAATTCCCCAGGGCTTTATTTCCTTTGCTGTCCGCACTTGTTTAGTTGAAGTCCACTTCCCCTTTGATTCTACTTTTCTGAAGTTCATAATTAGTTTTTCGCTTTCATATAGCCAAAGGTGTGAGGAACAAGGCCAAAAGGGCGTTGGAGTTTCAGGAAACTGGTAAGGATGCCCCCAAGAATGATAATTTTGGTTGTGCTTATAAAGACAAGGAGTCTACCAGCTCTAGTCATGAAGCTGTTCTTCATTACTCAGAGGAATGTTCACTGGACCATACTAATTCAAACAAGCAAATGAAATCGGATAGTTGGGACACTGAGCAGCTCAGCAGCGTAAATTTGACAGATGAAGAGCAAAACAACAGAAGTGTTCAAGATGAAGCTGCTTATTTAAGTGACAGGGAACTTGGAAGTTCAAACTTGTCAAATGAAGACCATAACGAGGGTGACAAAAGTAAACGTCAGATATGTGATAATCTCATTCCTGGGGTTGTGAATCTCTCAAAGGGAAGCCCGACTAACCGGAATCAGCAAAACAAGCCTTTGGGTTGCAGCTCTGAAGAACCTAGTATTGCCAATGAAGTTTACTTATCAAAAGAACCTGCTTATCATGGGGGTGAAGAGATTGTCCTGTTTGGTAGTGACAATTCAGCAGAATTCAATGAAGAATGCTTGCCATCTGCAGGAGAAAAAGCCTTAGTAGAGTCAGATGACAATTCTGATTCTCATTTGCGAAAACCTCACCGTGAGAAGTTAGCTGATACAAATGTAAGTAATAGGACAGCAGGAGCAAGTATTCCATCAGAGATCCTTTTTGATTCTCCTAATGGACAGCTGAAGCACCCCGAGGAAAGTACTCACCATGTGTTTGGAGGTGTAAGGTCCCCGGATACCTTTGAAGCAACAGATTTTGTGAATCCTAGCTCTGAACTTAGCGGTACCCTTGTAGATTTGTCTAAATCCCCAACCACCAAAAGTTCACGTGCTTATTATGATGATGGTATCTCTTCATGTGAAGGAACTGACGATCAATTGTCCAGTCAACATAAACATTCATACAGAAGAACGCATAGGCCTGCCCGCCATGCTGCTTCTGATGAGACACTTGGAAGGGAAAAGAAACTTGCAAGTGATACTTTGCAAAGGCAAATTATGTTGAGAAATTATCCATCATCTCTGTCTGAAAAGACACAAAATGACAGGGATCCAGTAAGACTTCGCCGTCCAGTTGCAGATTGGAGAAGATTACAAGAAGGTGATGGTCAATCAAAACTGCCTTTGTGTCAAGGGAATATGGCTGCTGACTATGAAGCTGGTGGTCCCTCCAACCGATTGGATAATGAGGTCCATTCCAGTTCATATGACAGGCTTGCATGCACTGAACAGGAGAAGTTGACGTTGTTAAGAATTGTTCACGAATTGCAGGATCAGCTTACCAGAGTTTCTTTCTCAAATGAAAAAACAAACAGAGGGTTGTCTATTAGAACTGCGCAAGATTATAATGTTGGTGAGTGTCCCGCAGAGGAAATCTTTTATAATTGCTACGGTTATGCTCCTAGAGTGAGAGAGTTAAACAATTGGCCTCTCCAGAACAAACGTTGGAGAATACCTTTCTCAGCAGAGGCAATAAATATTAGGCGCCAAATTGATCATTCGTTGTGTTGCTGTCCTACTGAGTGGCAGCGATCAGCCCAAGTGCCTCCCTCTGGCTTGCGTAGTAACAGAGGGTCATGTAGTCTCCACCCTAACACTAACTTGTATCGCTCTTCTTCCTCGAGTCACTTACGACACATGAACCCCAAACTTGCATATTATAGCCGCGGAGTCAATTCTGGGAATCAGAACCATGGAGATCACGAGGTGAAGAAGTACTTGAGGGAGAAACATTACTCTGCTAAGAGGTACATAAGGCCTATGGCAGGCGGGGCTCCTTTTATAACTTGTCTTCATTGCCAAAGTCTGCTCCATCTACCTTCAGATTTTCTCCTCATTAAAAGAAGGTGCCATAGGGTGATATGTTGTACTTGTTCTAAGACACTTAAGTTTACTCTTGTTGACGGATCTCAGCTAGTTCCTTACATGGCAAGCACCGAAGCTCCTCCACCAAGTGAGGTTGATGACGCTAGTAGTGCTACGACTACTGTTAGGAGGAGGAGGAGGAGGATATTGGGTGAAAGTGACAATCAGCTCGCAGAACTCATGTCATGTTCCGACGATGGACTCACTGTCTGCAAAAGCAACTCCACCACCAGCAGAGACAAGGAACATTCATCATTCAACGACATTCCAACTAAAAAAAATGTGCCTCAAAACAAGCATAAGCATGCTGCTGGAACCGCTTCAAGGAAAGGTTCTCGTCAACAGCGGCAGACTGGAGGTTCGCCACTCCATCGACTTATGGGATATTCATCACCAAGACATGTCATATACGGAGGTGCTGGGCCGTCTGGCGTTGGGGCGGATGCTCAGAAGAGCACCTAAGACGTCCATTTACTTCATTTAACCAAAATGTTATACTTTTCTTCTCTGTTTACTTCCTGTACAGTGACGGAGAGACAGTGGTGTGGTAGACATGTTTCTTTTTATGTTAGTTTGTAGAGCTTCGGCGTATGGAATTATGTATTTCCTATAACAAAACATCGGTCATTTCATCATGAGTACAAGATGTTTGGTTTTTCAGAAAGAGAGTTTTTTAACATATTCAATAGTACTCCTTTTAGAAGAATGCACACTTATTAAGAAAGTTAATGAAATATCTGATATACCCTTATTAATTACACGTTAAAGTGTCTTGAAAATATAATCTCTGTAATCTATGTAATTAAGACGTGAGAGAAATTAAAGGGTAATTTTGGAAGTAAAATTATAAATATGCATAAAAAGTCACAAACGACACTTATTTTGAATAATTAAAATCCCTCTAAAACGACACTTATTATAAATCGGAGGGAGTATATAATAAGTGAGTCCCACAATAAATCAGGTAGGCATCCAGTTGAAAATGTGGGTCTCGGTCTCCTCACTGTTGTGATTCCTTCCGCAGCATTGGCAGCTACCGGCTAGCCCCATCTTTAAATTAAAAAAAAGAAGTTGGTGACGTAAGTGAGAGAAACAGATGGATAGATTGGTTCTAATACAGCCTCCATTTAACTTGGTAATTAAAACCGTCAATAATTAGCTTTTAAACAAAATTACCTAATAAAATTAAATTTCTTCCTCTGCATTCATTGGAACAACTTTCTTGACCTAAAGATTGCAAATTTATTAACATCTGACTACAAAAACTGAATCACATCATCATTCAACAGCCTTTCAATCAATTTTCCTTTTTTTCTCCCAAGTTTTTTTACTCTCGCGTTCATTCCGATTTCTTAGTCCCAAAATCATATATTGTCGCATCAAGTTTCAAATTCAAATCTTTCCAATAAAAAACTTCTCTAATTTTCACAAAGCATACAAACTCATCAAGGTCTTTAACTCCAAACTCATCTTAAATTCTATCCATAATCTTTAATGTCTCCAAGGGATGACAATGGATAGAGTTCGGTTCGGATATTACTCCACCCATATCCATATCTTTTTTTTATGACTCAATCCATTATCTATTTAAAATCTATCGATTTTTACGATTTACTACCCATATCCAAATCCATTGGATTGTTCAGATTTTTGGATAATCATCGGGTTGTATAACACATAAAAATATATTTTCTAAATAGAAAATATAAAGAGCAGATTTTTGGGAACGCTCCAAATCAAAATTACTTTAATAATAATAAGTCAAGATTTTGATTTGTATGTCTTAAAAAATCATAAAATTGGAATAATAAAAATCATAATGTCAAGTAAAAAAATAACATATATTTTCCACAATCAAGAACTGGAACAAAGACAGAAATATCCAAAGCGTGAACTCCACAACATTCAAAACTTCATCTCCATATCATTTGCATTATTATCATCCTATAAGAAAATAAAATACGATAACAAATAGAGTTAAATTATAAGTTAATTTAATATTTTAAGTAAAAATGAATAAATGATGAGAAATAAAATAAATTAACAAATCAATCACTTCACCCGGTTCCTCTTCGCTTGCATTAGCATCATCAAAGATCGAAGCAATTGCATATGAACTTTATAAAGCGGAATCTGTAAGGAAGATTCAATATGAAAATTGTACAGGTAAGAAGTTTCAAATACAAATGTTGCAAATATTAATAAGGAAATATATATTACCTGAATAATCTCCTAACATCCAATTTTGCAAGCACATCAATGCTTTAACGGTACTAGCATGAAGTCTTGAGTGATGTAAACTAAGAACCCAACCACCCATGTTAAATGCACTTTCTGAAGCAATTGTAGAAATAGGTATTGATAAATTATCTCGGGCAATCATCTTCAGTGTTGAATACTTGAATTCTTGCTTCCAGTAAGCCAAAATGTCAAAATAGTTATTTTCAGGCATTGTATCTTCCTTCAAATAATGGTCCAGTTCAAATCTTAAGTTTACCCTTCTTTTCTTTGATTTCTTATACATGGAAAAATTATCGCTATCTCCACAATATGCTTGATGTTTTCCAAGATGGGTAGCCTCGCATGAAGACGATGAAACAACTGAATTAGTACATGTTGTAGAGTTCCTTATGTCCATAACATGTTTGTCTGGATATTCTAACGATAGTTCATAAAGCAAGCTCTTTGCCCTCTCAATCTCAATATTAGCTTTATTTCCATAAATGTCATTAAAATAGAACTCAACGCACTCTATTTTATTTCTTGGGTCCAAAACAGAAGCAATAGCTAGTATTCCATTCACATGAAACCAATATTCATCGTACTTTTCAACCATATTTAGTGCCATAGTTCTAACAATATCACAATGGGATGATATCCACTTAAATAACTTTAACTTTATTTCACAAACATATCGAAAGAACAAGTTCATAATGGGGTATTTTCTACCAGAAAAAAGCTCTATTAGCTTGTAAAATACTCTCAATTTGTCACAAATAATGTTTGCCAACTTCCATTCTTCATCACTAGGCAAAGTAAACTTAAGTTGATTATTCAAGCGTTCCAACCTCTTAAAAATACCTTCGTATGACAAAGTTGTCTCAAGCATCAAATAAGTAGAATTCCACCTTGTCTTACAATTAAGAATTAACTTTTTAGAAGATGAAACTTTCAAAAACTTAGTTGCATCCTCAAACTTCTCTATCCTTTTAGGAGTTGATGCCCAAAATAAAATACAATCACGAATGCTTTCTAACACTTCACCCATGAAATCCAAACCATCATTGATAATCAAGTTTAATATATGAGCGCTACATTGCATATGCAAAAAGTTTCCATTTAATATAAGAGAATTGACATCAAGCTTCTTATGTAGAAGGTTCATCATTGCATCATTTGTTTTACAATTATCCATAACCATAAAAGAAATCTTGGTTTCTAGGCTAAACTTATACAAACACTCCTTTAAAAGTTTCAACAGAGTCTCCTTTATATGTGGGCATGGCATAAATATAAACCTATAAAATAAAATGATACAAATTTATTACAACTTAAATACAGAACACATAATGGTTCTCTAAGTAATTAATATTTAGCATGTATAAAGGAACTAATTACTAAACATGCAAATTACTATATCTATATATGGTAACCAAGATAAAGATTAAGCAAAGTATTTACATATAACATCTTAAGAAAACTTGATATTGTCAATAAGGAAGGAAACATGTTAAATATAAGAAAATTAATTACCTTAGAATTCGACTTCTTAGAACCCATTCTCCATCAATGAAGTGTCCGGTCACAACCATGTATCCTTTCTTTTGGTTGGAAGCTATCCACATGTCTGTAGTGATAGCGCAATCCTAGACCCATGATCCTCCAACATTTTTTCAACTTTGATTTTCTACTTAGAAACATTTTTAGGATATCATTTCTCAATGTATTACGAGATATCATCCTGGATTCATTGTGAAACCAATGTGATCAACCATAGATAAACGATATATACTCATGCATTACAATTATATTAACTAACTCTCTTCTTGAGAATTCCTGGCTAAATTTGTAGCTTTGTAATGCTTTTTTCCCATCAGACTTAGTCCCACTCCCAATTAATAATTTTTTCTGGCCTGGCCTCTAACAAGCCTTAAATGTTTCTTTGAACAATACTTGATCAAATGCTCACACACATGCGAAATCCCGTTCGTACCTTTAGGAGAAAGCTTCCCTTTGCAATGCTTACACTCAGCCTTATCAACACCTTTCACAGTCACCAAAGTAAACTCTAGCCACACAGGA
Organism: Erythroxylum subrotundum; assembly: GCA_027563845.1. Taxonomy (NCBI): domain Eukaryota; kingdom Viridiplantae; phylum Streptophyta; class Magnoliopsida; order Malpighiales; family Erythroxylaceae; genus Erythroxylum; species Erythroxylum subrotundum. Next base: position 9,678,933 of record JAOQMQ010000196.1, read on the forward strand.
GAAGTACGCTTCTTGCTTTTAGTTGCACCATGATCACCAGAGTCGATAATTGCAAGCTCCTCTTTGTCATGAGGTGGACTAGAGAATTTATTTGCTGTATGATTCTCAACTCCTTTATTAATAATCTCTTGATGATTCTCATACATTATCTCTTTTAATTTATAAGTTGCAAAGAAAACATCTTAAAAAAATTAACTTAGTAAATGATTAGTTGTCTAGGGCCAACTTTGACAAATAAAAGTCAAGTAAAATAAAGCCTTTATTTCAATTTTCACCTCATCCCTTACATTTTATAAGATTAATATATTTTTGTCTGATAGCTATTATTCTCTAATAAACAATTTTAATTTTTCAATTAGGAATAAGGTAGTAAAATAGCATTGAAAATCTATCACATTACATGATGTTCCCAATACCACAAAATGTGTACAACGAAGATTCCAATGGCAAGCATGCAGAACATTGACATTTATTTGTATGACTACATTATAAATTCAAAGTCACTAAAGATCATCATGCTATGGTAAGTGGACATTTTAGAATTATTTTCCTAATAATGAGATTTTTTTCGAGGGAAACCCCGCTGGCGGAGCCTGACCATTCGAAATCCCGACGGAGCTCGACCGCCGAAGCTGAGCCTGATCACCAGAATTCTTGGCAGGGCTCGCTACCAGTAGGTAAAACCCCCGGATACCCCAGGCTCTTACAAGAAATGCACCTACATAGAATCGAACCTAGGACCTGGCCAAAGCCAAACCTCACTCTCAACCATTAGGCCACACCCTCTGGGGGCCTAATAATGAGATAAATAGGTTAGAGCGAGAAATTAACAACGAGATTCTAGGTTATCAACTAGAATAAATGAATTAAATTATTATTCTATTCAAGGTTTTATTACTATTAACTTTGATATCTTCTTAAAATTAT
>JAOQMQ010000196.1:9679959-9693266 GCA_027563845.1 Erythroxylum subrotundum
GTGCATCAACTTCCTTATATACTAAGCCCACTTGTTTTATTTACAAAAATGCCATTAATGAGTTAGAAATGACCTTAATACCCTTACATGTAAGCCTTATAACTTAAATGGCTTAGTGATCTTCCCAAATTGCCCTCATTCATACTTACCACCTTAATTCAATTTAATCCATGTCATATGATCTTACTCAAATTAGCATGTTAATTAAATCTCATTAACATGCTAATTAATTCCACAAAATACTCTATTAAGACTTCAAAATTCATTTAAGTCCTTGCCTAACTCTTTCCATAAATCAAGGCATTATCTAATCATGCAATTGAAGGAATTTGCTTGCACTTCCTTCTAGAGAAACGTTCCTCATTGTCTCAATTTTCTAATGACTTCAAAATCATTTAATTTGGTCTCATATTCTAAGAGTTATACATCAAACATTTCAGACTGTTCTTATACTAAAACATTATCCTGCGCTTGACTTCCATCCAAAAATTGAAATTATTAGAGACTAAATTAGAACTTGATTTCATCATAAAATTTGTAGCCTTATCTCTTTAGTTTAATCCAAATAAAAAATCATCTCATTTGGATAACTAGAGTTCAAGTTATGGCTAAAACACCGGAACTGCTCAATGAACATATTCATTTTCTAGTTTTTAACTTCCAATATTTCACATACAATAGTTCTAACTTTCAAGAAAAGTTTGGGGTCCAACACAGAGAGCTTAGCTCCTACGTATATGGCCGCAAGCTACATATTGATTTGTGAGGAAAAAAAACTTGTGTGCATTAGTTCCAAGATTCTTGTTGGTGCGGCAGAACTTGGAAATATGGGAATTCTAGGTCTTGCTTCTGCTGCTCCTACATATATGGCCTTGAAAACGTCTATGTTTAACGTAGACCAATTATGGCCTTGAAAAGGTTTGCGTTAAACGCAGACCACGTCTACACAGGCGTTGTTGTCTGCGTTTAATGTAGACGTTTCTGCGTTAACAACCCAGACGACCTTCACAACGCAAATGGAGGAGGAAAAATAATATTCGAGAAATTTCAGAAAAAGTATACCAAAAAAAACATACTTGTGAGTTGATCTTGAGAAGAATAACACTCTCTTGCGTTTGAGAACAGTCCAAAAACAGGCACGAAAAAGAACAGTCCAAAGAAAGAGAAGAGTCACTTTTGATATATGCATAAGTGACGCAAAAAGGTCTACCCGAAAAAACTAAAATTTGGGACTTTTTTCTAAAAAGCTACAAATTTTAGCTTTTGAAAAAGCTGTATTTTAGCTTTTAAAAAAGCTATTTCTACTTCAAAAGTGCTTTTGAAGTTTACAGCCAAACACTCATTCTACTCATGTTTGCAAATTACGTCAAGCTCTTTATGGTCTTAGACAAGCCCCCCGGGCTTGGTATAATGAGCTTAAGACGTATCTCCTCAGCCTTGGCTCTCGAAACTCTATTTCTAACTCATCTTTATTCATTCTACGCCATCACCAAGACATCTTCTATATTCTTGTATATGTTGATAATATCATCATCACTGGCTCTAAACCTACTCTTCTCAACTCTCTTATCATCACATTAGCAAAACGGTTCTCTCTTAAAGATCTTGGCACTCTTTCCTACTTTCTTGGTGTCAAAGTTCTTCCTCATCCAACTGGTTTATCCTTAAGCCAATATAAATATGTTCTTGACCTCCTTCAACGTGCCAAAATGAGTGGCGCAAAACCCGTTCCGACACCTATGAGTGTTCATCTCCCTCTTTTTAATACATTCGACACTCCTATCTTAAACCTGACCGAGTATCGGGCCCTTTTGGGAAGCTTGCAATATTTATTACTAACCAGACCCGATGTTGCTTTACTATGAACAGGTTATCCCAATATAGGCACAAGCCAACCACTGATCATTGGACAACACTCAAACGACTACTATGATATCTTGCAGGAACTTCACATCATGATCTTTTGTTACATGGAAGCTCGACCACTTGTTTACATGCCTTCACGGATGCTGATTAGGCGGGGGATAAGGATGACTATATTTCTACCACAGGTTATGTTGTTTATCTTGGAAAGAATCCCATCTCTTTTAGTTCTAAAAAGCAACGCACAAGCTCGTTCATTCACCGAAGTTGAATACCGAGCTGTTGTCGCAACGGCAGCTGAAGTTCTTTGGCTACTCAATCTACTATGTGAGTTGGGACACAAACCTCTTACTCCTCTTGCTATCTATTGTGACAATATGGGAGCCACTTATGTTGCTATTAATTCCAAATTTCATTCCAAATTGAAATGCCTTGGTCTAGATTACCACTTTGTACGGGAACATATACAAGGTGGCATCGTTCGTGTTTCTCACATCGCAAGCAATGACCAACTTGCTGATGCTCTCACTAAACCGCTTGTTCAGACTCGTTTTCAACTTCTGATGTTCTAGATTGGCCTTACTCTTTGACTGTCCAACTTGTGGAGGCATGTTATGTTAAAGATAACCCTAATGACTAAGTCCAAGCCTAATATCATGACTACAATCAAGCAAACTGATTTACTAAATATCTCATAGGACGTTACTGTTGTTAATATTGTAAATATTATCTTTCCCTAAAATAGTGCGAATTAGTTGCATAAGGTAGAATTTCCTAAATTTAAGTTGATCATATATTCTCGTAACCTTGTATATATATATGACCGTATCTCATTCACCAAATGCAATACACTGAAATTATTCTTCTTAACTTCATAACAATGACACCTATATAATTATTGGAAGACATACTCTTGATAAATTCAATCAACTTTAAACAAGGAGTCGTTGTGAAAGAGCAACTAAAGGATCTACATTAGAGGTAGGAAGACAACTTTCAGACCTTTCCATATCAGAATCTCCACCTAAATCCTTTTAGATAATGGCAAAATTATTCAGCGCAAACTCAGAAGCAAATTTAAGTTTAGGGGTATAGTCTAGAGTAAGCAAATCATCAACACTCAAGTCGTTATTCCGTAGGTTTGTATGTTTTAACTTGATTAATTTCTTAGACTTATTGAAACCTGAAATAAATGAAGTGACCACATTATCATAGATCTAAATCTCAAAAGACTTACTTTTCAAGAAATCATGGCACAGATCTAACTTGTATTCTTTACTCATGAAATACTCGCTCTGATTCTGAGCCTTAAAGGCTAGTTTATCATAATCTACAATTAGACTATGAAGCTTGCCATCTAAGGCATTAAGGTCATTATTACATGCCTCTAGCTCATATTTCAACTTCTTCATAGTGCTCTCGTTAGCTTTGCTATTCTCATCCTAGGTCCATGTGAGTCTCTCCACCTCTAGCCTATACTCATCATTGATGACTTTAGTAATCAGGACCTATTGAAAAGCAACTTATAAGACTTCAAAATTTTGTGCGTGAAGATAGAGTCTCTCGCCCTTAATATCCCATTTAGGGATAGCTCAACTCCAAGACTGACAGCCTTTCTCCTTATCCTTAATGGTCGTAATCTAGGAAATGGTTGGCTTGGAGATTTGAAGAGGCTTAGTTGCCTTCTTAACATGATATCTGTTTGAGTCGATCTGACTGACGAAGCTAGTGGGAGCAATCTACTAGGTTGAGAGACCTCTTATAGCACCACCCTCTTCCTCTTCTTAGATGCATCCTTTTTATTGTGATCAGCAGGTAAGAGTTTGTATAGATCCTTCCATGTAAAATATGTGAAAAATCGATAATGGTCATCTATTTCAGGTTAATGAATATATGGTAAACTGGCCTACAGGCTTGCTGATTGGTAATCTCAGCCTCTAACAAAAGATATTTCTCTAATAACCTCTGACAAAGATCTTCCTATAATATATAACAACTCCTTTGTAGGATTGGCACGAGAAGCCAAAACAATATTATTGTCTTACATTGAAGCGTGGATTCACCTCCTCTTAGATTTGAATAAAGCCCCAGCCACTCTTATCCTCTAAAGATGGGGACAGGAGGAGATTTTACCTTCCATATGTTCACTTTGGTGGTTTCTTGAGACTCAATCCTAGTATGAAATATAAACTATGCCAACCTGAAATTTTCTCAGAAAGAATTTGTTGTGTAAACCTAAATAGGAAGAATTGCACTATGATAGTTTTAAGTGCAAGATGAGACTCTTCCTATAATTATCTCTCCCTATATTAGGCGCTCACACCCTTTTAAGAGGGCTTACTTTGTCAAGCTCGATGATATCAATTACACAACAATGAAAAACGCTGACTCTTCCTATAATTATCTCTTGCCAAAAACCCTCTCTTTATCCTCAAAAATGACTGATCGTTCACAGATGCACATATCAAGCTAGTAAAGTTCTACAGACAATGTAGATAGATAAAATTTTGACAATGATTAAACAATCTTAAAGTTAGAAGGCCCACGAGCTGAGTCCTTCACAATTCACAACCCGTAAGTGGTGATTAAGAAGTCCATCCTAACGTATTTCGTCTGTCTCGTCTGCTGTGACATAGTTCCCCTTTTTTTATCACAAGTCTCCACACCTAAGACCTGAGACCTGAAAACATGGGAGAGTGACCTTGAGCTTTTAATTTTAACTACCACCCACCTTATGCACTCCATATCTGACATTGTTTTATAAGAAATCGACAATTGATCTTATAAGGAAAAGAATTCTGCATGCCTGCACATACATCAACCTGCATGAATTGATCTAGCGAACAAAGGAAGTCACCTTAATAAGATCACGCTCCACATGATGTGGACATCTGATATGAAATATATAACAAGTATTATCACTACCCCATAAAACTCTATGCCTTCAAAAGTTTAATATCATCGATTATGAGGAGTATATTCCCACCTCTTATTGCTTCTACAATTCTGTGAAACTTTAGTTTTGAGTAGGTCTGTTGTACTATACACAATACTATATCTTCTTATTGACAAAAAGAAACGTTTAAAAATGTAATAAACTAAAATCTGCCCGGATTTACACGAAAAAGATTCATTGGACGTTCTCTCTGTAGTTGTTTCTTCGATTAGAGACAATGGAAATCCTCTGATCTCGAAGCATATTCAAGTTAGGGGCCAGCAATCGAGTATAGCGATCAAAATACAGAAGCTGTTTCATCAGAAGTGCGAACTCCCTCGGAAATCTGAGTCCATAAGATTCACTAACACGAATCTGTTGGCACAGCCAGAAAACATAATAAAGGAACAATTAATACTTGAAAAATATCCTTGGTTGGATAAAAGAGAGTTAACCACTCAAAGGGGTTTCTTTTCAGACCCTTCTCTTTTACAATAATCGACTAATTTCAATTTTGTTCAAGCAATAACCATTACCAATGAATACGATTTATGCGAGACGTATGTCCAAAACACACATTCTAACCTTTTCAAACAGATGCATTCCTAATATAGTACCCAGAGGACCTGTGATTTATTGGTTGAGTAGTTTGAGATTTTTTCAAGCAACATTATTTCACAAATTGTTTGAACCTATCATCATTTAATCAAAACAAGTAAAGCAGATTTAACTTACAACATCGAGAAAAAGAGCATTCATCTGTCTCTCATCAACAACGATATTGGCTGAGACAGCAGCTGCATTCGTATTCTCGTTTTGAGCAGTTGCAACAACAATTTCACCGTCCAACTCCTGCATCACAATGAAAAAAGTTCTTAGGTAGCATCCAGATAATCCCAAATCAATAGATACGACATATCTAGGTTGCTACAAAAGTAACTGTGTCCCAGTGACAGAGCTCACTTGTATTGATGAAAATATTTTTTCCAAGTCTCTCGCGAAAGCCCTAGCATCAACATCCTTGTTTGTAGCACCCATTTCAACCAAGGCAGATGCCATTGATTCATATTCCTCAGTTGCAATAGATGCAAGAAATACTTCCATAGCAGCCCAAGTTTTAGGAGATATTCGTCCAACAATTCCTGCAGAAGGATTTGCATTTTATTTGCATTACAGATCATATCTGACATCGGACACTGATATTGGATGTAGACACATTTCAACCCCAAAGAAGCCGTAGAGACCTCTAGCCTATAGTTCTTATCAGAAATTTAGTAGCAATGTGTTCATTGTGAACTTAGACAACCGATTATAATCATGCAGGCACTAAAATTGCCTTCATATGGAAAAGATTCAAATTGCACATCTAGGAAAGGAAACAGTTACCAAAATCAAGAAATCCAATGCGACCATCACGTAATAACCACAAGTTTCCTGCATGTACATCTGCATGAAAAGTTTCACAAGCAAGCAAACTGCCAAACCTGCATTTAAGTTCCATGTCAACAGATCAAGTTTTTGAAATTTTAATCAATAAGAAATATAGAAAAACTCAAAAGTAAGTGGATTAAAAACATTCTACCAGACATTAAGGGCAGTTATTAGAGTGGTCTCAGGACTAGAAACAAGTGAACTAATAGAGTCTAGGTCAGTAAGAGGAACTCCATAGAGCCTCTCCATTGTCAGAATTCGTCTCGTGCTGCAATGCTGATACACATTTGGAGCAGTAGCCTGTCTTGTAAGTCCCATCGCTTCCAAATATATCTTAAAGGACTGGATGTTTACTGCCTCCTTATTAAAGTCAACTTCTTCTAGCATGGATTCCCTTATGTCATTCACAATGCCAACCTGCAGAAGGGGACACATAGCCAATAGTAAAAAATTCTGGGTTATTTGCATAATATTAGGCATGCAAACTTAGGAATAGAAAGAAGTAACCCAATAAAATGAAGAAGGTTTTAATCAAACAAAAAGAAAAAAGAAACGCAAGTTCTCAATTTCACAAAGAAAGGATCAATTTAATACTATACCAGTGATGCACGACTAAGTTCAGGATTCAAGAACTCCAATAAGCGAGCAACAATGTACACAAAGTTCAGATCTGCCACCAATACATCTTCTATCCCAGGTTTCAAAACCTTTATTACTACATCTTCTTGGGAGCCTTTAAGCCTTGCAGCATGAACCTAGGACAGAACTTCTAACGTTCTAATCATATGTATCAAGGATCAGAAATAAGGGTAAATGTTAAATAAGTGAGGGAACAAAAGAGAAAGGTCCTGGGAGCAGACCTGAGCTATTGAGGCTGAGGCAATTGGTGCTGGGTCCACATATTCAAATACACTGTCTATTGGTCTCCCTAATTCCTCACGCAAAATTGCCTCAATATCTTGAAACGGAACTGCAGGAGTTCTATCAAAACAGCTCTGAAATTCTTCAACGTATTCACGAGGGAACAATGTTGGTGCAGATGCTATAAACTGGCAGAAAACAAGCCATTAGGGACAAACTTCCATCATAAAAAAAACCCAGCGTGAAAATCAAGTGGTTACAGCCACATAAGGGAAAAATGGAAGGAGGAATGCAAACATACATATCAAAATTCAATTTACCCAAGAAAATTAGCAATCAGTTCATTATAATTCATAGAAAGAAGCTAAGAGTTACCTGGCCCAGTTTAATATATGTTGCCCCCATGCGCTCAAACAATCTCCTCAAATATAAGGGTGAAAGTAATCCAAGCTGCAGTTGGGTTGGTATTTCAGTGGAAGATCTTGTTGACTGTAAGCATAGATTCGAAGTATAGAGAGGAACTATTGTGAGAAAATAGAGATTGAAAAAGCCAGAAAAAGAAGATTGAACAAGAACTTGAACCAAATCACTAGAATGCTTCCCAAGGAGACATCCCTAACTTATCAAATCAAATATTACTCCCAGAGGAGTGGATAACTTATCCTTCATACACTCATGTCTACGTATCTATCTATCTATCTATCCACACATGTAAAAGAAAAAAGAACTGAATAGATGAATAAGGCAAAAAAGAAAAGAGGAACAAAGAAGAAGTTAAGAGAGGACCAGTGGCTTACCCTGGAAACATCAGCAAGCCACTCAGAACCAACACCAACAAATGCTTGAAGACCTTGAAATAGCCTTAGGGCTCCCCTTGGGCCGGTATTAATAGATGTCTGAACAATATCCTCCACCAGTCTGGGAAAATTTTCAATACTATCTGAAAGCAACCTAAGAGTTATAACATGAACAGCTTTACACAAGAAACGTTAATACTTGTTTTACAGAAGTGTGCAGAGGTGACAAGTGGTTCAAAATGCGCTGAAGAAGTCATACAGTTTGTCAATGAATAATCAAGGTGTTCCAGCCTCAAAAAACGCCAAGACATAATTAAGTATAAATTAGTGAAGAAGAAACGAAAGATTGAAGAATGAGTAATTGAAAGCAAGTGATTGCAAAGAAAGGAAGCGGGGGTGGGAGGAAAAAGAGAGGACCTTGGAGGCGAGAAGTGAAAAGATCCTGTGCTTGTGAGTAACGGGCATTAAGGGAAAATCGATTACGATGAAAATCGAGATTGCCCATCTTCATTCTCCATCTATTGTTACTACTATTTATACATTTTGCGATCGATAACTGGACATAATGAAAGGAGATTAGAAAATGAAAGGAAAAAAATTCCAAAAATTGAAGAAAGTGAGGGGGGGAGAAACCTGAAGAGGATGAGAAGGGAAAAATGGAAAGCGACAACTTCCCCTCGCACAAACACTTGTCATGTTCATCGCCATTTCTGCCGACTACTTTTTCTTATTATGAGTTATGATTTGCAGATGGATTTATAAGAAAAGGAGGAAAGTGAGTTTTTAGGACAGAGGGGGGCTTCTTCCCTCCATTAAAACATGAAAAGAAGAAAGAAAGTCACTCCTTCGGATAGAAATACCAGAGAGACACAAACATCAACACGACTGTAATAACACAATTTTCAGTATCAGGTACTGACGTCCTACAAGAAAGAACACAAATTTATGTAAAACATTTATAATTACGTATAAATGAAGAGGTGAAAGACAGCCTGCCACGTGGGCACTCACTTCACTTCACCTTTCAAGCCTTTAAATACAACCCTTTTGCGGGCTTGAGACAAGTTCATACTTCGTCGATCTATATTAGGCTTTATGTATCAATTTTTTATATTTTTGTTCGCTTGAAGAATCATAAATAGGAAAGTAAATGATTAAAAAAAAAAAAAGTGGCTGTTGAACTATGAGATACGTCCAAGACAAAGACGAAGGGGGTGAGGTGACAAATGCATGAGTTTTGGGTTTCCAATTCAATCAAACTCAACTGTTAATGCCTAATGCCTAATGCCCTTCTTCCTCTTTACTCCAATTCCATCCTCTCACTCACTTCCAGTTCTAAATTTCTAGCTTCTTTGTTTATCTTTTTGCTTAAGTTTTACTGGCTAATGCAATTCAACATATGTTCTACTCCAAAACCCGTGCTTTGTTATGCTTATAGATGCTTTTTTTTTTTTTATTTAACCGGAAACGATGTTTATTGTCTCAACGATGTCAAGGGAAATAATAATGATTGTATATGCTTATCCCACCAAAGATGATAATCACGTTGCAAAGATAAATATGGATAAAGTAAGTTATATATAAAGATAGGGCTTATAATCTAATGCCTTAAATTTTTTGATTGAGATATGATATCTTAATTATATATCCACTCATTTGTATCTGATCCAATTTCTCCTTTAAGTTTAACCCCCTCAGAACCCTTCAAGTTACGGCATACCCCCAGTAGTTTTAAGTTTTATTATCATGCGGGGGATATGGGTGTTAATTGGAAGCTTGCATATATGCTCATCTGATTCTGATTGATGGTGATGCTGTTGTTGAGGTTTCAAGGCAAAGATAATGAAGGTTGACGAGGGAGCATTTTGAGTGCACATACGGTGCTGTGAATGAAAGTTGCAAATACAGAGGACAGTGGGGAAACGGCTTGGCTTGGTAACAAGCAGATCATACCTTGAGGGTTGAGAATGGGAAAAAGCATATTCGATTGATAGAGAACATAGTGTTGTGTAACTGATACAAGCCACTACTGAAGAATCACCTATCGCTTCTGGCGAAATTCTCGTCCTCAGTCCAGCTCCGCTACTGGCACGCTGAATTGCACGATATAACTTTCTATACTTCTCCATACATCCCTTGCAAAAATTATCAATTTCATATATGCATGGGTACAGTTTAGAATTTGTTGTCATGAGTAGCAGTAAATATCTGATACCATGTTCAGAGGGTAACAGTTTAGAGTTTGTTGTCATGAGTAGCAGTAAATATCTGATACCATGTTCAGAGGGTAACTCGAGCCTAGTAACAGTTTAGAGTTTGTTGTCATGAGTAGCAGTAAATATCTGATACCATGTTCAGAGGGTAACTCGAGCCTAGATAACTCGTTCTGTTCACATCAGAAATTTTGACCATTGGGGAGCGCAGTTCATGCGGCTGATTTGTTTCTTGTAATTTCTTTATGGCTACTTATCCAATTGATTAGAAGAGAATTGTCCCATGACTCACAGGCATGAAGGCTATTCACCGCTTCATATTCCAGATGAACTTATAGATGCCATCGTTTTGTAGTTAGTAATGGATCACATTGTTGCACAAGCGGATTTCTCTTTGTATTGAAGAAAAATGATGCTTTCATTTGCATTTAAACTTATGTTACGCTAGCTTTATTCAGGTAATAAATAATGCATGTATCACACGGAGGATTGTTTCTGAAATCTCACTTGTACTTGGTGGACACCAGTTACTTCTATTTGGACAATAACATGCGCAATCTGTAGCCTTTCGCTCATGCATAGAAAGTCAAGTTTCTGATGTCAAAAGTTCCAACTGTCAAACCGCCTACGTCTATTGATGGAAAGGGATGCTTAATACTAGTCATGTTTCTTATGTACATGGTTGTAAGTACCCTGTTATTGCGACACTTCTCACCAGAGTACAATGGTTGAGGAAATGCTGTGATGGAGCTTAAGATGGTGAAAACTAATTCAGCTACTGCTTTAGAGATGGCTGTTAGATTATCTGCTAAACATCGTTGGCAATAAAATTGATATGCCTACGTAGTGGATTGATGTTATAAGAGATCCATATGAGGTCTGAACAGATCAGATTTGTTCCCATTCATAATGTTTGAATACCAAACATCTATTAAAATCTTGAAGGCAAAACATACCATCCCCTACAAAGGCTGCAACTTAATAGGGTCTCATGCATTCACTCATTCGAATGGATGAAAACCTTGACCCTTAATAGCCATAGATGTGACTGACTGACAACAAAATTCAGCATGATTCATCTCAAAGAATTATCCTTACTGAAATCCTATTATGCTAATAAGGTTCCTATGCTCCCTATTTACTTGGTTCTGTCAGAAATTGCCCAGAAGCACAATCACAAAAGAGAGAGGAGAAACAAAAGATAAAGCAAAACCAAGATAACCATGGGAATGATCAAGCATCAATCGTCATCGTCAATAAGGCCTCAAAAATAAACTAGAATCCAAAGCAACATTATTTATATCTGTTAGTTGTCTCTCATCAGAAAAGGCTGCAGATCAGAAAGCTTTTAGAAACTCAACATCCTTTTTCACTTCCCCTCGGATTCTCCTTTCTCAAAAAAGGTCCTCCTAATCCAATCAAAAGGCTGGCAAAAGCAAATAGCGAAGCTTCAGTTCAAGAAACATATTCCAAAACATTTCTTTCTGTTGCTAATGTTGCAAATTACAAAATTCGTAATGAAAATGTGAAGAATAAACAAGGCAACTAAAGAAGGAAGTCAGGTGATCAACAATTTTGTGGGGCGATAGCACTAAAACATATTGCAATTAATCAATCAGAATTGAATCCATATCTTTTAGATGCAGTAGCCAGTCAAAGTAAATAAGGAGCTTTCAAACAAGAGAAGTAAATGATCCAAAATCTGGAACCAAATGTTATTGTTATTCTATTGCACTCAATTTGCAGTGGAAAAGGTACATCTTTTCTCATTGATTGCATTGAATCAGCTTTTATCGCCGGCATGGAATCTTCAACTCTCAAAATAGAGATTACGGGTTCTAAAAAGCAGATCTAAATCCAAAAGAAGCGTCCATATCCAGAACAGAAGTAATTTAACGAAAAATTTTGGAATCAGGCAAGAAATCAAATGCTTGCAGCCACCCAATGGAGAGTATTTTGACAAAGATAGAGAGGACGTAAGACACAACAGAAAGTACAATAACAACAAACTTTCACCCAGAAAGCGAAGAAAAAAGAGGAAGAAAAAGTAGAACCTGAACGATCCAAAGAGCAGTGGAGGCGGCGGCAACGCCCCAGAATACGCCGGCCTGGACGTCGGTAGCTTGAGGACGAAGCCTAGGATTCAGGAACTTCAACATCGACCCTTGTCCTGCCATTTTGTTCTTGAAGATGAAAATGAAGCTGTAGATCAAACCCTAACAACCAATTTGTATTTGTCCATTCCTCTCTTGTAAAATAATCAAGCAATATTTGATGATTCGATCAAAGCCGTTCGTTACTTTTGTTTAAGTTTTGACGAAATTAAAAATAATCATTTGACACTTATTAATATTATTATCTTTCCAGCCCATATTCTTCACTAATTACAAATTAGTAATTATAAGATAGTATATGTCAGGTGAGGGAAGACAAAATCATATTTTTATTTTTAACTTAAACTAGTTTTAAGTTGTTTCAAATAAAAAATAAACTAGTTTTAAGTTGGATGTGGTAATTAAATTAGGTAGAAGTTTCGCTAGGACGCGGAATCTAATAAAACGTAATTTTATTCGTTCTTAAACTGAAAGATTTTATATATATATATATTAAATTCTTTCTCACATCGAATTTGTGCTGTGCAGACATAGCAATGGCATGTTCTCTTTTAGACTGTGTTCCTCTATTAGTCCTTTCATCTGAACAGTTCATGTCATTGGTTTCTTCTACAAGTTGGAATTTATCTTCCACCCAGAAAGCTGTGGTACACGGATCAACTGCTCCTTTGAATTTTCCAATCCTAGTCTCATATGTATTCCGCACATCAATCACCATCTACGTGTAAAATCTGCTAAGCAAACAAAAAGAAAAGTACTACGCGGCTAAGAGTAAGAGGTCAAATTCAATCATTATCCGTGGCTGGTAACTGTAAAAACCGACATTCTAATCCCAATTGCTCTTCAGTTGCAAACTATAGGCAACACCTTCACAAATTAATTCTCATAGTTGATAATGTTGTAAAATATACGCAAGATCGAATCTAGGCGCAGCGGAATGAATTTAAAATTTTTCACATAATCAACTTTAACAAAATTAAATTAGAAACATAAAACAAGAAATAGACAAAGCTACGCGAACCTGTTCTGATTTCCAATACGATTTCCTGCTTCTCCGAAAATGTCAATTCCACGAGCCGTTCAATCGTCCGGC
>JAOQMQ010000196.1:9697027-9708814 GCA_027563845.1 Erythroxylum subrotundum
TTTAATACCTTGATCAAACTCGAATTAATACTAACCTTAGCATAATTCAATTCCAATTAACTAATCTAATAAGACTTAAAAAATTTAAAACATGCCTCAAAATAAATAAACCGGTTTGGGGTCCAACAGAAAGTTTATTATTGAATGTGATTTTGATGAACAAGCCAGGAGACCAATGTTCAAAAGATTTTGGCCTTGTTTGACAATTATCAGATTGCATTAGTTGTTAACTGATTCTATTAGCAGTTAGCTAACAACTGATTACATTAGCTGATTTGACCAGCGGATAACATTAACTATTTATTAAAGATGTTTAGTAAAATTAGTTATTTAATATTAACTGTTTAAGAATAAAATGACTTATGAGAGCATGGCGTAAAAAAATAAATAGAAGCCCATGATTAGATATTTAATTTTACAAAAAATTAATTTTTTAACTATAATAAAAAACATAGAACATTCTTAAAAATTTTGTCACCATAACATATTTTTTATTTTGTAACCAAAAAACTTATTTCATTAGTAAAAAGAACCTCCCAAGTTTGTAACTAAAAAACTTACTTCATTGTAAAATTTTTTATCACTGTAGAATACATGGAAGATTTTTAGTTATGCATGATTTTTAGTTTGAATTATCCATAATATCACTATAGTGTAATTAGCATAATTGAAAAATTATGAAAGGAGGGTATAATTAGTTTTTTGCTTATTAATTTTTGGTCTATCAATAAAAAAGCTCCTCTTATGGAGCTTTTAGAAATCAGCTTATTGGGGTTAAATAAGCTAACCAATAAGTCATTCACCAAACACATTAATAACTTTTTAAGAAGATCAAAAAGCTAAAAATACAACTTATCAGTTGTTTGCCAAACACCTCCTTTATGTGGGTTTCAGTGCTTTGAAGTATGGTTTTCTTGGTGGATGCAGGAAGATTATTGGGTTAGATGGATGTTTTCTGAAGACTTTCCTTAGTGGTGCATTATTATCTGTTGTTGGTCGTGACAAAAACAATCAAATGTTTCCTATATGTTGGGCTGTAGTTGAGGGAGAAACTACTAATAATGGAATTAGTTTATGAGCATTCTTGCTAAAGGTCTCCACATAAGTGGAAATTCATGGACTTTCGTAAGCAATTAGTAGAATGTAAACTTTAAATATCCATATATCTTATGTTCATTTGTTTATATGATCAAGACTTAATTCATTTATGTGACTATTTGTTTTACAAGGTTTAGTGAAAGCGTTAAACAATTTGTTTCCAGAAGCTGAACATAGAAAATGTGCTCCTCATGTGTATGTAAAGTAGTCTAGTTTTCATAAATGGCACACATATAGGACTTTATTTTGGAAAGCGGTGCATTGCAAAACACAAGTTGATGTCGATGAGGTAATGGAGGAGTTAAAGAGCTTGTTGGTGAAGGCTTATAAGGATTTTAAAAGTAGGAATCCTAAGACATTAGTGAAGGCCTTTATGAGCATAAGATCGAAATATGAAATAGTACATAACAATATTTCAGAGACGTTTAATGGATTCATTTGTGAAGTTCATACCAAAAGCTTAATTAGTATGTTAGAAGACATTCGATTTTCTATAATGACTCGGATGCATGAAAAAAGGGATATGATGATGAAGTGCACAGATGAGATTTGACCTAGAGTGAGGAAGAAAATAAAGGTAGCACGATGGAATGCAAGACGACATTGTATGCTTAGGATAAATGAAAATTTAAAATTTGAAGTCAGTATCTTTGCGGACAAGTACATCATTGACTTGAAAGCACGAACTTGTCAACGTATATCTTATCAGAGGGAGGATATCGATGTTTATGTGAATCAATGTTATAAGCGTGATTCTTATTTGAAGACTTACCAGTTTGCTATGAAACCCATTAGTGGTCCTAGGTTTTGGCCAAAAACTGAAAATCTTCAGCCAATATTACCTCCATTGATTAAGAAGATGCTTGGAAGATCGAAAAGGCAAGAAAAAGGGATCACACTGAAGAACCTCCCAATCCTAACAAATTGACCAAGGTTAGAGTAGTTATGAGATGTCATCATTGCCATGAAATTGGCCACAATATAAGAGGATGCAAAAATAAGAATCAACCTCCAAGCTAACTTGAAATTGTTAAGGTAGATATTTTAGTTCTGTAATTCATCAAGTATTATTAACTTTATGTTTATCTTCAATGTGTATAATGTAGCGAAAAAGAGGAAGGCCACCAAAATCAGTATCTACTGACCCCCCTTCATCTAGTATTCATAGCAATCAAGTAGGTAGATTGACACAATCAGTATCTACAGGATCAAATACTTCATCTTCTATATTACGAAGAGAGATGAGAATGGTTAGTTAAATTTAAGTATAAAATTTAAGTTGTTTTCTAACTTATATAACATTATAATTCTTTTTGTTTTTATAGGCACATAGAGGATATGGAGTAACATTTGGGGAAGTTTCTGGGAATACTAATTTACATTAAGTCATTTAAATTCATGTTTATACTACTTATATGTAATTATAAGGGAGATGACAATATTTACATAATTGGTTGCTTATACTTCATAGATGGGTGAGGGTCAATGTCAAGTGTTACAACCTCCCAATACTAATACAACAACAACAAAAGCATCCCAAAGTACACTTACTAATATAACTCATCCTAGGAGAAGGATCAAACTAATGGCTAAAAGATCTGCTATTAGGAAATCTTCATAGTTGGTGAGTATTACTTCATTACCTAATTCAATGTTAAGTCTTTCCAATCTCGACTTAAAGTTGGATCAAGTTGAATGTCGACTACACCTTAGAGACTTTCACTACCAAATTTGGTGTGAGAAATATGAAAATGTGTAATGATGAAAAAGAGCAAAAGGAAGATTGCCTACTAAATTTCAAACATATATATGTACTGATCCTGAATCATTAGACAAATGGCATAATCAAAACAAGGTTTAATGGCTTTTGTGATAGATCCAAACTATGTATATATACTTATAAACAAGAATGCAGGAAGATTTAATTATTTGTTGTTTTTGTTGTTGATGAAAAATTGATTTCGATTTCGAATAGAGTCTTGCTTCAATCATGGCTGGTTTAATGTATTTATTGATTTTTTTGGCCCTCAGTGGCTATGGAAGTAAGTTATTGAATGATTATGGTCTAGTTTTTGTATGACATTTGGATGAAAAGTTTTTTTTGCCCTTTTCATTTGTAGGTTTTTGGTGAAACAGGTGATAGTTCCTTTGTGTTTGTGTGTGTGTGATCTTGATAACATCTCTTTTAAGATGAATCATACTTCTAAATTTCTGCTAGTTACTGATTATGTAAGGATGGTGTGAGTGATCAAGCACTACAGAAGTGCCCGGATTAAGCCTTTGGAGCTGGAGCTGATTGCACACCAATCTATTTGAGAAAGTTAGAAGACAAAGGCATGGGTTTGAATTTGGAGTTTTAGAAGTTAGAACCATTTGTAGAAACCAACATTTTTGGATATTGTTTCATTTTGTAGAATAATGTCAATGTCTGTAACCTATTTATTTGCTTGTTTGATCTTACTCTGTAATTTACTCTTAAAAAATGATATTAACTTTATTGTTCTTATGCATGATTGATGTCTTTTTTCAGTTAGTTACTCTTCAGCACTATTGAATATGGAATTCAATACATTTCTCCTTTTGCAAATATATTTCATATTTAAGAATGTTAGCTCTTTCAGTCTCCTATTTTTCATTCTTACTCTAATATATGCATATTTTAAAAAGTAACAATGGTCAATTGACAAAGATAGAAGATAACTCTTCATTTTAATTACCAGAGGATAAGTAATTATGAATGATACAAATGTAATTATAATTAATAGATGGAATTTTGTAATAATTGCAGTTACTTCTACAACGTAAAACCTTGTAATTTCCTTAACAATATGAAAATCTTACAACTGAATATTAAAGTGGTAGGTGATTAGATAAAAGATAAAAGAGTCATAATAAACATTATTACATTTGCTCTTCTAACTATTACAATATCTCCATTTTTTTGTACTTACATCTGACGACCAAGCTATGAAATCGCATAAGACCTACAAAATAAAGATATAAACACAATTAGGACTTATAACAAATTTGCATTATGCAAATAAATTTTTATACGTACTTACTTCTTGCGAACAATAATATATCTTCCGAACAAGACACTTACCCTAATGCACAGAATTTGTTTGACATATTTTACGACAAAAAAAAACTTCCATCTCTTTCACAAATACCAAGTACCTACAAGAGACCTTCAATTTGAATATTGATTAACATTAATTTATACGATTGGCATTGCTACAAACAATAATTGAATTACTTACTTTCGTATTATCACATTCATAAAAATGTTGACCAATGTTAGGCTTAGCATTTGAAATCCGTAACTTCGTCAAGGCATTACAATTGGGGCAATTAATATTCAACATCAGAATTATATATAGAAGTATCAATATTAATTATATTTGAATCCAATTAAATTATCACATATAACAAATATTATATATTAAAGTTATTTTACTACCGAACATAATGTTTTCTCTTCACAAAATTAAGAATATATCCTTCCAGCTTCTGCTACATTATCAAAAGAACAATAAATAGCACCCTTGAGTCTATTAACAACACTTTAACACTCTTCCCATGTGAAATATATACCAGGTGCATGCCCAACAAAAGCTACATATACTTTATTTCTGCCTATAAATGGTTATCCTGTTACAATATCATCATAAAAATATTTAATTACAACCTTAAATGCAACACTACTTTGATTTCTTTTCATAAATTCACCTAACAAAGAATTAAATTTTCAAAATGTTAGCATAATATCCCCAATGTTAACATTTGAGCTAAACTACCATTGCATTTACAAAATGAAAGAGAGGAAGTTTCTTCCTTGCAAATTAGGATGAAGTATCACATAATTAAATATTTAGGCTATAGACTATGTAATGTCATATTTTTCAG
This sequence comes from Erythroxylum subrotundum, assembly GCA_027563845.1. Classification (NCBI taxonomy): domain Eukaryota; kingdom Viridiplantae; phylum Streptophyta; class Magnoliopsida; order Malpighiales; family Erythroxylaceae; genus Erythroxylum; species Erythroxylum subrotundum. The sequence goes on from JAOQMQ010000196.1 coordinate 9,702,032, forward strand.
TAATTACCAAGATATATTTATTTTGCATACAACATAAAACAAAGTATGAATTGACCATCATGCATTCAGTTTCGCTGATTTTTTTTATTCGAATTACATTTCATACTGAAAACCAAGCGTATGAGTATTCAAGGTTTTTACTGTTCAATTTCCTATATACACATACAAGTCAATCCTCCTTTTCAATAACAAACAAATCATACCCTAGCACATTCTAATTTGAAACCCTAGTACCCTAGCACAATACAAGTCAATTTTCTAGAAGCACAAATCCGATTTGAAACCCTATTACAACAAATTGGATTTGTGCTTTCAAAACCTTAGCACAATACAAGTCAATTTTCTAGAAGCACAAATCGAAATTGAAACCTTAGTACAACAAATTGGATTTGTGCTTTCGGAACCCTAGCACAATCCAATTTGAAACCCTAATACAACAACACACCATTCATACAAAAATCGAATCAGAGTGGAAAGAACAATAGAGAGAGAGGACCAATCATACCCTAGTCGGCACCATAGTATGTCCGGCGATGAAATCTTCAGTTTTTACCCGACAAAGAAATCAGTCTCTTATGAAGCACCCACGCATGAAATCATAGAGAACGGTTGTTAGTCTGATGGAGCAAATAACTTTGTGATAGAAGAAGCACCAACGCACAAATTCACTCTCTTATGGGAAATTGTTTCAAATGGTGCATGTGTTCCCAATAAAATTATAGATGATAGAAAAATTCCTAAGTTGAAAGAAGAATGGGATCCCCAAGACAAAAGTTTGATCTCCTTAAATAGTAAAGTTGTTTACATCTTTTTTTATGCATTAGGAAGAAATGGATTTAATAGAGTATCTATATGTGAAACAACTTACAAAATCCGACATACATTAGAAATTATTCATAAAGGAACAAATCAAGTTAAGGAAAGCAAAGTTAGCATGTCAACTCATCAATATGAACTGTTCCAAATGAAACATGACAAAAGCATCTCTTGTATGTATACTAGATTTATTGTTATTATCAATGCGCTCAGACCTATGCTAACGTTGAAATGGTTAGAAAGTTGCTTAGGTCATTATCAAAAGCATAGGAAGCCAAAATGACAGTTATACAAGAAGCCAAGGACCTAACAACTCTACTATTAGAGGAGCTTATTGGATCTCTTCTTACATACGAAATGAGACTCAAAGAGATGAAATAAGAAACGACATTTCCAAGGAAAATAATTTACCATTCAAAGTCTCAAAGGAAGAATCATGTGACGAGGAAGACATGTCATCTAGTAGAAGTGATGAAGAAGATATTGCTCTAATCATAAGAAAATTTAAGAAATTCTTGAAAAAGAAATCCTCAAGAAGAAGGGACTACAATAGTGGTAAGATGAACTCAAAACGAAAAAAATAGTATTATTTATTTTCAATGTAGGAAACTCAAACACATGAAGTCTTAATGCCCTCTCCTCAAGGAAAGTGACAAATATGAAAGAAATGACAAGAAGGAGAAGAAGGATAATGATAAAAAGAAGGCACTCAAGGCCTTCATTTAGGATGATACAATTGACTCCAAAAGTGAACATTTAAAAGGAGATGCAGCTTACATATGTTTCATGGAAAAAGATAATGATGAGGTACTTTCTAACTCTAATGAAAATAGTGAAATTGATTTGACATATGATGAACTTATTGAAAGTCTTGAAATCATGAGCATGAAAAAGAACAAGTTATCCTCTAAACTCAAAGAAGCCCAAAAGAATCTAGATGTATGTATAAGTGAAAATGAAAAAAAAAAGTGAATTGCATAACATCAAAACTTCTAAAGTTGTAACTACAATAAATAATCACGAGTTAGACGCTTTAAAGTATGAAAATGAGGAATTGAAAAAGGAAGTTGATTCCTTTAGGAATTCGTTGTCCAAGTTCACTAAAGGAAATGAGAAACTAGAAAACATGTTAGGAGCCGAAAAGAGTTCCAATAATAGGCATGAAATTGGAGATATTCATGAGAATGCTTCCAGCACTAAAACCACTTTTATTAAAAGAGACCATTTATATGGTGAATAATCAATGCCTACAATGGCAAATGAACATGAAGCTTATAAATCTAAGCATATACACAAAACATATACTAGAACTCAATTTAGGAGCAAACCTCATGCTTTCTCATATAATTCATAACCTAGATCAATAATTCAACACTCTCAAAGAAGTAATAGGCATAACTTCTATTCGAAAACACATGATAACATGCAATCACACACATATCATACTAGGCCTTACATTAAGCACAACTATACAACGCAAATTCAAACTCCACATAGGCATCACAACAATGAAAGAAACATGTCTTATACGTACAATTATGCTAATATTTTCTGTTATTAAAAAAAAAGCATTCAAATCACTTGCACAAAGAAAAAGTTATCATAACTTAATATACATATAGAAGAGTAAGGAATACATACGCGCATCAAAGGTATAATAATCATCATTTTACTACTAAATCATATGACATGGTATGTTACTTTTGTGGTAAATATGGATACATTGATAAATTATATATTTTAAAACAAAGATCAATAAACAAATTCTCAAGTAAATGGGTTGAGAAGAAAAGGAGACTAACAATGAAGGACCCAAGCTCATTTGGGTACCTAAAACACATTAAATGAATTATTTTGTAGGTCTCTAAGAAGAAGAGGAACAAATGGTATATGAATAGTGGATGCTTAAGGCATATGATCGATGATGCATCTTAATTTTCAACTCTTAGAGACAAAGATAGATGATTCATCACCTTTGAAGATAATGCCAAGGGTAAGATAATTGGAATTGATAAAATTGGTAAGAAAGACCACAAATTATTAATAATATACTTTTAGTGGATAGATTGCAGCATAATTTATTGGGTGTGTGTCAATTATGTGACAAAGGGTACAAAGTGTGTTTTGAAGGAATATCATATGTTATATCTAGAGTGATTGACAATAGTATCACATTTTTGGGAAAAAAGAAGGAAACATATATACAATTAATCTTGACGATTTTTCTAACCAAGATATGAAGTGTCTAATGTTTGTTAGTGATAATGTATGGATTTGGCATAGGAGACTTAGACATGCAAACATAGACCTCATCTCGAACCTAAACTTTAAACATCTTGTAAATGGGCTCCCAAAGGTTAAATTTGAGAAAGATAAGATTTTTGGTGCTTGCCAAATGGGAAAACAAATCAAAAGCTCGTTTAGAAGTTAAAACATTGGTAATTTCCAACTAGACTTTTACAATTATGCATATGGATCTGTTTGGACCAACTAGGGTTACCAGCTTGGGTGGTAAATTTTATTCTTTTGTCATGGTTGATGATTTCAATAAATTCAATTGGGCCTTACTCTTAGAAGATAAAGAAGAATGTTTTGGGACGTTTGTTAAATTTGTCAAAAGTGTACAAAATGAAAAGAAACTTTGTATTGCCTCTGTTAGGAGTGACTATGGTAGAGAATTTGAGAATGAAAATTTTCAAATTTTTTGAGAGGATAATGGGAATTTTCATAATTTTTCTTCACCTAGAACCCTTCAATAATATGGAGTTGTTTAAAGAAAAAATAGAACCTTACATGAAATGGATAGGACTATAATCATTGAGTTTGATCTTCTGGAATATTTTTGGTTGTCTTTAGTATTCAAGATATAGCATTTGTAATAAAAAACTTTAAAGTAGTTAATTTTTGGCTTCTTCCCATGCCAAATTTCATAAGGAATTTATTGGTCTAATATAGACTTTATTAGATTATTAAACTCTATCCCTAGGGTGTGAGCTATATATGAAAGCATGATGTTTGCTCTTAGGTTGGGACTTAGTGAATGTGCCATGTGCATGTGTGTGTTTGGATGTGGATACTTCATGCTTATGTCATTCTAGGAAATGATTCTTTACTATGTAAATATTTTACTTTGAAAAAGTAGTTTTCCTATCAAAAAATGCTTTCACATTTATATATGATTCCATGCCTATCATTAGAACTCTTTTGAGCTCCTAACCTATTTTCAAGTTGCTCACTTCCCTTGTAAATTTAGATAAAGATACCATCAATTTCCTTTTTCATTGTTTCATTCTCACACCTAGATGCATCTAAGTCATGATTGTCATCAATAATCACATTTTTGGATGCTTTAATGCTATGTAATTCGCTTTTTATCTTTTCATTCTCACTCATACATGCATTAACTCTTTTTAAGCTTCCTTGAGTTTGGAAGACAATTTCTTCCTTTTCTAACTCATAATTTCTAAACTTTCTACCAATTCATCGTATATCAAATCAACATTACTATCATTACAAGAATTAGGGTTGGATGCTACCTCATCATTCTCTATAGTGGTAAAGCACATATGAGCTATCTCTTCTTTCAAATGCTTGTTTTAGGATTCACTTATGTCATCCTAATTTGATACTTTAAGTGCTTTCTTCTTGTCCTTTTTATATTTTCTCTTATACTTCTCATTATCTTTGAGTTGAGGACATTATGACCTTATATGGCCGAGTTTTCTACATTCAAAGCAAGTAATAATATAGGATTTATGTATTATATCATTTTTACCTTACTTAAACTCCTTTCTTTTGAAGAATTTCTTCTTCAAGAACTTTTTAAATTTTCTAGTGAGTAAGACAATGCCTTCTTCTTTGTTTTCACTAGTTGATGTCTCTTCCCCTTCAGTTGATTCTTTTTTTTTATTTGAGGATTCAAATGCTAAATTCTTTTTCTTTGAAAGCATTATCTCTTCTTGTGTCTCTTGGAGCATCATTTTATATGTGAGGAGAGATCCAACAAGTTCTTCCAATAGTAGTGTTGTTAGTTCCTTGGCTTCTTGTATTGCTATCACTTTAGCTTCTCACATCTTTGAAAGTGACCTAAGCAACTTTTTAACTAATTCAACATTAATATAGGTCTTTCTAAGACCTTTGAGAGCATTTATAATATCAATGAATCTAGTATACATGTTAGAGATGCTTTCATCATGATTCATTTGAAATAATTCATATTAATGTATTAATATGGTTACTTTGCTCTCCTTAACTTGATTTGTGCCCTTAATGAGTAATTTCTAATTCATCCCAAATGCCAGTGAACAGGGAAAAATGACAGTGCATAAGGGGGATAGCAGCTGGACAAAACGCAACGTATAACCATTTCGAGGAAAATAAAACGTAGTATAGCAAACTTAGCAGTAGAGGATGCAGCCTACAAGACCAAAACACAAGTAGATAAGAAAGAAAAATGCAACGCAAAAGAGAACCAGTGAACAACACAAAAACTTAGAGAACCAGAGGAGAAAAAAATGCAGATAAGATAACACGTCCAGCAACGACTTCATCTCAACGAAAGATAAGAGAAATCTCCAAATCCATTTGAACCGGATTTGATAATCAGCGAAAGCTTATCAATAATTCAGAAATATACGAGCTTTTGGAGTGCCTCATGAGCCTATAAAAAGGTGGTAGTAGTAAGGAAAAAAGGATAAGTAAGAAGTCACGGGAAGGCTGACAGCTTTTAGAGGTTCTGTCATCCTTCCAAGGCGGGTGAAGCTGAGAAATTATCGTGAGGAGCGATTGGGGTGAAAAGGAATCAAATCCCACCTGTTTTGAGTTGGTTTAAGGTTGGTGGAGGTACTTTTCAGACTTTTAGGGCTGGTCCGAGTTTTGAAATTGGAGCACAATAATGAGTTTTTCAGAACCCTAATTCTCCTTGTTTATGATTTTCATGTTTTAATTTATGATTAATTATTGAATTCTAGTTTAGTTATGTTGTTTTGATTAACTAGGATATTATTTTAATTAAATTGATTACCGAATGGATTTAACATTTATACAATTACTAAAATTTTGACGTCAAATTTCAGTTGTTAATTGCGTTTCTTTACGCTTGACATGTTAAGCTGGTTCAATTTCTAAAAGTAAAAAGGAACAAGTAGAAACTGGATGGTTGGTTTTTTACATTTAATTTGTTAAATGTCTCAGATTATCTCAGATATGTTAAAATTGCATGACCAAACTAAAATCTAAAACTTGCTTGTTCACTAGTAAAATATTAGGTTAGATTTATGTTTTATTTCTTTGATTTCTAGATTTAATTTGATTCTTTCTAAACACTAAAACCCCCTCTTTTTATTTACATATTAACTTAGCGTAATTCATAGATTTCCATAATTATAATTATAATTGTTTTAGTTTTGGATTTCTTTTATATTTCTATGTAAATTTAGTTGTACGAATATAACTAAATGTATTGTGCTCAAAATAACCATGTATTATAAATTTGGATTTTATTTTTGTAAGAAGGTCTTGTAAGTTTATTAAGTTTTGATGTTGTATGTTAATTATGTGGTTAAAAAAAGATGTTAATGTGTTAATGATGTTTATAATTTATTCCTTTCGTATGAGAGAAATTATTAGGATGTAATTGTTTCTTTTAAAAGTATTAAAATTAACTAGATTAGTAAATTAACTTTCCTTATGGGATCGACTCTTATTTTCTCTATACTAAATTGTTTAATAAATTGAAAGTAAATAAGGCTTTAATTTTATAAGCCTAACAACACGTATCAAGATACCACTTGATAGTCCTTAATGCCACTGTGGGTGTTAGACCCCGATCCCTTTTTCCTTATTAAATATTTCAATTTGTATTGTCTTTTGAGTTAGTATTAATTTAGGTTTTTAACTATTGGGAGGTTTAGATTATTTGTTAGAATAATTTGGAATTTTTAGTGTAAGAATTATAAATTGAAAGAA
>JAOQMQ010000196.1:9722248-9736404 GCA_027563845.1 Erythroxylum subrotundum
CAATTACATGCTTGTTTATGTAGAATGTCATTGATGAACCCTTTTTATTAGCTACGGACTTATTGTTTAGAGTTTAGCTTTCTTATGATAATCAGGATCCCTCTCATATGATAGGACTATCTAGGAATCCCTGGTCTTTTGTGATGCTCTCTGCTTTTGATGCTGTGAGTTTTTAAGGCCTGTTTCGAGCTTTGAGTGATTTTAACATATCAAGCTCCAGAATTATTATACATTCTATAGTGTTTAAAGCGACTCATCTTTTTGAAGTAAATGAAAGCTACTCCTCTTACAGCTCTCTGCTTGGTATTATGGGATGCTCTCATTGTTGCTTTGATCGAAGTTGCTGGTAACTGGTAGCTACATAACATTGCAATCGAAGTTCTTAAAAATCAATCCTGCGGGTAACATTAAGTGGGGAGATTAATGTATTAGAAGCTAAGTGCACACATACATGTTCTGAACAGAAGTGAATGCTATTTACTTACAATTTAGCTCTCATATTTTACCAAGTATTTTTATGCCATTCAAAAAGTTCACCTAGTAATTACTTGAACTCCCTTCTTCAGTTACAAGTTCACGATCAAAACGTGCGGTGAAGGTTACAAAAGATGAAGATGATGATTTTTGGGGCTCTATAGCTGCTCCTGCTCCAAAAACAACATCAAGATCTTTGAAAAGAACCACCAAGCTTGATGATGATGACCTTTGGGCTGCCATTGATGCTTCCCTACCAACTAAAAGAGTAAAACCGTCATCAGTTGGCAGTGGAGCCAAAACTGCAGCACCAAAACTGGGTGCTCAAAGAATCAACCGGAAGTCTTCGTCAGGAATGTAATATTTCTGGAAGAGCGACTCTCCACGTTGAAATGTGAATGAATTTAAGTGGCTTAACTCATCTTATTGTCAACATTTCTTTGAACAGGCTTTTCAAATCTGAAGTATGTATCAGAATGTTATTGAAACAATAGACGCTGCTTCAAGCTTGCTTAAAATGAGCTTGTTTTTTGGCAGAGAAACTCATCACTGCCAACTAAACTCTATGTTGACAATAATTAGTCCTCAAAGCTAAAACTTAAAAAGAAAATTATTATCAGATATTGATGAAACCTTAACACCATACTCTTTGATAATTTGGATCCCTGCAAGTTAAAAAGTAAGACGAAGTGTCATAAGCATTCGCTATTTACCAAGTTTTGTTTGACCGGGTTACATGAGCATCCAATGTATCATCAACCCTTAACTTGTTTCCCTAGTAAATCAACTACCAAACAATAACAACTGCCTTAAATTTCATTCTCGGAACATAATCAGTTGATTGTTTTTAAAAATTCATTTATTCTATAACGCCTTATCAATCCTCCCGAAGGAAAATCGGAAGTCATAGTTCGTCAGTTCAGATCAGAGCTAGTATTACCCCTGCCATTTGCTATCTGAATTTGCAACTGGAGTATGTACAACAGAGGTGATGCATCAGTATCAGCAAAAGAATCATAACCATCCTTGGTGTGAATACCTTGATGCTATTCTCGAGTTCAACAGGAGTGATCCTGCCACATGAGTGACCAACCCTCACCATCGAAAGATATTTTTCCCAATACGTCCATTCTCTAATCAAGTGTGACTAAAGCTCCTTGACCAGGCAGCTCAGAAGGCCGAAGGACAATCCAATCACTTTAAGAAGGGTAAAAGCAAAACTTTTGAGATATTTCTCATCCTTAGAATACCTCAACAGTTTCAAAATTATCACTCCTTATCACCATATTCATCTTGAGACTAATCACCACCTCAAATATCTCATCTTCACTCGTAGATGAACAATCGCCAGAGAAGAAGACATGCATACTATTCCTCAACTCGATCCAACTGCATCCAGGAATCTTTTTCAGCCGTTTTTCTCTCATTGATGCCAACAGATTTACTGTCCTATCCCACAATTCAGCTTCTCCATATATATTTAGAAGTTGAATATAATTGCTGCTCCTGCTTGGTTCTATCTTTAATAGCTTACCAGCTGCCAGTTCCCCAAGCTCCACATCACGATGCACTCTACTGGAAAACAGCAAAGATAACCAAATAGTGCTGTCTGGTTCAAAAGGCATCTTTTCTACAAAGCTGTAGGCATCATCCAGGCGTCCTGCGCGGCCCAAGAGATCAACAACATTTGCATAATGCTCCATCCTTGGTTCAATCCCGTAATCTGTTATCATTGATTGAAACAGGAATAGGCCTTCTTCAACAAAACCAGAGTGATTACAAGATGAGAGCAGAGAAATGAATGTAACATCATCAGGTCGGATTCCACAACTTTTCATCTCCTCAAATTTTCTCATTGCTTTCAAGCACTCCCCATGAGATCCATAACCAGCAATTATTGAATTCCATGTTACCAAGTCTTTCTTTGCCACAGTTTGAAATATACGCTGTGCATACTTCATGAACCCACATTTGAGGTACATATCTATTAATTTGTTCTCCGTTTGAAGATCTAGAGAAATCCTCATCCTTGTCAGGTAAGCATGCACAGCCTTCCCTTTAATCAATGCTGCTACTGATGAAATGGCAACAAGGATGGTGGTAATGGAGACAGAGTCTGGATGTAGACCATGCTCCATAATCTGAGAGAAAAGACTAATGGACAGTTCTGGGAGGCCATTTCGGCAATGGCAAGAAATGATAGAATTCCAGGCGACAAGATTCTTATATGGCATGTCAGAAAATACATTTTGAGCATTCTCCTGGAAACCACTTTTGGAGTACATATCTATCAATGAACTTGCAACAAAAACATCCAAGTTCAACCCAGATTTAATAACAAATCCATGTATTATGCAGCCCAAATCTACATTTTCCATTCCTGTAAATGCGCTAATCATGCTTGCAATAATACTTGAATCTGGTTTCAGTCCTTCAGCCTCCATTTCTTTGAAAAAATGTATAGCCTCCTCATACTTCCCATTTTGGCAAAAACCAGATATGATTGAGCCCCATGCAACCACATCTCTGTCCTCCATTGTATTGAAAATTGAAAGAGCTTCATCAATACTACCATTTTTGGAGTACATGATCAGCAATGCAGTAACTGCAGCAATATCAATTGGAACAGGTCTCTTGACCAAGTCCGTGTGAATCAATCTCCCAAAATCATATAGTCCAACCCCACTGCAACAAGGCAAAATATTTGACAGTGTGAAAGAATCAGGGAGAATTTCGCATGATCTCATGTGTTTGTAAATTTTAAAGGCGTCACAAACAAGTCCATTATAAACATAGGCTGAAACCATAGCGTTCCATGAACCAATTTCTTTGTCAGATGCTTGATGGAAAACTTTTTCAGCATCTTCAACCAAAGTGCACCTGCCATACATCGACAAAAGAGAATTACTAACAAAAGGGTCATTTTGAAAGCCCATCTTCACGACATCAGAATGAACCTGCTGGCCAAGAGCCAAAAGTTCACCTTGACAACAGGCAATCAAAGTACTGCTAAAAGATCCTGATACAAGTTTGACATTCTCATTCTTAGCCCAGACATACAACTCCAAGCTATGTTCCCACAAAGAAATCTCACAAAAGCCTCGAATCATAATATTCCATGCGACAACGTTGTTCTTCTGTTTCAACTTCACAAAGAAACGCCAAGCATCCATTGGTCTTCCACAATCAAAGTACATGCTAATGACCGCAGTCTCCAAGAATGGGTCATCTGAAGGCATATGTCTAACAATAAATCCATGAATCTGTTTCCCTTCCAAAATCGAATCACATTCACCAAGCAGAGTACACAAAGAGTAAGCGTCAGGCCTAACACCTAATGACTGCATTCGACGGAACTCAAGAATACCCTGTCTAATGTGACCAAAACGAAAGAACCCACCAATAATGGAATTCCAAACAGTGACATCATGGAGGGAAACATGACACGCAGGAAATTTATCAAACAAGTTGACTGCGTCAGTAAGAGACCCACATTTGACATACATATTGATAAGCGAAGAGGTGATGAAAGGATCGGAGTACAAACCATAGGTGAGGAGTGTGGAATGGAGGGCTTTGCCATAGTGGATAATAGAGAGAGAAGCGCAGGCCTTGAGTAGAGATGGGTAGGTGAAGTTGGTGGCGGCTTGAGGATTCCTAGAATACAGGTATAGAGCTTCTAAATATTGTCCTTCTCGAACACAAGCTTTGATCTTACGATTGGAAAAAGAAAAAGAAGAAGAAAATGTTCTTGACAAGTGCCTTGAGCGTTTAGGACAACTCAAGTGTCGCATCGCCCGCGCCCACTAAATGAGAGTACACTAGCTTTGTTACATATTAACTTATGCATGTGCTCTTCTTAATTTATTTTACCATGTTTATAATCAATTTAAACTAATTACAATTTAACTTTAACATAATAAAAACTTCAAATATAATAAATTGATTAATTATGATGATAACGAAGTTCTTTAATATATAAAAAAGATTATTGGAAGAATTTTAAATATACCGTCAATGCATTTGCATAGGCTGGTTGTTCACACACATACACACATCAATCGTGTGTTTTATTAAAACTGATTTAATAAATAATGCTCTCAGTTCAAAAGGATATATAATAGTTTAGTGAGAGTCTAAAATAAGCAGGATGGAAGAGGAGGCTACATAATAATTTTCTTGTACGGTGGATTGGGGAATTTACCCCCTCGGCCTCAAGGATAGCAACGCTTCGTTCTTAACCAAAAATGTTGACCACTTGAAAATTGCTGAATGCCTGCATTTCTAATTCTCCAAGCAATTCTGTATACACTGTCTCATCTCACAACCTTCCTCTTTTTTGACAATCCTCTTCGCTTCTCATCCATCTTCCGCTTCTTTGATTGCCTTTGAAATGATTTCCCAACCAAAGATGGTTGTTGCTTCAATGCAAAACTCTTGGCAACGTGCCCCAAATGAAGTTTCTTCACCATAAAAATTCTTTTTAGCTCTCCCCTGTGCGCTGTGTATGCGCGGACCCATGAACAAAATGCAGTCTGTGCCAGATTATTCACCTTTGGCTACAAATAGTATAGTAGATCAATATGTAAGTACATGAATAACCAAAACAAGTAAGCAATCAGCAAATTCACTATTAAAATGTAACCATATTAAATGTGCAGCTCATATATAAGAGATAACACCTAAGGCCCACCATAACATAAAGAAGTTTAAATGACGCAGGGGGACATTCCTGACAACCACAATGTATTAAACTCTCACCTCAGCCATACATGATTCAAGGGCTTTCTGCAGAGACAGAAGCCAAGGATGTAACTCTAAGGCGGCAAACTTTCTGCCTCCCTGCACCTGACCATTAAGTGTAAGAGAATCCAACACCTTGAGGATGGGATACTCTGAGAGTGATACACCATGCTTCTCTAGTTCTCGAAGATAATCTACTTCAATGGGTTGCAGAAATAACAACGAATCTCCTTTCTCGCCCAGTCGAGCTGTCCTACCAACCCTGCATCATGAACTCTTCATGTTTAATTATGTTCCAAAAGATTCTCCATTTCATCTTACAAAAATATTCATTGATCTGCCATTAAAAACATGCAAGAAGCCCTCAACAGACCTGTGAACATATTCTGTAGCCTCTCCCGGAGAATCATACTGTATAATACACCTAACTTTTGGGAAATCCAAACCTCTAGCAGCAATATCTGTAGACAAAAGAAGAGCATTCTTCTCAGTTTTGAAGGCTTGAAATGTGGCCTTCCTGTCCTCCTGTTTCATGTTTCCATGCAACCGAAAATTTTTGGTTCTCAAGAACATATTTTTTAGTTCTGTTTCTGAATGAGGGGAAGATGTCCAGCGAAAGTTACTCATCAAATAATAGTGAAAATCCACTGCATCACACGTTGAAAAGAATACCACAACCTGTAATACGCAAAGTGGGTAAACATGACTGGCAGAAGAGGGATAAGGAGATAATTAACACGAGAAATTAACAATAAAAAGAGTCGAGAATGAAATAATCTCAAGAACATATGTGAAAACAACAACCAAATAGGTAGCAACTACACACATGAACAATAATTTTACCTTTTGGAAAAGATAATTTTACCTTTTGGGAAGTTACTCTCTCAAAAAGATGCTTTAGGATTGAAAGGAGAACCGCAAGTCGTGAGCCACAGGGCACTGCATTATATTCTTATCAGGAATTCCATACAAAAATAGGATCTATAATAGGTATGCAAGAATGAGGTTCTATCTTCATCTACCTTTGACATATTGTTGAACCAACTGAGATGGAAGTTTATATTCTCCAGCTGAAACAATTGTTGCTTTGCTAGAATGTTCCAGTTTATCATAGATATCAGATTGGATAGATCCAATACATTCAACTGACGGATCTACTTGTATCTTCTTATCATCAAGTCCAATCATGACTGGATTCTCCAAACTAATTTTAGCAAGATGATTCACTTTTTCATTTAATGTAGCTGACAGTAACAAATTCTGCCTCCGGAAATTAGAGAAATCAGTAACTTGATCTTCCTTGCCAAGAGTTCCAACTTTCCTAGAGCCCAAAAATTCTAGAATCTCCTCTATTTCCTTACCAAATCCCAATTCCAAAATTCTGCCAAAGTGATCGGCCAGAATAAGTTCAGGACAATATAAAAACACAGCATGCATAACAAAGTGATGAAGATTATATTGTAACCTCTACCTATCTGCTTCATCAAAGATTATCCATTGCAGATTTCGGTGCATGAATGATGAAGTGTTATTTAAGTGATCCAAAAGGCGCCCAGGGGTCGCGACAAGAATTGATATCCCTAATGAAAACAATATGTAAAGTCAGTCAACAGATAGAGAAGGCAGAATAAGCCAAACTTGTTGACTCAACACTAAGTATACATCATATACAACTATACAAACTAGATGCTTTGAGAATCAAAGTTTTTGTAAAATAGTCTCTCAGTAAGAAAGGCAAGTACCACAAATGAAATCAAAATTCTCTACCTCTGCGCAGCCTAGCTTTCTCTTTCGATCTATTTTCACCACCCATAACATAGCCTGGGACAATCCAATGAAAGCGGTGCAATAACTTTTGCAAAATCTCGTAAACCTGCAAGCACAATTCACGGGTTGGCACGAGGACCAACGCTATGGCCAACACAAGTTTAACTTGAAGTAAGCCTATAAAGATATAAAATTAAAAATTGCGGAGCAAATTAAAAACTTAAGATGGGGTTCATACCAAAAGAACCATGAGAGCGATCGATTTTAGGAGAGTAAGACTGCAAGAGATGGATAATAGGAGCTAAATAGGCCACAGTTTTTCCAGTGCCAGTAGCCGCATTGACAAGCCTGTATGTTACAAACACATCTCTCTTAAGGGAGAAAAAAATAAAATAGTAATTAAAAAATTAGGGAAACGAAGAAAGCATACACATGACGACCGGAAAGAATAACGGGAATAGCTTCAGCCTGAACTAATGTTGGAGCTTCAAAGCCCATCCGCTCTGAGAAGATGTGTTTAACATATTAAACAACAGTATGAATTTGAAGAAGAGAAGAAGAAGAAGAAGAGAGTGAGAGTAGGAAACCTAGAAGCTGTTGACAGAGATTGGGATGAAGACCCAGACTTGAGAAGCTGCATGACGCGAATAACTCTGTATTTTTATTTCTCCCTTTTTCTTCTTCTTCTCCAATTTTCTTCTTCTTCGTCATCATCATCTTCTTCTTCATCTTCCTCCCTGGAATAGAACTAGATTACTCCTCTTCCTCTAAACTAGGGACTAACCGGTGTCTGTTTACGGCTTTTTGAACGGGAGGCTTTTTGTAAAATGAAGAAGACGTAAAGGGCACACAAGTCATTTCCTTTACTAGCTGTTAGACACTTATCTAACAACAAACGCACAACAGTTGGGCTGATAATTGTGGGTCATCCGTAACAAATAGTCAAATAACAATATTATTTTACTTTCTGTTGTAATTCTCGAATGTATATCAAGTGTATATAAATAGTCCGTGAGACAATAAAATATATACATATTTCATTCCTCTAATAAGTTTTTTCATAGTATTAGAGCTTTCTTGACCAACGTCCCAATTCTAGCTCATTAGTTACTAGTCATAATGTCGTACAACATTTCACTCCTCTTGATTTTTCCATTCTAACAAAAACCGTAAACTTTAACCTTCCTATTAAGCTTGACAAGTAGAATTTCATCAACTGATGAGCACAAGTACTTGCAGCCATAAGAGCCCTTAAACTTGAACACTTCATCACCACTACACCTCCTGCTTAAATTTTCAATGCAGATGCAAATCAAGCCATTGACACACAGACTACAAAACCTAGCGGAAAACAGATCAGTTGCTACTATGTTGGCTACTCTCAACCATTGGAAAATAAGTGATTGGTCAGGTAAATCATTCCAACTCCTCCCACCAAGTATGGCAAATCTTCGAAAATCTTTATGCTCAAACCTCCATGGTTAAAGTCCTGTAACTCAAACATCAACTCTCAACAATTAAAAAGGGATCACACACTATATCCGAATACATGCAAAAAGTTAAAACTATAGGAGACTTACTTCAAGTTGTAGGATATGCCATCACAAAATATGAACTAATATTAAGTGCTCTCAATAGTCTTGGTCATAGATATGATCCTGTTGTGGTTTATCTAACACACTCTAAGAAAACCTCAACAATACTCTCTCATGATGCATGAAACAAGAATAGAATAGTTGAATACAATTACCCAGACAAGCATCTCATCACCTATTGCCAACTATGTAACGTTTAGCAACAATAATCAATACTCTAACAATCAAGGTGGAAGGAGTAGGTTTAAAGGCAGAGGAGGTTGTGGAAGAGGAGGCTGATGGAATGGAAATCGAATATCTTGTTAGCTATGCCATAAACATGGCCATGAGGCACTTAAATGTCATAAAAGGTTCGACATATCGTGGCAAGGAAGCACTAACCAACCATAGAAATCTAACAGCAATGGAAAATCTACACAAAGCAATGCTATCTTTAATCCTATTTGGCTTTAAATCAGCAAGGTAATCCCTCTTCTGAAACACTTAATGACAGTACATGGTTTGTAGATAGTGGAGCTACAAATCATGTAACAGCAGACCTTAACAACCTTTCAATCAATTCAGAATATGGTGGCAAAGATCAACTCACTGTTGGAAATGGTACTTCTCTTCCTATTGCTAATGTGGGTTCATCTCATATTTACTTCCAAGACAACATATAGACATCTCTTGCATTGAAACAAATTCTATATGTTCCAAACATAACCAAAAACCTATTGAGCATATCTAAACTCACCAAAGATAACAAGATTATTGTTGAGTTTACTGATGTTAATTGTTTGTTTAAGGATTAGGCAACAAGGAAGGTTCTACTCAAAGGAGTGTTTTGGGATGACCTATATAGTCTTGAAGCCAACAAGCCATAAAACCAAATCAGGCCAGTCAAACAATCACATTTTGCTCCTAGTTCTAATGTTTTCGGTTCTCCACACTACACAGATTTTCTTTCTTCAAACAAAAGTCATTGTGAGGCAAATTTAGCACAAAAGAATGCAAATATTTGGCATGCCAAATTAGGACATCCTTCCAACAAAATATTGAAACAAATTCTGAGTTCAATGAAGTTCAACATAAACCTAAAAAACTTGTCCTTTTGTGATGCGTGTAAACAAGGAAAATTGCATAAGTTACCATTTCAAACACATGACATTACAGTCTAAAATCCATTAGATATCATTTATTCTGACATTTAGGGACCCTCTCCATATCTCTCAACAGAAGGACACAAATATTATCTCATTTTTGTTAATGCTTGCACTAGGTTTACATGGTTTTATCCCCTAAAGCTAAAATCAGACACATTATCTTTTTTCATTAAATACAAAACCAATATTGAACTTTAGTTGAATAGAAAAATCAAAACCTTTCACACTGACATAGGAGAGGAATTTAAAGCCCTATTACCTTACCTTACACAACATGGGATACAACAACGTTTGAGTTGTCTTTATACTTACCAAAAAAATGGTATTTCCGAAAGAAAACATAGACATATCATTGAAACAGGCTTAACTCTCTTATCCCATGCTCATATGCCTCTTACCTACTGGCTTGAAGTCTTTTCTACAGCTACATTTCTCATTAATAATCTTCCATTTCTAAGACTCAACAACATCTCACCATTTGAGAAGTTGTACAACAAACCACCAAATTATCTCTACCTCAAAACCTTTGGTTGCAGTTGTTTTCCTTATCTTAGATACTATTCTCATAATAAATTTGATTTCCACACCACAAAATATGTTTTTCTTGGATATAGCTCAATGCAAAAAGGCTATAAATGCCTAAACAATCAAGGTACAATTTTCATATCTTGCCATGTAGAATTCAACGAAGAAGAGTTTCCATTTCCTTAACTTTTTCCTTCACACTCAAACAAAAATTCAGCTTCACCAAGTCTTCCTATATCCTCTCTATCTTCAACCTCATTCTATCCAGAGGCAATCTCGAATCACTCCTCAACAGCAAAACACTCCCAATCACCAGAATCCTTTGTTAATCGATAGGTAAGCTCTCCAACTCCTTGCTCACCTGGCTATACTACCACATCTAACACTACAATCAATGATTCTATCTTACCATTACCACATAACACTCATCCTATGCAAACTCGCTCCAAAATTGGCATCTTTAAACCCAAAATCTATTCTACCACTCTTGCCTCTACCCCAATTACTAAGCCTACAACTGTTTCAGAAGCCTTAAATGACCCTATATGGTTTCAAGCTATGTAAGCTGAACTTCATGCTTTACAACAAAACAATACTTGGACACTTATTTCCTATGAACTCACTATGCACATTCTTGGTACCAAATGGGTGTTCCAAACTAAATACAATGCTAATGGGACCATTTCTAAGTATAAAGCTCGTTTTATTGCCAAATGGTTCAATCAAACCTTAGTAGGGTTCAATCAAACCCTTGGTGTTGATTTTTCGGAGACCTTTAGTCCAGTTGTTAAAGCCTCAACAATTAAAGTCATTATATCACTTGTTGTTTCCCATCACTGGGATATATAGCAAGTTGACATTAATAATGTATTTTTGAATGGTGAACTACAGGAAACAGTCTACATTCGTCAACCATAAGGATTTGAAAGCTCAACAAAGCCACATCATGTTTGTAAGTTAACTAAGGCTCTCTATGGTTCTCTATGGTTTAAAACAAGCTCCTAGGGTTTGGTTCCATAAACTTAAACATGCATTATTCCAGTGGGGCTTCATCAATTCAAGGTCAAATACTTCTGTGTTTTACTCTCACAAGCAAGATGTCACTACAATATTACTAGTCTACGTAGATGACATCCTAATAATAGGAAACTCATCTCAAGCAATCCATACGATCATAAATCAATTACAATCTCAGTTTGCATTAAAAACACTTGGAAGCATAAATCACTTTTTTGGTTTTGAGGCTTACCGAAATCACAGTGAGTTATATCTTTCACAAAGTCATTATATCCACAATCTTTTTTGCCAAGCAAATATGTCCTCATGCAAGCCTTGTTCAACTGCCATCAGCATAGTAACAAAATTATCTCTTCATCAAGGCACATCATTTGAGCATCCAACTCTCTATCGGAGCATGTTGGTGCACTTTAGTATCTGTGTAACACAATACCAGATATTAGTTTTGTTGTCAACAAATTAAGTTAGTTTTCAGCAAATCCACTAAACATACACTGAGTTGCTTGTAAACATGTTCTACGTTACCTGAAAGACATTTCAAATTTGGGCTTACTTTTTCGATCATTGTCTACACCTCTAGTCCTTCATGCCTACAGTGATTCTGACTAGGCCATCTCTCCAGACGATCGGAAATCTATTACCGGTGGTTGTGTCTTCCTCGAGGGCAAGTCTTCTGGACCTCCAAAAAGCAACCCACTGTAGCTTGATCCAGCACCGAAGCCAAATATCGAGCTCTTTCACAAGTATCTACCGAATTCCTATGGCTCACGTCGTTACTCTCTGAGCTAGGGTTCTCTCCTCCTCACAAACCAACTTTGTGGTGTGACAACAACGGAGCTCGATCGCTAGCCCAAAATCCTATCTTTCACTTACGGACCAAACACATAGAGGTGGATGTACATTTTATCAGGGACAAAATCGAAGCTGGGTGTTTGGAGATCAAATATGTGAGTACCACATATCAGATTGATGTTATCCTCACAAAACCACTCACTTCTACATGGTTTAATCTCTTACTCTCCAAACTAAACCTAGTTTCAGGCCCTCGGTTTAGTTTGAGTGGGGCTGTAAAATGAAGAACACATCAAGGGCACATAATTCATTTCCATTGCCAATCGTTAGACACTTCTACTACAACAAACGCACAACAGCTGACTAATAATCATCTGTAACAAATAACAATATTATTCCACTTTCTGTTGTAATTCTTGAATGTACATCAAGTTTATATAAACAGTTTGTGAGACAATAAAACATATATATATTTCATTCCTCTAATAAGTTTTTACAGTTTTCACCTTTCTATTTCTATGATCAAGCCAACAAAAAATCAGGAACAAAAACTGACCTTTTATTATTAACTCTTAATTTAAATCATAATTTTATTTTATAAAATTAAAAATAAAGAGAATAAATTATAAAAAATGTATTTTTATTTATAAATTAAATTAAATTAATTTTATTATTAAATTATTTAAAATTTTATAAATAATTATTTTATTTATAAATTAAAACAATTTAATTTTAATTATTAAATTATTTAAAATTATACATTTTAAAATTAAATTCTATTTAATAATAATTATTAACTCAATAACTGATGATTTGTGGCCTATTTAGAGAGGAGAGAAGCTATTTTATAGAATATATCACAAGACTTTGGATAAATATTTAAAATTTGAAAATTCTGCTTCTAATATGTCCCTCTCTTTATTTTTTTAAAACATATTTATTTTAAGATCAAACATGCAATATCAATTATATAAAATGTTCCACTGTTTGTTATCAGCAAAGCTTTTGTATTACATAATAATAATAATAATAATAATAATAATAATAATAATAATAATAAGAAGGATTAATTACAAAATTTCCCAAACTTTACTTAAATTTGCAATTATAGCCAAAACTTCAAAAAGTGACAATAAAATACTCAAACATTCGATTTTTTTAATTATAGCCCGACGTTCTTGTCTTCTTTAAGTTTGCTAACATGACTTGTCACGTGTTCCAAAAACCCTAACTGTTAATACACGTAAACCAAAATTAACATAAAAATTGAGATTAATAAAACGACGTCGTTTACACATAATTAAAAGTTGTTTAAAAATGAGCTAAGTCAGATTATATATCTCCGACAACCTCATGGCTTGATTTTAGTTTTACTTTTTATTTTTAGTTTGTTCTTTCAACACCCTCACCTTTCGATCTTCAGATTACGCATTCTTGATGTTCTCAAATTGAAGATATCGGGAGAATAAACTAAAAATCAAGAGCTTGCTGATACAATACACTACAATTTGAAAGTAATTTGAAGCATCGGAAAAACAAAACTGAAGATGTTGGAAGAATAAAAAAGATGACTAAAGGGTAAGGCTGCATAAAATGATTTAAAGATTTTATTTTTAACGACAACATAGTTTTATTCATCTTCATTTGTTGTATTAATTTTAACTAGCGTAAATTAATAGCTAAGATTTTTGAAACATTTGACAAACCACATCAAATTACTTTCAAATTAAAAAAAATTAAAAAATTATATATATTTTATTGTCACTTTTTAAAAATCCAGCTAGAATTTAAAAAAATTAAAAATTTAAACATTTTATTACCACTTTTTAAGACTCAAGTATAATTATAAAATTGAACCGTGATTCTCAGTGCCTATCCTTGCATATTGTATTTTTTTCATCTATTTGACTAGGTAGTAAAAAACACTTGTCTGTGTAAGGGTACCTCCCCAGGATCTTATTAACCTGTATTTCATTTTCTTCATTAATGAAAATTTTCTATTTATTTTTTTTTTAAAAAAAGCAATCTATATAACTATTTCAACTGTAAAAGCAATGTTCTTATTTTTGCCATTACATCACTAAAAAAAATGTATACA
>JAOQMQ010000196.1:9747300-9776801 GCA_027563845.1 Erythroxylum subrotundum
CAAAGACATCAAAACTAATCAATTCTTTTCTCATCAATTTCCTTAAGGCACAATAACATCTATAACACAATACATATGCAAAAACACTATAATTCAAGTTCATTTTATATTTCCAAATTCCACTAAAAGATCGGGGTCCAACATTTTATATGGCTCACAACCTAGGTATAAAGTTTAAAACTATCAAGGAAAGAATAGACATAATTTCTATAATTACATGCAAATTAACCCACACCTCAAAGAAGTATAAATTAAGCTTTTATTCATAGTAAGCATCATATTTAAAATCATAGAAAATTTCACTATCTTAGGAGAACATTCAATAACTTTAATGTCTAAAGGAACTTTCCTCATTATTCATATATACATAAAAATGCATATATGTATCGTCATTACTCATATAACGTGGTATGTCACTTTTATGGTAAGTATGGACATATTGATAGACGTTGTTTTCTTAAACAAAGAATATCCCCTTAAAAGTATAGGTTGAAAAAAA
Source organism: Erythroxylum subrotundum (assembly GCA_027563845.1). Taxonomy (NCBI): domain Eukaryota; kingdom Viridiplantae; phylum Streptophyta; class Magnoliopsida; order Malpighiales; family Erythroxylaceae; genus Erythroxylum; species Erythroxylum subrotundum. Next base: position 9,747,800 of record JAOQMQ010000196.1, read on the forward strand.
GAAGGAACCTAACAACTAAGTAAGCAAGCTTATTTGGGCTCTTAAAACATATTAATTAACTTAATTTGTAAGGCAATTAGAAAGAAAGAGCAAATAAGATGTAGTGGAGATAATAGTTATTGAATTAAGTATAATTAAGAAGCTTATGAATTTTATCATGATGAATATAACCTTCCTATTTCCAAGAAATTCTGAAATTTATTGTTGTAGGATGTGGAGAACTTAGCCACGAAAGACTTTTCAAAAGAGACAATTGTTAAACCAAGTGAGAGAAATGAGAAGGATGACAAGCCTCCAATGAATTGTAAACTTAAGAAGAATCTTTATTCAAATCTCTCGTAAATAACGTTCAATATGAGGTAATTATTATTTCATAATTTAGAAATATGTGATAACTTTTGAATTTAAGTATAAATCCTTTGTGATGATTATTGGTGTTTTAATTTATGAATAAGGTGATTAATAATTATTTTTAAAGTGTAACCCTTATGATGATTATTGGTGCTTTAATTTATAAATAAGGTGATTAATAATTATTTTTAAAGTGTGAACCTTAGTAACTAGACTTAGAGATTATTGTACAAAATGAGGAGACTAAGTTAGAATTTACATTAATTGGAAATTATTTTTCTAAACTTTTGAATAAGAATACATCTTGCATAATTAGAAGAAAATTAGTTATGTTTGATATGAATTATTTTTTTATAAGGCCCTTTATATGATTTAAGTCTTTTTATTGATATTTAGTTGGTTGATATGTGTTTTAATAGTTTTTGTTCAAGTTTTAATGCTTTAATTTGAGTTTTCTTAAGCACTGGTCGACTAATATCTAAGTGTGATCGACCAATATCTTCAAAATTCACCCCTCTCTTTTTGCTTTCCAGTGACTTTGTTATTTTTTTGGTCACTTTTCTAGTTGCCCAAGCAATCACATTAATTGACCAATATCCTTCAGTGGTCGACTAATGTCCCCATATTTGACATTCCTTCACCTTTCTAGTAAGTTTGCAAGGAGTTTAGTTACTTCTCTAATTGATCATTTCTACACATTGGTCAACAAATATCTTCTGGTGTTCCACCAATATCCCTTTATTTAAGAAAATTTTATTTCTAGTGAGTTTTTCAATAAAATGTTTTCATATATTAGTTGACCATAATAATCATTGATCAACTAATATAGATTTATGTCGACTAATATAGCAAGTTCAAAAAAAAATTTAGCTCTTTTTTTTCCTCGTCTGTTTAAAATTGCTCTATATATCCTATTCAAGACAAACTCTGATCGACCAGTATAGCCTTGTGGTTAACTAGTCTTCATGATCTAAGGGCTATTTCTTTATCTTTTCTTTTGTTTTCCACCTTGTATGTTTATATCTTCAAAATCATAAATGATTCACCCTTTTCTTGAAAATCTTTTTTTTGATAAATCAGAAAATTTAAATTAACTTAGAAAATGAATAGTTTATATACACAGCTAGAGATTACTCAGAATCTCTTGCCTACAAAGGTACTACGAAGGATAAAACCATAGGAACAACACAAAGCAGAAAAAGAAACACCACAACCCTCAATACTCACCTCTCAAGCAGTCTAAGAAAACTAAGTCCAATACCCTACTACATAAACTCCCCAGCACCCAGGAAAAGCCACTCAACGATCAACAACAAACCACACCAATCAGCAAACCTATACTACATACACAGCCCGCAAACCACAACCAGAGAAGCACAACCAACTAACATGACCCCCGAGGAGGAGGAACCACCACCTTGTAGCTTGCTCCACAGAGATGGCCCTGAACCTGCAAAAATAACAATAGGAATACCAAAACATAATACAAATATAGTTACCTTCCCTCAGTGTTTAGGCTGAGCTGCTCCATAGCTTGTAAGATCACCTGCGAAGTGACCCTCCCCATATCCGAGGCTTCATCACGAAAGGTGCGAAGGTTTCGTTCATACCACAGGTTATACACAACAACAGAGAGGATAATGCAAAAAGTATGAAAGTCATGATTTGACACCGGGGAAGACTGGTTAAACCATTGTAAAATTGACTGGAGGTCAGGAAAGTTTAAACTGGGAAGGCGGAAGTGATGGAGAGTATTGGCCCAAACCAAGCGAGAGAAAGAACAATGAAAGAAAATATGGTCAATAGTCTCAGAATCCATAAGACACAAGGAACAACGATTGGGGGTGTGGAGAAACTGGAGCTTATCCCTAGTCTGCAATTTGTTCAAAAAAGCCAACCATAATATAATAGAACATCGAGGACTATTCCCCTTATGCCAAACTAATGAATGCCAAGGCACTGACTGACGGGTCGGTCTCAAGTGGTTATAGGTTGAAGCATTTGTATACTGCTTGGAAGAGCTGGCAAGCCATTCTAGACTATCCTCACTGGAAGGATCTGGGTGATAAGGAATGGGAGATAGCGAACGAATAGGTTCCACATTAACATGATGCCATCTCCATTCATCGTGCCAAATAACATGTGAAACTCTGGCATTTATGGGGAGCTCTGACCCATTAATCAACCTCGGAGGCGAATGAGCCAGCAGGATTCCACTCGGATGCCAAGGATCCTGCCAAAGAGAAGTAGAAAGACCATTCCCAATTCTAAATCGAAATTGGTCCCTAAGCTGGTCTCTAACAGATAAAATCTTCCGCCAACTCCACGAATGACTATTACTAGGAGAAATAGACCAGAAATTTTTCCTAAGCAAAAAAATCTCATTAAATTACATCAAATTGAAATTTTGATTATTTTCAAATTTGGAGATTTCCAATCTTTTCTTAATTAAAAGCTTTCTTTTAAATTTATGCCTTTCCACATAATATAACGATCCCAAAATTCTTAAACCATAATTATCCAAGTAGTTCCCAAAACATATCATTAATTATCAAATTCCTCATTAGTTCCAAAAGAGAGGATTATTTGTCAAATACAAAAGTATTATATATAACACAATTATCGGAGTTGTCACATTCAAAAATATATACATTTCAAAAGCTTTACACAAGTAAACTGTTGGCCCCACCTAAACTCCACTTGGTCCGTGTTATACTCTGGAGTTATCAGTAATCACTCGACCTCCTTGTTCAATTATAAAAGGACTTAAGTTTGTTTCCTTTATGTTAATACATCATTTTATTCAATTGTGGTATTTTAGGCATTTTCATTTTTTTATTTTTGAAATTTTGGGTTTTTCAAAATTATACATTCTTTTATGAAATTAATTATTGAATATTGCAATTATGTTTTTATTTTTTTACAATTCCAACTTCTCATTTGATCAAAACTTGTCATTAGTGCTTTAATTAAATCTTCCAACTTAGGTATAATATCAAAAATGGGGATTCTTCATATTAGATACAATTGGGGATGTCTCCATCAAAATTAACCTTTTGTTTTGACTTTTTAACTATTCAATAGCACTCTCTAGTAAGAAAGTATGCCAATTTTGATAAATTCATCTTTATAACCAAGTTAGCTTGACACATAACACTTTATATTATGCATTTTTGGTTAATATATTTCTTTTTTATTATTTCAAAAATGGGGAGAAAGTTTGTTGATATTAGATTTAGGGGAAGTGATAACATTTATGGGAAGTGATGAAATTTAGAGTGAGTTACTATTTTATTATTTGTGTATTTCTTGCACTGTATACAATAAGCTTGATTAAATTTATGCTATCTTCATATATGGATTTTTTAATTTTAAATACCTTTTTTATTGATATTGAATTATGCTTTTTATATTGAATTATGTTTTAGGCATGAATTAAGGGGACGCTAATCTCTATCTTAATATTTATTTATGTGCTTAATTTTATTATTATTGTTCTCCAATATCAAAAGTGTTTTATCATCATTAAAAAGGGGAAGATTGTTGAACTAAGATAGGTTTCGGTTAATGTTTTAATGATAACAAAACATAATTACTACTAATGTGTTTATATTTTGATTAAAAGAAATATTAGAACAAAATGAAGCCATGAATTCATGAAGATGGTGTATGAAATTTAATAAGGGAAGTTGAAGTTTACGACTAACAAAATGAAGCGAAAAACATAACCAAAAGAAGACAAAGACTTATCAAGGTAATTTCACATTTTTTATTATTATTTGCAATCTCACTTTGTTAATTTGATGATCCAAAAGGCTCAGTATACATAAACATTTCATTTAACTTCATTATATAAATATTTTTCATTCATTAAGTGATAATGAAGCTTTTGGTTTTTATATAAAAGCCTTTTAATCTTTAATACTAGTTTTGAGGTATATTTTGGGAAGTGTTTAATTCATATTTGCATTAATCAAATTAAGTTTGAGTATCTGAATTGTTAAAATTATTTTTTGGGTGATTAGTCGACCTATATATGTTAGTAGTTGACTTATATAAGTTAAATTGGTTAAATTTGATGTGTTGAGAGCTTATAGTAACATTGATAGATGTATTGGTCCAATAATGTGTCATATTGGTTGATCAATATATATACTAGTCAACTAATGTTCCAATAATAATGAATTGATAAGATCTTATCTTGACACATTATTTGATATTATCTCCTTTGTTTTGAATTTATTTTAGTGCTTAAACATTAAAATTAATGTTTGTTTTTCTTAGGATACGAAAAGTGGAGATTGCATCAAATTGGGACACTTTTGGTGATAATTACAGAATTTGGATAAAGTGAAGAGATTGTTGTAGTGGATAAGACTGATCATTAGAAGAGTTCGAGTTAAACTGGAAAACTTCCTTCTATCCTTATCTTGTAAGAATTTGATTTTGTTTTGACATTTTTACTAGTTAGAATTAGATTAGGATTAGATCAAAAAACCCTATAAAAGAGATGTTCCTCAAAACAGAAAAAAAAAGGTTCTCTTCTTACATTTTTTGAAATTCTTTATCTTTCTTTTTTTTTATTGGAGCAAAAGTCATGTGTGGCTAAACTCAACTATTTTGATTCAAGGGGATTCAATATTCTAGTTGTAACCTTGTGAGGTTTTGTGTTCTAACCTTTTATTTACATTTTAATTCAAGTATTTCTTGTTTTGAGTTCTCATATTTTATGAATGATTAATATTGATTAATATGACAATTTAATTTAATGTTGATTATTCTATCGCCATCCATGAATTCAATAATTCACAATTGTCTTGAAGGATTGGTATAAGCAGCAAATAGGTTATTTATGAAATTACATATTTAACTTATGATAAAAAAGAAAACTAAGATGAATAATTGCAGCTATCTCGATTATTTAATTTAAGGTTAGTGTTTTTCACTAAGCTTATTGCCATCATTTATTTGACATGGAATGTTATCATACCCAGTCAATGGATGATAAGTTTTGATTTAGATGCTGGGTTTGAACCAATTAATTTAGGAAAATTTGAGGCTTATTACAACTATCCTAATATGTTTTGGACTAACTGCTTGAATTGTGAAAATATTCTTTTTAAATTAATGATTAATGTTACAATTAGATGAAATCTTTCCTATGAATCAGAGTTTGGTAATCTTGGCTTTCTCACTTTTATATTCAATTGATTTAATTTGATTTCTTATTAATTTTAGTTAATCAATTACTTAATCAAACCCCTCCTCTTTTTAATTTTATTAATTGAAATTAAGAAGCTACTATTTAGTTCTCTTGGGATTTGACTTGGTTCCAAGACTACTACAAGAAGTTTGAAGAATCAGAATTATTTTGTGGGTTAAACAACCTGATCAAAATTTGGCACCATTACCGGGGAACTATTTCAAGTTTCTTAGTTTCTTTGCGTTTTTATTATACAATTACTGCTAACCTCTTGTCTTGTATGAATCGTGCTTCTAATACAAGTAAATTACGATACAATCTAGAAATTGAGAATATAGTGCGTCGTTTGAGAAAAGAGACTAAGCAAGAAAGCGGTCATTTACCTTTAGACATGAAAGTTGAAGTAGATCTAACAATTGGTGAAGAATCCAATTTTCAAGAAGCGGACGAAAAGATGGCAAATCTTAACACTAAAACGTTGAGGGAGTTAGCGGCATCGAATTTGAATCAACAACCCTTATGTATACAATTTTTAAATGTTGAGGTAGATTTCGAATTGAAATCTGGTTTGATTCACTTACTGCCTATTTTTCATGGTCATGCAAGTAAAGATCCTCATAACTACCTGAAGGAATTTTATGTTGTCTGCTCTGGAATGAAGCCACAAGGAGTGACAGAAAAACAAATTAATCTCAGGGCCTTCCCTAGGAGTGTCCCTTCCCTAAGAGTGTCAAAGGGTCAGGCTAGGCTCCGCCACAAAAATTTTTCGTGCTAGCCACAAGCAGCTCGTGACCAGTGGGCAGGCCAAGGTCAACTTGCTCGGCCCATCCAGGCCACAGGCAGCCCTTCAGGTCTCAATCGGGTTGGTTGTTTAATATATTTTTAAATTTTTTATATATTTATTTTAAGAGAATTTGAAAAATTTATAGTTGTATTTTTTAAAATTCATAAATTATAAATTACAGTATAACCATTTATAGTAAAGTGTAAGAAGAAATTACCTATAAATTATACAAAAATATTTATTTAAAATAAAAGATATAAAATACGAACCAATATATATGTATTGAAACTATGTAGCAATGATAATGTTGCCATAATTATCCCCTACAAACAAGTGAATTTAATTTTAATTTTGTAATTTTATTATAACTATTAATTATAACGTAAATGTAAAAAAGTTATTATCTAAGTATAATAAATTTATTTCAAATATTATTTTTACATGTTTAATAAATTGTTATATTTCTTTTAAATATGATTTTTTAAAAATACATTTATTAAGTTTATAATATAATATTTTCAAACTTTTAATGTTTTTACAAATTATGTACAAAACACTTAGTTGATGCAGTTGTTGTACTTTTAGTTATTGTTGATTTTTTTACTTGTATAGTTGTATATATATTATTTTCTTTTCATATTATATCTATTATTAAAGAATCATTGTAAAATTTTATAATTTTACTACACATATTAAAAGAAATTAATTAATATGATGATTAATCTTAACGCATTTAAACTTTTTATTTTATTTTTCATATTTAGACAATATATACATTATACATACATGTATTTATATTAATTTTAAAATGAATTAATCACTTTATTAATCCTAATGTATCAATTCCAAAAGAATATATATGTAATTGAGTTATAAAAACAAATACGTATAGTATATTATATTGAAAATAGCTATTATTTTATTAAAACTAGAATATATTTTATAAATACTATTGATATGTTTTTATAAATTATTATTTTTATTACTTTTGGAAATAGTTCTTTTACTTTTTTTTTTACTAAAATCATTATATTCTAATTAATCTAAATTTCTATTCATATTTTTTTCTCCTTTCTAAATTCTAATATTAGAAGATTCATTCCTAAGTCACTCTAATTAAAAGTTTGTTAAGATTAATTCCTTACTCGAGACCTTGATATAAGTTTTACTTTTAATCCTTCTCGTCCTTAGAGTGTTATAAGCATACCATATTTCATAAAATTTATAAATTCTCACCTTTTTTTCTTTTTAATATATATATTATGACACAACTTTAAATTATAACAACATATAATTATGATATAATAAATTTATTAATTTATCGAATATTAAATTACAAAATATTTATATCTTTTTATTTAAACCACTTAATATTTCACTCAAGTAAAACTATAAGTCATTAAATGAAAGCGTAACATCACTAACTTCTTAATGTTTTAATTAATATTTTAGGTATAATGAGCTACATGTTAACACAATTTGTGTTAAAAGTCATTAAGTCAGGTTTAGATTGAAGGGTGATATATACATTTGCATATCATTAATGAGAAAATACATTTTAAAATTAAAATCTTGAGATGTATTTATTGGTATGATTAATTAAGAATTTTAATTAAATTGATTAGAAATTTGTATGAAAAGTCATTAAGTTAACAATTATAGTTAAAATTTTCAATTCAATTAATTACGAATTTTAATTTTACTTAAATAATTTATTAATTATGATAAGAGAGAATAGATAAAACCAAATTCATTAACTATAGAAAATTTTGTTGTCCACGAATGATTATCTAAATCATTTTACAAGAAATGATATAATTTATAAAATTAAGATAATATCATGTTAGATAGATGGGAGAGTGGAGATTGAGAGAGCATTATCTAATTGACTAATTGTACTTGTTGGTAAGAACGTCAACAGTTTGGATCCAATCATCTGTACGTACAAACATTATATTTAGTAACATAATATTAAAATAAAAGAATATTTAGTAATGTAATATTAAATAAAAAGAAATTTAAAAATACCTTCATCTTCATATATTTGATCAAAATAAACTTCAATTGGTCAATTAATTTCACTAATCCCTTTTGCATTAATACTTGGACTGTAGGAAAATAAAAAACACAATATTAGATAAGATAATATAAAGATAGATAAAATAAATATATTAAAAAGAAAAGAATTTACCATCAATATCTTCGTTATTTAACCAACTTTGAGCACACATAAGGGCTTCTATAGTGCGATAATGAAGTCGACCACAGTGAGGAGTAATGACCCGACCACTACTACTAAATGCAGACTCTAAAGCAATGGTGGATGATGGCATAGCTAACAAGTCCCGTGCAATGTTTTGCAAGATCGGATAATTTTGTGCAGACATCTTCCACCATGACAATATACCAAACGACTCACCTTCAATTTCAGGAACACAATCTGCGGAAAAATGTTTATCTAACTCCATCATATTGTAAGAAATCCTAGCCCTTTTCTCTTTCAAAAAATTTGAAAGAGAATCTATCAATAGTGGATTAGAAGAAAAGGACGAACTTGAAACTAAAGTCGAAGTTGAACTGCCTACAACACTACTAAGATCCCGATCATGAGTTTGTTACATTATGACTTCATAATCATTAAACAATTGATACCATAATTGTTTTATAGTATATAGACACTCTTAAGCTTCACTAGTGTACAATGCATTATAAATATATTCAACTTGTCCATCTTGTATCTTGGGTCCAACATATATAATACTGCAACAATATCTCCAACCTTAGACCAATAAGAATTAAACTTCTTCGCCATCCGCTCTGTCATAATCTGAATCATTGTATTGGAATCAAACATCTACAATGATAAAATATGCTTTATGTTGGACATAGTGCTAAAGATACGGTGCAAAGTTGAATATTTTGTTCTTGAGAATAATTCAGTCCAATTATTGAATAATTTCAACTTCATACAAAGTTCTCTAGCTAAGTCCCATTCATCCTCTGATGGTACGCAGGTATATTGAGAATCCCTTTTGGTTAGTCTAATAAACAGTTGAGCATATAGGATTGCCGACTCCAACATCTTAAAAATTGAGTTTTATCTGGTAGGACAATCCAAAACCAACTTCTTTGAATTTAAAATGCATAAAATTTATGCACCATCTTCAAAAGTTTCAACTCTTTTAGGAGTTGCACTCCAATATAAAACACTATTCCGAATATACTCTATTGCTTCTTTTATAGTCTCCAACTCATCCTTTATAATCAAGTTAAGAATATGCATAAAACAATGCATATGAAATAACTTACCTCCACTTAATAAGCCCCCAACCCGTATCTTACCCTTGAACTTCTCAATCATAGCATCATTTGTGCTACTATTATTGATTGTGATGGAGAATACTTTGTTGTTGATGTTCAATTTAATCAAATAACCTTTCAACACGTTTGCTAATTTTTCACTTGTATATAGTGTTGGAATATATATGAACCTATCATGAAAAAACATGCCAACATGAATCATAAATTCATAAAATAATGAAAAAATAAATGAAAACAATATTAAAGAATATAAATTACCTCAAAAGTCCATTGCATAATTTCCAATTATCAATATAATGTGTCGTCATCACTATGTAACCTTTCTTTTGGTTATCGGTTGTCCACATGTTTATTATTATGGCAATTCGTCCTTAGATACTTGACAATGCTCTTAATGTTTCTCTCTTCTTGTCCTCATAAGTTTTGAAAATATCATTCCTCAATGTATTCCGTCTTGGAACCTTGAAAGTCGGTTGGAGTGAATTAAGAAATATCCTGAATCTTTTGCTTTCAAACGTAGACAATGATTGTTCATCTCTAATAATCATATTAACCATCAAAATTCTTGATCTATGGTTGTCAAAAGTTGTTACGGTCATTTCATTCTTTCCTTTCATAAGGTTAGGGGTCAAAAATGTTTGACCTCCTAAAACCATCTTCCTTCTAGTACATGATTAGATATGTCTCTTTAAATGAGACGTTCCACCTTTCGAACCATTTGAATACAACTTTTGACAATAATTGCACTCTGCTTTTTCAATTCCGTCCGTCGATACAGTCTTCTTAAAGTGATTCCAAACTTCACTTTTATATTGATTAACTTGAGTTCTAATTGAACTTCTATCGTCACTTGGTGTCAGAATAGAAGTTTCAACTCCTACCTACGGTACTAGATTAGAACTCTCAACTGAAGGAATATGCTCATCCATCTGACAAAAAAACTTGAGGTTAGAAATAAGAATGTATTAGGAAATGCCACATTCTTAATCAAAATACTTTGCCTACATTCTAGTTAAAATATTCCATATAAAACAAAATGTTCAAGAAAATCAAAGAATGTCCAAACTTTAAATATGCTAGAATGTCCAAGTAAGTTAGGATAATCATTTAGAGGATTAGTACAAAGATGATAAAGGCATTAACTTCATACTCACATGCACATTATAAGATATTGCATTAGTTATGGTTTACTCTACAAGAAAGGTGATAAGGTCATGTTTATTAGATATATAAAGTGAATTCGTAAGTAATTTGGATGTCATAAAAAATACTTAAGATTATATTTCAATCTACGATTGAAGAAAGTTCCTTGGAGTTAAAAAAAGTAGCCTATAGTGACACTTTCACTAATAAAAGCAGAATACGTGACTGGCACTTTTGATTATTGCCAAATGACATGGATGAGAAAAGTAGTCACGGAGCTGGGAATGGAGTAGAAAGAAGTAAAATTAATGTATATTCTTCAGCCATTAAACTTTCAAAGGATCATTTGTTTGTTTTATGGAATGACCAAAGATATCCATGTTAAGACATAACTTTTTACAAGATTTGGCAGAGGATGGTGGTATAAAATTGGTCCATTATAGCACAACATATATATATATTTGCTAATTCCCTGAAGAAAACTTCATTTAACAAGATAAGAATGATGATTGGAGTTTGTAACATCACAAATGTATTGCAATTAAGGGAATTTATAAGCTTTAAAATGATCTTAAGAGATGGTAAATAGAGCAGTAGTAGTTAGATGCAGTTGATGTGTTTTGTATCCAGCTAGAGATTAATAAAATAGTTTAAAATATTTTGTTTTAAATTAAGTTGTTTATTTAATTTCCTAACCTTTAGTCACAGGTTGTATCTATAAATATGACATATGCTTCTCAAGATTAACTTCATACTCATATGCACATTATTGCTACTGTCAGCTATCCAATAACTGATGTAAGCAATAATAGGACGAGTAGAGCAACTGTCCATTTATCATGTGACATAGAGGCTTACTTGATAAAACTCCATATTTACAAAAGCATTAATCTTGTTTTTCTTTTGTTTCAATCTTAATTCTCCTTTATTCATTCTTTTAGATGTACAAAACATCCAAATACAGAGTACCTTTTGTATCACTCCTAATCATGATAAACAACTTGTCTTCAACTTATGATTATTACAGTAATATTAATACAGGAGATTGATGGCTTAACTTCAACTCAATTATGTTTGAACTAGTATACAGTATAGCTTTTTAGGAGGTTAGTTAAGTAATATGACAGGAATTTTTCAAGTATTTCAAGCATTTGGATTGGAAGGAGTGACCAAAATGCTTTCTAAACCTCATGAGTTTAACTGCATGACTTTCTATGAAGGAATAAGATTTACTCTGCAATCTTGGTTAGTTGAATATGCTAATCTTGGTTAGTTAGCACCTAATCATGTAGCCACCTTAAACTAATAATTTAAAACATATAAACCAAGTAATCGATTTTAGGTGATGGTTATTTGTGCTCTCTGGTTTTCTGAAATTACAAAGTATATTGACGATTAATTAAGATTCATAAAATTGAGTTAAATCAACTATTAAGGATGATTAAGGAAAATGTTTATGGTTAGATTCTAATATCTGCAGAAGGAAAGAATTGCAAACACATTACAAGCATTTCATCAAACTCATTAATATCTGCAGCATTTCATCAAACACATTACAAGCATTATCTCATATTCCCAATATTAATATAGAAAGTTCTCAAATTAGCCACATCGGTTCTCAAGACAATCAAAAAACCAAATTGACGAAGAGAGAATGAGAGATTATCGTATTAAGTACGTTGGACCGTTCATTCACCATTGGTGACTTTGACGTGCACACGATAGATGATATACGAAGAAGAAGAACGGAGGAAGAAAGTGAAACGAGGAAGAGGAATAAAGAAGTGAAAATTGTTGTGTGAGCGAGAGTGAAACTATGAAAGCAATTGTGTGAGACTATAAGTCAGAGGTCAGGGACAAAGGGAGATGGAGGCAGGAGGCAGAGGGGTGAGCGTGTGAGGGAGGGAGACAGCTGGGTGGCTTTTGTTTAATGAGAGGTAAAACGATGTCGTTTTTGCTTGCAAGAAAACGACGTCATTTTGTCTCATATTTTATTAACTGTCTTATATCTTAAACCACGTGGTTTTACTCTTAAAGCAAAACGACGTCGTTTTTTCAATGGAAGAAATATTTTAAACATGAACAAAATGACATTGTTTTGTTTGTTGTTCTGTGTGGGCCACGAGCCACGAGCCACGGGCCGGGTTGCTCAACTCAGGCCACGGCCCGGGCTGACCACTTTGGTCCGTGGCTCATGACCGGTGACCCACGACCTGTGGCCTATGACCCATGGGTCGTGGCCCGGTTCAAAATGTCTCAAGCCATACCCAGTCTACCCATGGGCCGGTTTGACCGAGCCAGGTAAATTTTAACATCCTTAGCCTTCCCGCTCTCATTGAAAGATGAGCCAAAGAATTAGCTATATTATCTTCCCCTTGGTTCAATGACAACATAGAATGAGATGAAAGGAATGTTTCTAAAGAAGTTTTTTCTCGCATCACGAGCAGCGAATGTCAGACGGGAGATATGTGCGATTAGACAAATTATGAGAGAAACATTACATGAATATTGGGAAAGGTTTAAGGAGTTATGTGCCAATTGCCCACATCATCATATTCCTGATCAACTTCTGATTCAATACTTTTATAAAGGACTATTGCCAATAGATAGAAGTATAGTTGATGCAGCTAGTGGAGGAGCTTTAGTAAACAAAACACCTGAGGTGACCAAACAATTGATATTAATTATGGATAAAAATTCTTAACAGTTTGGGATAAGGATGGATGGAGTTGTTAAGCATGTGAATGAGGTAAGTACACGCATCTTGAGGATAAAATTTCATATTTAACTGCTCTAGTTCATCAATTGACTGTAGGTCAATTGCAATCGGCAAGAGTGGGTGGAATATGCTTATTCTCTAGACATCCTACGGATATGTGCCCTATATTGCAACAAGACTCTCTTCAAGAAGCTGATGTGATAGGGAGATTTCCCTAACCAACCTCAACAAAAATATGACCTATGTTCCAATAACTACAATCCATGATGGAGGGATTATCCAAACTTGAGCTATGGAAATCAAGGAGGCTAACAACGCTATCAACCTCACAATTTTAAACAACCTCAAGTCCCTACATATGCTCAACATCAATCTTCAAATTCAAGTATGTCTTTAGATGAAATTGTTAAGGCAGTTGTTAATAATACTCATCAATTTCAATAGGAAATAAGGGCAAGCCTTCAAAACTTAGGAAATCATATCATTTAATTAGCCACCTCGGTAAGTAAATTAAAAGTGAAAGCATCAGAAAAATTACATTCTGAAATGGTGGTGAATCCTAAGGAGAATATGTGTGCAATGACTTTGCGAATAAATTCAATCTGAAACTTCTTTACCAATGGAGGAAGGAAAGCACGATGATAGAGAAAAGAAGGAAGAACTTCCAACTCAAGAATCATTAAAGGTAAAAAAAATGATTCATCTTCATTGAATCAATTAATGCACGCTTACCTCCTTTTCCTAGTAGGTTGACTAAACCAAAAGACGATGAATATGAATGAGAGATTTTAGAAACCTTCAAAAAGGTGGAAATCAATATAGCGCTTCTAGAAGCCATCAAGTAAGTTCCAAAATATGCCAAGTTCTTAAAAGAGTTATGCACAAATAAAAGGAAGTTAAAGGACAAGGAGAGAATAATTTTGGGTAAGAATCTATCAGCTGTGATAAATAGGAAATTACTAGAAAAATGCAAGGATCCAGGTATGTTTACACTTCCATGCATTATTGGTAATAAGAAAATGAGCGTGCCATACTAGAGTTAGGTGCATCTATTAATGTCATGTCATACTCAATTTATCGAGCTTTAAATATGAATTCTTTGTAAGAAACTAATGTGATTATTTAACTAGGTTATCATTCATGTTTACATCATATTGGTGTTATAGAAGATATTTTAGTCCAAGTTAATGGTTTGGTATTTCCAATGAATTTTTACATCTTGAAAATGGATGAAGATAGTGATGAACATTAAGCTTTGATTTTGTTGGGTAGCTCGTTTATGAAGACGGCCAAGACAAAAATTGATGTAGATAAGGATACTCTTTCCATAGAATTTGATGGAGAGATAGTGAAGTTCAATATTTTTGAAGCATTAAAGCACTCGAACGATTTTCAATCCGTCTATCATATGGATATTATGAATTCATTTATGTATGATATGTTTAAAAAAGAAAGTGTTAAAGATGAGATAGAGTTCAAAGCTAAATCGGAAATGAACGAGCAAGTTGATGAAACTTGTGAAGTTGTAAAATCATTATCGGCAATGCTAATAAATTCAAAAAATTTGAATGATGAACTTACTATAACTCACAAGAAAATCTTACTTCTGCTTTGCAGGCTCCAAAGATAGAATTGAAGGTGTTATCTAATCCCATAAAGTAAGTCTATTTAGGTGACGGAAAGTCATAACGTACAATCATTTCAAAAAGATTGACTATAGAGCAAAAGGAAGGGCTAGTAGCATTACTTAAGGAGTATAAAACTGCAATTACATAGAAGTTAGAGAGGAAAAAGCCATGTCTAGCATAACGACATTAAACAATTGCGCTTTGCAGGAGGCAACCCAAAATATGATTGTTTTATTTTGTTTTGTTTTATTTGTATATAACTTACATGTGATCGTTTTTTAAAAATAAATTTATTGGCTTAAAGGAAAAAGAGGTATTAGAATTCCAAACTACTAAATCTTATAAGGAGAGATCTTGCCTTATGTGATTTAGTGTTTTAAACAAAATACTTAAATTTTTTAATCTCTCATTTTATTATTTAATTTATTATTTACTTTTTATTTAATTTAATATTAAAAAAATTTCTAGCTTAATGTCTACGTGTTTCTCTTTCGGCAGACACAAACAAAACACTCATTAACCTTCCACTAGCTAAACGCAGATCTGTAACCCTCCTTCAACACATCACTCACGCAGCCTTCACCCACACCAAAGAAAACAATAACAGCTCCACACAAAGATCACCAAACAAAAAAGCCATCGCACGCCTCCACACAAGTAGAAAGCGGCAGCAACATCACAACTAGGCGCTCAACACAACTCCAACGCGTCACTAGCAACTCTAACGGATTTGGAGTGTTTCCACACCAGCGACAAAACTAGGTCCACTAGCAGAAGTAGGCACCAACAACAACCCTCCTCTCCAAGAAACGAACGCACCAAAATAAATTTTGTTTTAATTCCACAAGTGAGATTCACGCAACTCCATCGTAATGCCAAACAAGCAATCCAACAACAGTCGCACCTCAATAGCTCATTTCCTTTTCGATGGTCGCACCTCAGGAGAGTCCTCTATTATTTATTTTCTTTAATTATTTTTATTGAGTTGTGAGGATCTTATGCATACATTAGGAACAATGTATGATTTAGTTGTGGGGGAGCAAGTATTTATATTATGATGAATATTGTGATTTGTGTTTGAAATCATGATATGATGATTCATATATTAATTATTTCTCGTGATAACTTCATAATTTTCTAATTGTTGTTCATGAATAATCCTTAAGTTAGGATGCATTTTTAGTTTAAAATCTAATGCATGAGAGAGACAAGTATGATTAACGTTTTCATTGAATTATTTCAAGTATCTCATTGACTTTGTTGAATGAAAGTGTGCAAGACTTGATGCAATTTTTGACACCTACTTGAGCTTTGAGCCTAAAAGCATTCATCATATATATGCTTGTACATATCTTTTTGTTGTGTGTTATCAAACATAGCTTGTTTATGTTATAACTTGCCTTTGAATATGTGTTGAGACCACATTTTTGATGAATTTATGTATAAATATGATGAGGGCATTTAGGATAATCATTTTTTACCTAAACAAGCCTACCTTAATTTTTATCCTTAGAAAACCAAGTTGGGCCTTATCCTTTCTTCTATTGCATAATAACCTTACAAGCCAAATTTCCCTTTTTGTTGTTGATATCCTTAATGATTTTGAACCGCTAAATTGAAGGAATTGTATCGAGCTTATTTGCATATGATTTTGACTATTTCCATGAAAAGTTAATTAGATGATTAAAGTTGCATTGTTTTGATTTTTTATAGAATGGAGGAGAAGTATAAAAAAAATATCCTCTTTGATGTTTTTTAAAAAAAGAAAAGAAAGACTAAGAAAGAAAGAAAAAAGAAAAAGAAAAAGAAAAAAACAAGAGAAAAGAAAAGAAAAAATGATTGAAAGAGATGCTATTTGAACCATCTTGATTAAAGTTGAAACTTGTGTGGATAAGTTTGTATGATTCCCTTTAATTTATTTAGCCAAAAAGCTTCTTCTTGTCATACCTTACCTAAGTCACGTTACAACCCATATAAATTCTCTTTGATTTATGCATTTTTATTTTGTTTAGTCGTAGAGATATGATTCTTGAGTAAGTTTATGAAAATAACTTGATACGTTTTGATTTGTGAGATTAATGAACCTTAAACAATTTGAATATATAGAGTGAAATCCTTGAGAGGGTGTTAAGTCTTGTTCATTTGATTTTGATGGAATTGATGAAATGCTATGTTTTAACAGTATGTCTTATGAGTGTTTATTCTCTCGATTGTTATTTTATCTTAACCCTTAAATGTGAATTAACTTTTGGATGACATGAAAGGAGATGAGACGTTGTTGTGAAGGTGATTAATGTATTGAATTGATGTATGCTTGAGGACAATCATCAATCCAGTGTGGGGGAATTTGATAAGATCTTATCTTGACACATTATTTGATATTATCTCCTTTGTTTTAAATTTATTTTGGTGCTTAAATATTAAAATTATTGTTTGTCTTATTTTAGGAGATGAAAAGTGGAGATTGCATCAAATTGGGACACTATTAGTGATAATCACAAAATTTGGATAAAGTGAAGAGATTGTTGCAGTGGATAAGACTGATCACTTGAAGAGTTAGAGTTAAACTGGGAAACTTCCTTCTATCCTTATCATGCAGGAATTTGAATTTGTTTTAGATAGACATCTTTACAAGGTAAAATTAGATTAGGATTATACTAGAAAACCCTATAAAAATGACATTCCTCACAAAAAAAAAGGTTATCTCTTCTTATGTTTTTCGTAATTCTTTATCTTTCTTTTATTTTTATTATTGGAGCAAAAGTCATGTGTGGCTAAACTCAATTATGATTCAAAAGGATTCGATATTATAGTTGTAACCTTGCGAGATTTTGTGTTTTAAACCTTTTATTCACATTTTAATTCAAGTATTTCTTGTTTTGAGTGCTCATATTTCATGAATGATTAATATTGATTAATCTGACAATTTAATTTAATATTGATTATTTTATTGCTATCCATGAATTCAATAATCCATAATTGTCTTGAAGGATTGGTATCAGTAGCAAATAGGTTATTTATAAAATTGTATATTTAACTTATGATAAACAAGAAAACTAAGCTGAATAATTGCAAATATCTCTATTATTTAATTTAAGGTTGGTGTTTTTCACTAAGCTTATTGCTATCATTTATTTGACATGTAATGCTATCATATCCAGCCAATGGATGATAAATTTTGGTTTGGATGCTGGGTTTAAACCAATTAATTTAGAAAATTTTGAGACTTATTACAACTATCCTAATATGTTACGGATTAACTGATTGAATTGTGAAAATATTCTTTTTAAACTAATAATCAATGTTACAATTAGACGAGATCTTTCCCTTAAATCGGAGTTTGGTAATCTTGACTTTCTCATTTTTATATTCAATTGATTTAATTTGATTTCTTATTAATCAATTACTTAATCAAACCCTTTTTTAATTTTATTAATTGAAATTAGGAAGCTACTATTTAGTTCTTTTGGGATTCGACCTAGTTCCACGACTATGAATCTAGAATTGTAAATTTAGTCAACCAGAGTAATATAGAAAG
This sequence comes from Erythroxylum subrotundum, assembly GCA_027563845.1. Taxonomy (NCBI): domain Eukaryota; kingdom Viridiplantae; phylum Streptophyta; class Magnoliopsida; order Malpighiales; family Erythroxylaceae; genus Erythroxylum; species Erythroxylum subrotundum. The sequence goes on from JAOQMQ010000196.1 coordinate 9,766,487, forward strand.
CCATTGTAACAGCTGGTTCTTGGCTCCAATGGCTAATTGGGGTCCCAAAATACTATAAATATGTGTTTTCCTATTGATTTTAGCATTAAGAATGTTTTGGATATTGTATACACACATTCCAAGAATTTTTATTCGTTTAAGCATTATTGTCTCGTATTTATGTGAGTGAGTTATTTTAAGTTATCAAGTGAATAGGTGGGACATTTTTTATTTGTAATATTTTGTTAGGGTGTTGCATATTGTACTTAAGAGTGTTCCAGGAGGGATTAAGGTTCCTCTTCACCTTAAAAGAAGATTGTTAGAATCTTTTTACTGAAAATGATTGTACGAAGGTTATTCTTCACCTCAAAATAAGAATTATATCGAAATTCTAAGAAGAGTCTAGGGAGTGGACATAGGTAAGGGTTGTTTTTAGAACCACTATAAATCAATTTGCATTCTTAGCTCCCTATCCTCTTTAAATTATTGTTTAATTATTTGATTATTTTATATTAAGTAATTTCCCTATACTTATTTATAATGATTATTGTTAATTGAGTATATTATTAGAAAAAATTTTGAATTTTGTAAACACTCAATTCACCCTCCTCATTGGGTTCCATTAGGGACTAACACCTTTAAAAGAAGATATTGAAAATTATAAAGTATTAGGACTGCAAAATATTCCTTACCTTAGTTTCGTGAATAAGATATATAATTTTGGAACTCAACTAATTGTTTAAACCCACCACCATCGTACCTTTCCATTCGAGGATGCTATCTTACCACTAGTGTGAATTAGACAGTAGGTTTCCTTAATACATCTAAGTCATTATATCTTGAATGCAATGATCTTTTCTCTTACATGTGCTTAATTTCTTCTCATAAATATGTTTGCACCTGAGATAGCACTAATGTATAAAGTATAGTACTGATGATCCTAAAAAGTGCATTAGTCTTAATATTCTCCATATAATCAATATCAAAGTCATAACCAAGTAATTTAGGAAAAAAATTATGCTAGAATGAGTTGTTCTTCCTTTGTTTCAATATAAATTTGTGATTATTATGGTTAGTGTTAATTATGAATGGTTTTAACCGAGGTAAGGATTCCAATATTTAATAGTCATCACCACTACTAGAATTATTTTTCGTAATTAGACAAACACTAATATTTTGGCACTAATGACTTGATCACAAAGGTAAAAGAGTGCCCTTCTTGTATCAAGAAAACTTCTATTTGATTATCACAATAGTCAGTTTTCAATGTTGAACGGTTTGGAGTAGTCAGGAAGGGCTAATATTGATGTTGTGGTCAATGTTCCTTTTAGTACTTGGAATGCTTTTTTATCCTTCCTTATCCATTTAAATGCATTCTTCCTTAGTAAATCAGTCAAGTTGCTTTGATATTAAAATGTTTGATGAACTTTTTATAATAGCTTATTAAACCCAAAATCCCTCTTAATTCTTTCACATTCTTTCTAATAGGTTGTTAGGAAACTAACTTCACCTTTATAAGATCAATGGCAACACCTAAAGTATGGATGATGTATCCTGAGTATTTTATTTGCAATGCCCCGAAGATACAATTGCCTCCTTTGGGCAAGAATTGATTATGAGATAGGATTTTCAAAGTTACTCTATGATGCTTTAAATGATCCGTAAATGTTTGGTTATATACCAGAATGTCATCAAAAAATATGAATATGAATCTTCTTATGTAAGTTCTAAACAATTTATTCATTAAACTATAGAATATCTAAGGAGCATTAGTGAATTCAAAGGCATCACTATGAACTCATAGTGTCCATGATGAGTTCTAAATACATACTTGCGAATTTTGGGAGGCCATTTATGTTAGACCCCTAAGTCCAGACTGCGGGATCGTGCGAGTGTTGGCGAGCCTTGGCCAATGCTTAGTACACAAGTCGGCACGAGGAAAGCGTGATGACGAGAGAACAAGGTAAAGTCTTGCAAGTAGGCGAGCAAAACCCGAGGAACTTGCGAAGTAGGAGAGGGATGCAGGAAGTATCGGCGTAGATCTCGAGAGTAGGCGAGATTCAATACGCAAGGGCACGCGTTGGTGCACATTGGCGGAAATCTTCGACGAGATGTAAGATTTGGATGCGAGGCCACGTGGAGTTGGAAAACTAAGTCATGCGAGACTCGAGAGTGCGCGAGAAGGTACAAAGGTAGGTAAGATTCCGCGAGGATGCGCGAAGGCATACGAGCGCGACGAGGCGCTTAAGCACTTGACTTCGGCGAGGCAGGTCGAAGGTATGTGAACTATGCGAGGTTTTATGCTAACTCGGTTTATGACTTGTACTTAGTCATGGAGCGACGAGACAGCATCATGCATGAGCTTGATCATGGAAAATGGACTTGTCCATGGACGTGTGTTGATGGACTTATGTGCGGATAGGCCGTGGTGAAAATACATCAGCAGTGACGTGGCAGCTATGGATGATGTGGCACATGATGACGTGGCGGATAAGATCACGAGTGGATGAACATCATCTTTAAGAGATAAAGATCAAGTGGAAGGATCATCTGAAGATAGAGGAGATCTTCGTGGATAAGGATAATCTTTCCTAGATAGGGTAATCTTTTAAATGTGATGTAACTTAATCCTATGAGATAAGATAGGATAAGATTGTGAACTTTGCTAGTAGAGTTCTAGTATGACTCTTAGTCAGCTGGAAGATCCTATAAATAGCTCATTAGTGTTGAGACCTATTCAGTATTCACTCTTAGAGAGAAATCACTCAGAGGAGAGAGCTTTAAGAGTTGAGAGCTTTTGGGGGGAAGTTCTCATTGTAAGGGCTTCGAGTAGGGAGTTCTTTGGGTGCTTCGAAGAGGAGGTACTTAGTGACTTGTACTTAGTGAAGGTGCGAGAGCCACAAGTTTTCGATGGTAAACAGAATGCCAAGGAACTCGAAAATTTTCTGTGGGATATAGAGCAGTACTTTACAGCGGCAAAGGTGGCGGACTCAGAGAGAGTGTTGATCACAGCAATGTACCTAGTGGGTGATGCGAAGTTGTGGTGGAGAACGAGAACCTTCAACAATATCAATGCAGGTAGACCTCCCATCGACAATTGGGAGAAGATGAAGAAGAAGCTAACGGACCAGTTCCTACCTAACAACACTTCATGGCTCGCGAGGGAAGCTTTGAAGGGGTTGAAGCAAGACGACTCGGTGAGGGAGTATGTGAGGAACTTCACATCGGTGATGTTGGACGTGCAGAACATGTCGGAGGAAGACAAGTTGTTCAACTTCATTAGCGGCTTGCAAGGTTGGGCACAAATGGAGCTTCGGAGGCAGAACGTGAAGGACCTCCCTAGCGCAATAGCGGCGGCAGATGCCTTGGTGGATTTCCAATTGCCACCACCAATTCTAACCTGCGGAGAGGGCAAGAAAAATGGTGGAACCCGGGATGGTAGGGAGAAAGGCAAAGAGAAGGTGGGAGAATCTTCTCAATATAAGAAGAAGCAATCGAAGGGGAAGGTTGCATGCTTCATTTGTGAGGGGCCGCATTTTGCTCGAGAATACCCGAAAAAGAAGAAGGGTGAGGAGCAAATGAACTCCATGGTCGCGAAGGACAAAAGAGGGAGCGATAAAGATGACTTGGGACAAGGAACCATGAACAACATTGCCTATATAAATTGTATAGGCCTCGTGGAGGAGAGCCCATGCAAAGATAAACTCGACGGAAAGAGATGGCACGAGAAAAAGATGTCATTGAAAGAGAAGGCTTGCTCCAGTCTTCGACAGTTGACGAAGGAGTCTTTGAGGGAACCGCTCGTGGAGGAGTGCCCGCAGATTATTTCGACGAGGGAGTCGAATTCTTCTAGTGGGGGTGGTTTGTTAGACCCCTAAGTCCAGACTGCGGGATCGTGCTAGTGTTGACAAGCCTTGGCCAATGCTTGGCACGCAAGTCGGCACGAGGAAGGTGTGTTGACGGGAGAATAAGGTAAAGTCTTGCAAGTAGGTGAGCAAAACCCGAGGAACTTGCGAAGTAGGTGAGGGATGCAAGAAGTATCGGCATAGATCTCGAGAGTAGGCGAGATTCGATATGCGTGGGCACGCATAGGCGCGCATTGGCGGAAATCTTCGACGAGACGTGAGATTCGAATATGAGGCCACATAGAATTGGAAAACTAAGTCATGCGAGACTCGAGAGTGCGCGAGAAGGCGCAAAGGCAGGTAAGACCCCGTGAGGATGCGCGAAGGTATACGAGCGCGACGAGGCGCTTAAGCACTTGACTTTGGCGAGGCAAGTCGAAGGTATGTGAACTGTGCGAGGTTTTATGCTAACTCGGTTTGTGACTTGTACTTAGTCATGGAGCGACGAGACAGCACCATGAATGAGCTTGATCATGGAAGATGGACTTGTCCATAGACGTGCATTGATGGACTTATGTGGGGATAGGTCGTGGTGAAAACACATCAGCAGTGACGTGGCAGCTGTGGATGATGTGGCACATGATGACGTGGCTGATAAGATCACGAGTGGATGAACATCATCTTTAAGAGATAAAGATCAAGTGGAAGGATCATCTGAAGATAGAGGAGATCTTCGTGGATAAGGATAATCTTTCCTAGATAGGGTGTAATCTTTTAAATGTGATGTAACTTAATCCTATGAGATAAGATAGGATAAGATTGTGATCTTAGCTAGTAGAGTTCTAGTAGGACTCTTAGTCATCTGGAAGAGCCTATAAATAGCTCATTAGTGTTGAGACCTATTCAGTATTCACTCTTGGAGAGAAATCACTCAGAGGAGAGAGCTTTGAGAGTTGAGAGCTTTTGGGGGGAAGTTCTCATTGTAAGGGCTTCGAGTAGGGAGTTCTTTGGGTGCTTCGAAGAGGAGGTATTTGAGTCTTTTGTTAACATTTTGTTGAGAGTTAATGAAAGACGTAGCTTCGGCTACATTTAAAAATCTCATGTTGCTTTCTTTACTCTATTACACTTGTGTTCTTTTTGTGTGTGAGAGAAACACTTAAACACTTGTGTGCGCGTGAGGTGTTCGATAGCTAACGAAATTGTTCAGTGACATTCATGTGAGAAGGTTGAATCTTGCTTAAGCGGGCCTAAGTGGGATTGCCACACGAAGGCGGGCGCGGCTTGCAATAAAAGTTCGAGTCCGAAGAAAACCTTTGTGATAATTTACATATTTCATGATAATCTAATCTTAGATCCAACTTTAAGAACTAAGCAGTCTCATATAATGAATAGCTCCCCAACTATAAGAACGGGAACTTAATCTTTATTATGTTTTTCTTTTAACTCTCTATAGTCATGCAAAGTATTCATGATATATCTTCTTTTTAACCAACACCACTGATGAAAAAAAAAGGATTGTGTAGATCACTCTTTGTTTCAATAAGTCTTAAACCAACCCTTCAATGACATTCTTCTACAATCCTTTATATATGTGAGGTATATTAATTGCTTTAACCCCTTCTGTTAATAGGATCTTTTGATCATGGAACTTTTGGTGGTAAATAGGTTTAAATTACTTACGGGATTACCTTTCAATAGCACATGTTTGCCTTTCCAGTTAAACAATATCTTTTCTTTTCTAAAATTACAAAGAAATTCATTTAATATGGATAGCCATTGAACTTCCAAAATCATGTCACATCCCCTAACGGCAACATTAACGCATTAGTGGAAAAATGAGATGCCTTGTAATTGTCATTCAAATCTCAAATATAATTTATCATATGGTAATTAGAGTCCCCCACCCACTGTCACCTTAATATTTTTCTCCTCCTTGCAAATGTAATACCTTTTTGCATCAATACGGTATCCTAAAAGTTATGAGTAATTTTGTCTATCAATAAGAATGTTTATTAGTTTATCGTTATGTGTCCCTACTCCCTAATACTCACATTTGTTTAAAGTCTCCTATTGATACCTTTAACATATATCATACGCTTAGTGGGTAATTTGTTAGTAGGACAACAAGCTGAAGTAAAGACTTATATGCACAATCGCGAATCCTTCCCTTCTTCTCTGATAGTTATTTATCTATCATAAAGAATTACCATACTCGAAATATTTAGTTATAAACGTACATTCAAAGATTAAAAGATTATTCAATTTATTTTAATAGCTATTCTGGTTTAAATTGATTAAGTTAATAATTAATTAGGTAATTTTATAAATTAATATATTTTTATAAATAAATAAATAAATAGTTATTTAACAATTTTTTAATTAAAAATTTTTAACTTTTTTTGTCAATAATTTTTTAAATTATATTTAATTTTTAACAACTTTTAATACATTACGAAAAACTCTTCGGCTTCATAAACTTACATGAACAAGCCCGAAAAGTTGCAGTTTACATCTCCTTCACTTTCACTAACGCTATCAGTGTCTTTCTCGATTCATGTATTCCTATCCTGACATTTAAGATTCTTTCTTTCCCTTTCTCAAAGACAAATTGGATCTAACATTTCTCCTCAGACAAGCCAGTCTAGGGTTTTCAGTGTGAGTGAGCTACATGTCCTCGGAAGATATCTCCCTGCAAAACGGCCTAAACTCACAACTCGTCTTCCAAGATGAGAACTTGCGCTTCAATTGCCCCCCGACCCATCGCTGCCTACCCGACCCTTCTCCCAAAACCCGACAGCTTGCGGGTTTCATCGACGACAAGCTCTTCGCCTCCGACCGTTTCTTCCCTTCTCAATTCCCTCGAAATCTCTATCCTCATGACCGTCCTCACCAACCGCACCATACCAATTGGAACCCCAACGCTACCCACGCCAATGATTCCGGCTCCGACTCCGACGACGACGACGACGATCAAGTCGTTGACGATGATGACGTAGATGGGGATCAGGATAATGGAGTTGACGCCCTTGTTGCTGTTGACGACAATAGTAATAGTAATAATAACAACAATAATACTAATTCTAGTAAAAGCAATACTATTTCTAATACCGACAATAACACCACCACTACAACTTCGACTAATCCTCCTACTGTTAGTCTTGTCAAGTTTGGAAATGGAAATGGAAAAGCAAATCATCATTCCTCTTTCGGTAAGTTTACGTATCATCCCTCTTAATTTTGACTTCCGTTTGGAGATTCTCGATGTTCTGATGATATTTTGTTATGGTTTTATAGAATCAAGCCTGAAAGTGATGGTGGTGAAAGATGGAGGGAGTAGTATGGGGCATACTTCGAATAATGCGTCGGATACCGTAGTAGAGGCAGATGGTGAGATGTATTATTCACAGTATTTGCAGGCAACAGAAGGGTCTGGTAGTGGGGGAAAGGATATGGGTATAAATAATGGATGCGGGTTCAGTGGAAGAAAGGAGGTGTCTGCGTGTTCCGCCGAGTCTGGAGAGTCCTTGAGGGCCATTCTTTCAGACCCTGTCACGTAATTTTCTGTAATTCTGTATCTAATAGATGAGCTATCTTCTTATGTGGCGCAAGCGTTGTGCTTGGATTGGTGGGAGAATAGAATTCCTTATTTGTGTTACTAGATTGGTGTCAAGCTCTTGTTTTGATTATCTTGTTGTGAATGTGTTGTTTGTTAGCAGTTTTTTTTGTGCTGTGCATTTATGTTAACATGTGGATTCAGGGGAGCTTTAATGGATGATGCAATGATTTTACCTTGTGGGCATTCCTTTGGTGGTGGTGGAATACAACATGTTATTAGAATGGTACTTTCTCAGTCCATATATTTTTTAATTTTTGAAAGCATCCATTCTGATTATCTGGGTTTGTTAAATGGAATGAAAATGATTTCAGTAAATGTTTAATGTGAACTTGTGCTCAAAGATGAAAATTTCTGTATGCTTATTGACAAAATGCTTAATGAAATTGTGATTTTGGTACTATTGTCAGAGAATGCTTATTGCTTAATGAATTTATCTTTTAAAAATTGTGGGCCATTGTTCTGTTCATCTGGGACTACCTTTGGTTCCTACTTTTTGGTTGTTCTGTTCTTTTGATTGTGTATATTCGTATTTGGTTTTAAAACAAGATCCTGATTTAGTTATCACAATGCATTTTCAGAAAGCATGCTGCACCTGTTCACAGTCAATTGTCGAGGACGCAATATCTCCTAATCTCTGTGAGTAGTACATGTGGTCATGGTAGAAGGTTCATTTTGACTGGCTTAATATGTTCAAAAACCCCTAAAGTTACGCTGAGTACACATTGGTTAGATTCAGTTTATTACTTTGAGTTTTAGATGACAAATTGACAAATTCTATAAGCAATGGCATCATACATCGTGTCTCATGCCATTTTTTTTTCATATTAATTGATTTCATGTGTTTAAAGATCCTCAATTATCATTTTGTATAGAAAAAGGAATTAGTGTGCCAAACTGCAGTAAATTGAACTTGAAGGGATCAATACCAAGGCCTTTATTGTGTGTGAAGTCGGTTTATTGGGATGTGTAACGATTGGACACAAGTTCCTCTAGAAAACTTAGCATACTTTTTCTATTAACTGGCAAGAATGAATTACTGATGACATGAAATTCTAAGTGTCTCAAAGTTCTGTATCCCTCACATTGTCCCCTAATGAACAAACATATGCAGCTCTTCGAACTGCTGTTCAGGCTTTCCAACGGGAAGAGGAGTTACTATTTTATCGCTCAGCCAAAAGAAAGAGAGATAGGTTTGACCAGGTTTGTCTTGTTTATAGCTTTCATTATCTTAAAAAACATTCTAAAAGATCTTGGAAGTGATATGTTAGCAGATTGGCAGAAAAGAGTTGAAGTGTTGCTAAATTGGAATTAAATCTTTTGATTACATGCGTCCTCTTACATGTACTGAAAGCTGGAATAATTTAGATGAGTCCCCGGTGGCTTAACTGGTCCTTAGAGGTTCTCTTATGCGCTGGCCTTCTTACTTTTAACTGAAATTTTCTATGCTTCAACTTAATCTTGTTTCTTTTTCTGTCTGAAGCTAACAGCTGTTGTGAGCCACTGTATCCTGAAGTTGATGTGGCAAGTTCTTTTTTTCTGATGTTTATTGAAATTTTTTATGTAGGAAAAGGGCAGTTATGGTGATTCAACAATCATTGATCAACCGAGGGGCAAAGGTGTTCAGTTCCCATTTGCTGTGACAGACCGTGTTATTATTAAGGTTCTTCTGCAAACTGTCATGTTTCTTTTGCAATTCTTGTTTGTTAACCATCTGCACTCAACTATAAGGGGGTAATTGACTCAGGGAAACAAGAGGACACCAGAACGGTTTGTTGGACGTGAGGCTATTGTCACAACGCAGTGCTTGAACGGATGGTCAGTCAATTTCTTCCTTTTTTTATTCCTGCCAAAGTAGTATAATAAGGCTTTCAACATATTTTTCCAAATCAATTCAACATCTCATCTGGCTTCTGCTTGCATATAGTCACCTGAGTTTCCTAGAGTCCTCTAACAGGTTCTCTCTATTGGCATTATATAAATCTGCTGGCATGCGTTGATATATGGGATCCTAGTTTTTGGCTGGCACATTTTGGAAATCTAATAGTTAGAATAAGTTTATAGTGATTGATATTTTCAAGAATCATTAAGATAGTTTATTTTATTTGAAGACTACAGAGTTTATTCTATTTGAAGACTACAGATAACTATCTAATTAAACTGTTACGGTGTGTATTACAAGGGCAAACGTTTTATATATAGCAATTGTTCAGGAAAATGTTAGATACTTTTGGTTTAATTAACATATATCTAGCTGAACAATTACAACTCAAACATTGTAAACTAATTGGTGGTCAGAAAAGGAAACAGAATAGCACATCTTAAAGATTGTAATCCCATCAAGAATTACATTTAGTATTTTCTATTCTTATTTAATATATCTAGTTTAAGATATTCAAGACATCAATTCTTCATTTATCAAACCAATATATATATTTTCAAATTTCTAAGAAAGTTGTTAATAATTATAAAAGATATAGGTACTTGCATTGAAGAGTTTGGAAATTATGTTATGATATTTGAATAAACGTGAATGTATACGTTAATAATAACTTGTCCTTGTGTCTTAATTTAACTGGTCTATTTATGGTATGTTTAACCTAGTCTTGTGTGTGAAAAGGATGTGAAACTTTCTCTTTGTTTGAGTTCTAAATGGAGAATAGCAAAAAAGGTTGCTCTTTTTGATGTATGGGAAACCATAAAGACTCCAAATATTTGAATTTGGGTGGAGGCCTTCTTTATTACTAAGCTGCAAGGTTCAGAGGTAATAAACCAACTAAATAATACAAAAATTCATGTTTGTCCCTAATTAATTAACTAGAAGTTTGATAATTTGGATAGTTAGTTCTCGGGAAGACCCCCACCCCCTCACCACCCC
>JAOQMQ010000196.1:9819532-9836523 GCA_027563845.1 Erythroxylum subrotundum
TACCAAGAATGCCCTTCATTCATTCTTATAACATTAATACTTCAATTCACTTAATCTATGTCATACAAATCCTACTAGCCTTGACATAAATAATTAGCTCCAAAAATAAATCCATCAAACCTTATAATTCATCTAAATCATGCTTAATTCATCAAGAAAATTTTCGGGGTCCAACAGACATTCTTTTTTAAAATCTTAAAGTAAGGCATATAAGTTTCTTAATATTTGTAACGTCTATTATTTCTTAAAAATAATGTGAATTTAAAGTACTTAAAAGTAATACATGAATGATAAAAACCATCGCAAAACAAAATCCTTATTAATAAAAATACTTTTTAAAATTTGATTAAGAACTAGGAGTAGTTCTTAGCAGAAAAACGTGAATCTAAGTCAATAACAACTTTTATTTTCCTTTGTCTAATGTATGTTATGCTTAATCATCTCTGGAAGTTACATTATGAATTTCTTTTATTATTTTTACTTATTGATGAAAATAATTTTCAATCCTTTTATGTATATCAAATGATACTATTTTTATAAGAAGCCATATTATCCTTAGCACCAGCAAAATGTTCTTTCATTTTATAAATTCCTCCCTTTTTAGGCATTCTATTTCAAAACTATAGGAATTGGTAGACGAGATAATCTTTGAATTTGTTTAATGATGTAGTGAACATTTTAAGATCTATTCTAGATTTTTAAAAAAAGTCAATTCTTAGAGACCTACTAAATAAATGGGTCAAATTTGCAATACAATGTTACACCCATAAGCTAAAATTGAGTTAAACCACATTTTAGTTAGCTTGAAAATAGAAGTTTGTAATCTAAATGGCTCCTTCAACTAATCATCTATTGACAGAATAAATATTCATAAAACAAATAAAAAGCATAAAATTTCATAATAATACACAAAACTACATATTTAATAGCTATTATCCACTACCTCAAAAAATTTACATAAAAATGCAAAAATTTAGGAAATACTTTCTCACAAAAATAATAGTAAGCACATACAAAAGGAGATGTAAAGCAAAAAGGAGAGAATTGACATGAAAATGTTTAAAAAAACAAATGTTTATTAGCCTTTAACAGATACATTTAGTATTTTAGGCTCACTCCTTTTTTTACTTTTAGTCATTATACCAAAAGAACTAATTAAAAAGTCTTATGATAAGCTTTAAGCTTTTCCATTTAATTAATCAAAGATTGCGTGTAATACCAGATTAAATAAAGACAATTAGGACAATGTAAATTTGAGGTGAAATTGAAATACAAACCACAGTATGCAGGCATCTCATACAAAACATTTACGTAAAGATACATGCATATAAAACCATATATATATACAGCAACGAAAGCTTAACCAAAACCATAAATACCTCCAGCCATTGCCTCTCCACCGAAGATCTGGATGTCTCTGTGAAGTTTGGAGTTTCTATCCTCTTCCTTAAACAAGATAGATGGTGTACTCTAATGCTTGGCGAGAATAGGACCCAAAGCTAACGTTTTAAAAACCATACCTACTTAGTCTCTGCCCATCACAGAGAAAGAAGGTTGGGAATGTGGGCGACACCATGTGTGCGCAACAATGTGGGCGACAATGTGTTGTAAATGGACCATACAATCATAGGTGAACAGTAGGAAAATCTTACATTATCCCACTTAGTCTATTTAACCCAACACCACATATAACAAGAAATCAAATATATGAACCATGGCGATAGGTCATTTTATAGTGAGTATTATCTTCCATGTATTACATATAAAAATTTCTCATTACTAGCCCGACAACTTAATGAATAAACCATATGTTTATTCTAGGTCCAAACTTAACTAACATTTCTCAAAACCAATCAAAATATGTGTGCACAAAATTTATGAGAAAATATCAAACTGAATAAGAGTTCCATTAAATCAACAAATGTACAACAAAAATCACATTATGGAACCAAGTTCCATTTGCACTACGTGATTCTTAAACTGCTTAGGTGGCATGCCTTTAGTTAAAAGATCCGCAATCATCAAATCAATGCTAATATGCTCTACAACAACTTTTCTTTCCTTAACATGTTCTCTTATGGCTAAATATTTAATGTCGATATGCTTGCTTCGACTTCGACTCTTGTTATTTTCAGCCATAAAGACCGCAGCGAAGTTGTCACAATACAACTTTAATGGCTTAGAAACAACAACTCGAAGCCCAGATATAAAACTCTTCAACCATATACCATGCGAGGTGGCCTCAAAACATGAGATGAACTCAGCCTCTATAGTGGAAGTAGCAATCAGGGTCTGCTTGGCACTTCTCCAAGATATAGCTCCACCAGCTAGCATGAATATATAACCAAATATTGATTTTCCTTGAATCAATGCAGCCAGCAAAGTCTGAATTGGAGTATCCAACTACTTCCAAGTTCTCAGTTCGTCTGTACAAAAGCATGTAGTCCTTTGTGCCCTGAAGATATCTCAAGACCTTCTTTGCAGCTTTCCAGTGGTCAATTCCTAGATTACTCTGATATCTGCCTAACATTCCAATAACATATGCAATGTCAGGTCGGGTGCAGACCTGAGCATACATAAGGCTTCCTACAGCTGAAGCATATGGAATGTTCTTCATGTGTTCCCGCTCAAAGTCATTCTTCGGGCATTGATTCAAACTGAATCTATCACCCTTGACTATAGGTGCTACACTTGGTGAACAATCTTTCATCTGATATCTCTCTAAAACTTTGTTGGTATAGGTCTCTTGAGACAAACCCAAAATGCCTCGAGATCTTTCTCTATGGATCTTGATGTCAATGACATAAGATGCCTCACCCATATCTTTCATATCAAAATTCTTTGAGAAAAATTGTTTTACCTCATATAGCAAACCCTTATCATTAGTTGCAAGCAAAATGTCATCCACGTGCAACACAAGAAAACAAGTCTTACTCCCACTGACCTTCTGGTATAAACACTGGTCCATTATATTCTCTTCAAAACCGAATGAAGTGATAACCTCATGGAATTTTAAATACCACTGTCGGGAGGCTTGTTTTAACCCATATATGGATTTATTAAGCTTACAGACTAAATGCTCACCATCACTAGACGAGAATCCTTCCGGTTGTTTCATGTAAACCTCTTCCTCTAGTTCACCATTAAGGAACGCCATTTTCACATCCATTTGATGTAACTCAAGATCAAAATGAACTACTAATGCCATGATTACACGAAGAGAATCTTTCTTAGAAACAGGAGAAATTGTTTCCGTGTAGTCGATTCCTTCCCTTTGAGTGAACCCTTTGGCAACAATTCTTGCTTTATGTCTCTCAATGTTGCCTTGTGAGTCTTTCTTTGTCTTAAATACCCACCTACATCTAATGGTTTTCACACCATTTGGCAACTCAATGAGATCCCAGACTTGATTAGATGCCATAGAATCCATCTCATCCTTCATAACATTGTACCACAAGTTTGATTCCTTAGAACTCATGGCTTGCGAAAACGTTTCAGGATCATTTTTGGCTCCAACATTGTAATCTGACTCTTGTAGATACACGATATAGTCACTAGGTATTGTTGACCTTCTAACCCTAGTAGATCTCCTTAATGTTGCATTATCATCCTCACGAGGAACTTGTTGCTCAACCGGTTGTTGAACTGGTTGCTCAACGATTTCTGGTTGTTCCTCATTTACAACTTAATCTACTGGATTGATACTAACAGCTTGTGGAACTTTAGTAACTGGTTGTCCAATACCCGTTTCAACTTGAGGGGTATGGATGACAATCAATCAATCACTTGACCCAGAGGGTTCAGCTTCATAGTGGCCTTTTTCAGAAACTATGTCTGAAAAATGACCACTCCCACTAATCAAGTCATTCTCAAGAAATTTTGCATTTCTTGATTCCACAATTCTAGTGCTGTGAGATGGACAATAGAATCTATACCCCTTAGACCTTTCAACATATCCAATGAAATACCCACTAATGGTCCTTGGATCTAGCTTCTTCTCCTGTGGGTTGTAAATTCTCACTTCAAATGCGCATCCCCAAATGCATATATGCCTCAGACTTGGTTTCGAACCCTTAAACAACTCAAAAGGTGTCTTAGAGACAGCCTTGGTTGGAACCGGTTTAATATATACACAGCCGTCTTTAGAGCTTCAGTCCACAAGAATTGAGGAAGTTTTGTGTTACTCCTCATCTTTCTCACCATGTCCATTAAGGTTTCGATTCTTCTTTCTGCCACACCATTCTGATCCAGAGAACCAGGCATGGTGTACTGGATAACAATCCCATGTTCCTGAAGAAACTTCGCAAAAGGACTAGGTGCTTGTCCACTTTCAGTGTATCTACCATAGTACTCTCCACCTCTATCTGACCTCATGATTTTAATCACTTTTCCACATTGAGTCTCCACTTCAGCCTTAAACGTTTTAAAGGCATCCAAAGCTTCATCCTTAGAACGAAATAAATAGAGATACATATATCGCGAATAGTCGTCTATGAAGGTGATAAAATATTTCGAACTACTTACGTCCATGTCTGGACAACAAATATTTGTATGTATGATTTCTAACAGGTTTGTACTCCTCTTGGCACCCCTTTTAAACTTTTTAGTTTGCTTACCCTTAATGCAATCCATGCAAGTCTCAAAGTCAGCAAAATCCAAAACACACCCCTTCATTTACTAATCTCTTAATTCTCTCAATAGAGATGTGTCCTAATCGACGGTGCCACAACATAGAGGACTCTTCATTCACAACACATTGTTTCAATCTAGCAGTGACATGCATCGAACTATAGGCATCATAATTTTGCAATTGAATGGTATAAAGACCATCAAACAATGTACCATAACCAATAACTTTAGTTCCATTACATAAACTGAAACCAGAATCTGAAAAGTTAAAGGAAAACCAAAGGGTACAAGTCTTGATACAGAGATCAAATTTTTAGAGAAATTTGGAACATACAAGGTCTTCTCCAAGCACAAAATAAAACCACTGCTTAAAACCAAACTGCAAGTGCCGATGCCTTCCACATGTGAACTCGTCTTGCTTCCTGAATAGATGAAATGTTCACTTCCCATCAGCTTCCTTAGGTTTTGCATACCATGCAAGGTATTTGAAACATAGATTGTAGAACTAGAATCAATCCACCATGTGTTATGATTAACATTAACCATATTAGATTCATAACAAACTAATGAAATTTGAGCACCTTTCTTCTCGAGCCAGTCATTAAATTTAGTGTAGTCTTTCTTCATGTGTCTCCTCTTCTTACAGAAGAAACACTTTGACGGCTTCTTTATATCTGGTTGAGGAGCAACTTTGCCTTTTCCCTTATTTTTGGCATCATCATGCCTCTTCTTTCCTGAAACGGTCAAATTGACCCTTTCCCCCTCTTCCATCAACAACCTCTCCTCTTCTTGGACACACATAGTCAACAGCTCATTAATTGACCACTTGTCCTTATGTGTGTTATAAGAGATCTTGAAAGGACCGTATTGTTGAGGCAGAGTGCACAGAATGTAATGCACCAGGAAAGATTTTGATATTGTAACGTCTAACGCTTTCAGCTGAGCCGCTATGTCCCTCATACACATGATATGATCATGTATACCCTTTATCCCAGTAAGCCGCAAGGATGACAACTGCATAATCAAAGTGCTGGCAAGGGCCTTATCAGATGTATCGAATTGCTCATCAATGGCCTTTAATAGATCTCTAACATTATTATAATGTTTGACAGAACTACAAATACCAGCAGAGATCTTGGTCTTTATGAACATCACGGAGAGGCAATTAGACCTCTCCCAATTTTCATAAAGAGCAATAGCTACTGGAGTGCTGGTCTCAGTCATACTCGGTGGTTCGTCCTTCCTAATAGCATAGTCTATGTCCATCCAGCCCAAATGAAGCAGAATTCTCTCCTTCCACACTTTGTAGTTGTCACCTCTTAATTCGGGAATATCACACTTAATATCATAAATATTTTGAGTAACTGTAAATTGAGAAATAAAATATATATGCTCGTTATATATATTTCGAGACCAATAATAATTCATGATTTACTAATGTAAATCATGCATTTAATAGATGAATCTAGTGACATAAGACTTGCTTGTGGGCTAAAGTTCTACTCAATTCGATTCATCTGAAACGTTATGATAAAACTATTGGATTATGTTCCTTGTCTTAATTCCTGTTAGTAGATTAAGAAATATAATTCGATATTTTATCCTAATTAATCATACAAATATATAACAAAATTCCTGTGGGTAGATTTTATCATATCACGTATAATTAATTACAATTAATGATTTAATGTGATCTTAAAACTAAATATATAATTGTAATTAATTTGAGATGTTGTGGCTACTCCCAATTAATTAAAATCATATGATCTCTAACATTATCTTAAGCTTTAAATTAAAGCCTAAATATTTGCATCAATTAATAAATAATGCAAAGAAATCAAATATTAATGCACAAAATATTTAATCTAATTTTGCATGTATAATAATCATGAATTTATACACACAAAATTTTCAATTAATCACATGTAATTTGTGCAAAATTAAACAATTATAATATGCATGTCATAAACTTAAATTCTAACATAAGACATACATAATGAAAACTTAATATTATTCATAAAATATTAAGATCCAAAATGATTTTTATAATTAAAATCATAGTATAATAGGTTAGATCTGAATTAACCCACTTTATCCCTAATATTAATAAAATTAATATTAATAATTTTAATTTTTATATAAAAAAAGAAAAAGAAAAAGAAAAAACGAAAGTCGGGGTCGTCTTTAACCTCCAGCCGGGTCGAGTGTGACCTGGCTGGAACCAGTTGGAGCCCCGACGCTCCAGACCAGCAGAGGACGCCGGCATTTGCACGGAGGCCGGCTTTGGGACGACGTGGACGTTGCAAACCGCACGAGACGTCGGAAAACCAACCATGCAACGTTCCAAGAATGATCGTCCGAAGCTCCATGTACTGTCGTCGTCCCTCCTCCTCCTTCGGTCCAGACAACGTCGCGTGCTCCATGGATGTTGAAAAAACACGACTCTAACGTCTCCAGAAGGTACAAAATGTTGAAAAAATTCAACAACCTCAAACGTATATATTCGGCTGCAACTTAACCAAAACAGAGACAAATTTTTCGATGGTTTCTAAGGCAAGACAGAGGTAATCTGTAGCTCTGATACCAAATGAAATATAAACCACAGCATGCAAGCATCTCATACAAAACATTTACGTAAAGATACATGCATATAAAACCATATATATATATGTACAGCAACGGAAGCTTAACCAAAACCATAAATACCTCTAGCCATTGCCTCTCCACCGAAGATCTGGATGGCTCTGTGACGTTTGGAGTTTCTATCATCTTCCTTAAGCAAGATAAATGGTGTACTCTGATGCTTGGCGAGAATAGGACCCAAAGCTAACATTTTAAAAAACATACCTACTTAGTCCCTGCCCATCACAAAGAAAGAAGGTTGGGAATGTGGGCGACACCATGTGTAGGCGACAATGTGCTGTAAATGGACCATACAATCAGGGACGGAGCCACAGTGGGGCCAAGTGGGGGCACTTGCCCCCACTGACTCCAAACAATTTGACATTGAAAATTTATTTTTTAAAATTTTAAACTCATAAAAAAATTAAAATTTTCCTCTTATTAAAATTTTGCCCCCACTAAATTTTTTTTGCCTCAAGTAAAATTTTGCCCCCACTTAAAAAATTTTTTGGATCTATCCCTGCATACAATCATACGTGAACAGTAGGAAAATCTTACATAAATAACTTTAAAGATCATTGTTACCATCAAAAAGCCAAAAAAAAAGGACCGAAAGCCGAATAGTATTTTCAATTTTCATAAGGAGACTCTTTAAAAAAAAGTATTATGAACTCCCAATAAACATGTCGGGAGGTTGGGATATGCCAGATGAGTTCTATAATATTGTTTTAGAATAGGGTAAGCTTAAATTTTATTTTAAAAGCTTTCACTTGCTTTTGGAACTGAAAAGCACTTTCTTTCTACAAAACTCTTTTCCGTTTCTTTTAGAGACAAACAAATTTAGAAGGGAGTATTTAATAGTAATTTGAGAACATATCTCAATTATTATAGGAAGTAAGATAGAGAAAAAGAATGACAAATTGATGAAAAAGGAAGGCATGGAAAGAGTTATGGATTAGGAATAGAAGGTTTAAGGATGTTAATTTTAATAATATACAGTTGGTAATTTTAAATACAAAGACAAAAAAACTCCAAATTAATGCATGAAATAAGAAGTGGTCTTTACGAAAAATTAATAATTAGCAAATTATTGTGGAGTGTAAGCGTATAATATTTTTATGTGAGAGTTGAAAAAGACAAAACTATAATGTATATTCACAAAATTAAAGGAGTGTAAGAAATTGTCAACTTACCTTCTTTTTTTTAGTTTGGGACGGATTACTAAAAGGTAATCCGGGCATTGATTGTCATATATTATTATGGCATAACATCAAAAAGATTGAAATAAAATTGAAAATATTTGATTAAAACCAATTAAAATAGAAGCTCACTGATAAGCAATGTTATGAATACGTACCGGACTTGATATTAAATTGGATTTTGATACGGTACTATACCAGTATTAGCCAATATCGGATACCGTTTCGGATAATTTTTTAATTTTATAAAATAGTCCCTAATTTTTTTAAAAATTTTGCAAAATAGTCCTTCAATATTGTACTGTATAATTTAAATCAACCTTGCCTCAAAAAATTATAATAATAGAAATTTTAAATAACATTTTATTTATTTTTCTTAATATTATTTTCACATATTCCACATATAAATAATAACCACAATTAAAATAAAAAGATTGTTTTATCATCATAGAAATATAAAATTAAGATCAATACAAAGTATTTAAAATATTACAATTTATCATATAATAAATAATAATTAAATCAAAATATCAAATAAAAAGAATAATTATTATCAATAATAACATATAATTTCTATCTTAATATTTAATTTTCAATAATAAAATATATATTTTATCTTAATATGTAATTGTTATTAATAATAAAGTATTTTTATATTTATATTAACAATTTTAAAAAGAAATAGAAAAATTTGAAGCATCTTAATTTTCATTTAAACATATTTTAATTATTCTTTGTAGAAAAAAATATAACTATTACTTAATATATAAATTTAAATGTTATATTATTAATAACAAAAAGAGACGATGATAGTGAAGAAGAGAGAGAGTAAGAGTGAGAAAAATAGAAGAAAAAGAAGGTAGTTGACTCGAGTTGACGCTGAGTTTGCAAAAAAATTTGGGTTAAAAAATTTTTTTTTTTTGCAAAAATGCCCCTAGTTTTTTAAAATTTTTTTGTACCAATCGATATATGATCGGTATTTCAAATACCGATAATACCGGTCAGTACTAAACGAAATAGGCTGATACAGGCCAGTACTTTAACTCGGTACCGAAACATCCCTTTTTGTACTGTTTTCAGCCGATACATACCGTACCGGTCGGTACAGTACAAGATTCATTACACTGGTGATAAGGATTGAAAAATAAATACTTATTAAAACCATGGAAAGTCTTTGACATAATACGCTTTTTAAGCCTTACAAATACATGAATATTATATTACTTTGCGTATTAATTTGTGAATTTAAAGTTTTCTATGCACAGTCGTATAATGAAATAGTTAAAGAAAATATTACCTAATGTATTGTATGAGGAATTTACTTTATTGTCTTGATATATGAATGTATGTACATCTATTTGAAACAAATGATAACGCTGGAGATACTATGCTTCTAATAATAAACTCAATTTATGATTCAAAAAATAATAATAAACTCAATTTAGCTTCCTTAAGGCGAAATTGAATTAAAACTTTGTATTTTTCCAAAGGAAGATAGCCGCATGAACACATATGGACTTGTATTACGGAAAAGGAAATGAAATAGAAAGAAAAATAAAATATAAGTTGTTGAACAAAAATGTAATAGGTGACGAGGAAAAGTTTTTAGAAGGGATGCTGCCACGTAGTCATGGCTGATGTGGCAATATCGTGCCAGATGTAGAATATCTTTGTTGAGAAGGCGTCAGGCGTGTGTTCGCTTTTTGACATGTCCGTGCCACCACGTGCCCAACTGCGTTTGCTCGCAGTATCCACACATTCTCCACGTTACACCCCACTGGATGTCGTCAATTCCCTCATCCAACGGCCTATATCAATTTTCCCTTTGTAACTTATTGGTCGCGTGTTTTGCGCCTCTCACGCAACTTCGATAGTACCAAGAACTCGTGCGCTTATTATTTAACGTGTGATGTTGCGCCAATACACCGCAATTCACCAAGCCCAACGAACGACAAGCGTTGGATTTATGCCGAATATCAAGTAAGAGAGCTGGTTGGGCATTAATATTTAATAGAGACCAAGAGAAAGTTAGCAGAAGAGAGTAGTGTACACGCATGGGTAGAGGATTAGATTTGGTGGAGGTGACGTCAGCTGAGAACCCATTACCAGGTCCAGGTCCAACAATAACACGGAAAGTCTTAAAGAAGTGTTAACCAATCTTGACCGTCCAAACTCCGTACCCATATTGCATCCTTCTGTTTTCCTTTTCCCCATCTGATTCTTCTGTACTTAACCAACCAACCGCGTGAGGTGATATAGATACCTTGAAATCACCTCTACGCCAGTTTTATTATACCCCTGAAGCTGTACTCCGTTAAGATCTTCTCATTGATTCCAAGTTTTATATAATATATTCCCCAGTACCAACCCAACCCTTTAATCTCTGTTCCTCCTTCGATCATTCAATCTTATATATACCAGAAAAACAATCTGGGTAGTATCCTTTCTTTCGTTCTTCGGTTGAAAGCTGTTATTGGTTGTATATTTCTTTCAGAATCCCATTTCTTGTCCCACCGGCCATCTTTATATATATTATTCATCTAGATGGCGTCGGTGGGCAATAACATTCACTGGGGAGGAAGCAACTTGTTGAGTCGGCGACTGTTGTCCCAAGATCAGAATGTTATGCTGCGGACGTGTTGCGTGGCAATACCCGAGAATTGTGAGAAGCATAAAAAAGGATGGAGATTGAGGATCAGTAATGGGATATCGAAGATAGAAGGAGCATCATCGAAGACAGCGTGGGATTCTTGTTTGCGCAAATACGACAATGGAAAGGCAAAGGAAAAGATGGTTGGTGGAGAGAAGTTGGATGAGTGGACAAGAGGTTCGGTGGTGGAGATTGTGAAGAACTTGAGGGAAGCGCCGTTGCTGGTACGAGTGTACTCCAAGAACAATGGCGAAACAACGACGCTGAAGACGGAGAAAGCTGTGGAGCAGAACTGGGCTAATGTTATTGAGAAGTGGAGAGAAAAAGGGACTCCAATTCCAGAGGGTTTGATATTTGTGGAGCAACTCGGTGAAGAAGAAGTTGTTGTTGATCATGATCATGGCGGTAAAAACGATGGAGGAGAACGAGGAAACGACATCGTAGGTGGGTCATGTTTTGGAATACTGGTTCAAGGGAAAGGAGTAGAATATGGGCCAGTGTGCTATCTGTTGAAGACAAGCAGTGGTGGATCTGGGCTTGGGGGCACGTGCTGTACTCACTTCTGTCTCGTGAAGGTTAAGAGCTTTAGAGAGACTGCCATGTCCCAACTCAAGAATTGCTGGTTGGTCCAATCCCAGTGATCCAACACCAACTCCCCTATTTCTTAATGATACTTGTTTTCATTTCCCATTATTAAGGTTGATGGGTGCAATGATATCATTTCCAACTTGTAAATGACATTCATTACCAAGTTTTTAGAGTTGTTTCCGTCGGTGTCATCTTCTCAAAATCCTTACTCATGCTCGCATCAGTTATATATTGTACTGTGTTTAGCTGAAGCAATATCAATGCAGCATGTGAAGCCTTATTATTTCCTGTGTGGAGTTGAATTATTTGGTTTTGTAATGATGTTAATCTTTGCCGTGATAGTGCCTATGATTAATGTTTGAGACATGGACAAAGACAGGAGGAACTTATTGGATTTGAACTTCAAATGGGAGGATGTCTGGTATCTATCTTATTAAGGCATGCCAATGGTTGAAAGGCATACCTTTATTCGTTTTGAAACATGACATCTTCCAACATTATGTATAGTTTAATGTATTGTAGAAGTTATACATTAAAGTCTAAAGATCTGAAAAACTATCCGCACCCACTTTCGTGGTCGTAGTCCAGTGACAGCAGAGGCACCAGTTCTCAACCATTAGGGGTAATTTAAATACTGATTACAATTTACAGCTATAATTCACCTTCCTCTCCATGTTAGTATTAAAGAATCCTATATTTTACATCATTTTAGCAATATTCTTAATTATTTAATAATGACAAGGTGAATATGATAACATTTAAAAATAGGTGGTGCAAATTATAATAATTTCAATTTTTGAAATTCATTAAATTACAAAAAAAAAATCTTAACATATTTTTAAAAAAGTAAAATACTTTTTAATTGTAATATCTTGTATTAAATTTTATATTTAATAACTTATAACATTTTAAAAATTATTTAACTTGAATCTCAAATTAGTTCAATCTTCAATTCTCAATTTTAAGAAAAATGTATATGTTAATTTTTTTAAAAATAAATTGAGCCCACCATTGTTGTCATGCCATTTTAAGTGACAATAGTGGGTCCCTCCACTTATGAGCACTTTTTAAAGAAAATTAGGGATGAAATGCCTTATTCCTAATCTAAACTATCGTTTTCATGTGGACTCTCTGAACCGTGTGATGCTCTCACCCTTTTCGCTTTCCAAGTCGATCGAAGTTTCCCTTATTTCCATACATATTTCATCCGTAATTCTCAATCTAGACCGTCGGCTTCATCTGGACTTTCTCAGTTGCGTGGTTGCTTTCTCCCTTATCTTCTTTCTTAATAAATGCCAAGGCAACTTTGGTAAGTTAGATTAAAGTTGCTTATATTCATTTATATCTTTGATACTTCTTTCCCTTTGCACTTTCTTCTCAATTAGAAATCAAAGACTATTTTTGCCAAGTTTTGGTACATCCTTCACTTGATTATGGTAAAAAGTATGAATATATGCTTCTAATTATTATCTCATCTTCAATTTAAGGGGTTGTTTAATTTTATTATTGTCTTTCTGTTGTGATTTTTTTTCTTGTTTCAAATAAAAATAAAAATATATTTAAGTGGTAGTGCCAATATATTTATATTTTTATTATTAATAATAATTACATATTACATGAGACTTAAAATAAATTAAAATTAACTAATTAATTAATTAAATTTATTTTAAGTCTTATGTAATATGTAATTATTGTTGGTAAAAATTCTCATAACACATTTTTGGCTTTAAAACTTATATACAATTATAGTAATTTTTTGTGAAATTTTCAAACATCCATATTTGATCCTAAAATTTCGAAAATCAAAACTTGGAAGATTTCACAAAAATTACTATAATTGTATATAAGTTGTGTTACGTACTAATTAATTAATTAAAGTTATTTTAATCACTTATATAATATTTATTAATAAAATTATTATATTTTATTAAAATAAATAGATTAATATTTTTATTTATAAATTAATTTTTTTGATAATATATGTTTTTAATTATTAAAGTAAATTTTATTTGGAATTTATATATTTTAAAATATTTCAATTTTGAATTATATTTATTAAATAATTAAATTGGACATATTTACTTGATGGTAAATCATATTTAAAAAGATAATAAGAAAAAATTAATTTTCATAATTTTAATAAGTTTTGAAAAAAAAATAAAAACTAAAAGCTAAAACATGTTTCTTTTACTAAATTTGAAAACAAAAATAAAATTTAAACACGAAACTAAAACCAAGAAAACCTTGATGTAGCATAATTTATAGAAAGCTACTTGTAGCATAATCTTGATTGGGCTATAAATTATGGATCATCTAGCAGTTCCACTTGTAATAATTATTAAAAACAACATTGTTTTTGTAGTTTAATTGCATTTGAAGGACTTCAAAGAGTGAATATAATTAAGGAAAAATATTTTTTATGCTCTAATAACCCAATGAGTTTGTTGTACATTGTTTTAAATTCAATTAAGTTGTATAAGAAAACAGGGAGCTGATCCGATGGAGATAACGTTTAGCTATGAACGACTTCCGCTAGTTTGCTACTTATGTGGTATAATCGAGCATAGCGAAACCAACTGTCTGAAATTGCTTGAAAGGTCGGAGGAGGAGCACTGCTGGGAATGGCCGGAGGAAATTCAGGCAGAAGTGAGAGCCCGTAATGCACAAAAATCGGTGCAATGGAAGCGAGATCCGGGGACTGATTTTGGCGTTGATTTTGCAACAAATCCGGCTCCCAAATCCTTTCCTTCTGCAGCTCAGAATCCCCACAGAATAGGAAACAAATTTTCATTTTATCCTAAAAAGATATCATCGAAATCCCCTGCCACTCCTAGATTAGACGTGGGCCACATTCCTCCTGATTTTAGCGGAGATCAACTTGAACTGTCGGGATTTAATACTTTTCCATTAGAGAAAGAAGCGTCGATCACGACTATTGAGGAGTGCAAAAAACGACCCCGTCAAGGAAGCACAAGCATTATCGTTGTCGAAGAGATGATTACAGATGATCAGATTCAGTCCAACCCACCAAACCCATTACCAGCGGCCGGTCTTGCTCAGCAGACCCGCCGAGAGCCATGAGTTATATTGCTTGGAACTGTCGTGGAGTAGGCAACCACCAGACAGTTCGTGCTTTGAAGGACTTAGTTAGGATCAATAAGCCTTGCATTTTATTTTTAAGTGAAACTCACTGTCTATCTTTTAAGCGACATTTCCTTCACTTGTCCTTCCAATGGACGCGTAGGATTGCTAATAAGGCAGCTCAGTCACTAGCTAGGGTGACCTTATTACATGCAAACTCACAATACTAGAATGCTCGTCCCTCTTGTTTAGATTCCATTTTAAATATCGATAATTATGTTGCTCTTGTCGCTGATGGAGAAAGGCTAGTAGGTTCTGGGTGTACAGGGTAAGCCTGTTGACTTGGGTTAGTTTCGATGCCTTTCCAATCAATGTTTTGCTTTGCGTTAGTAACGTTTACTTAAAAAAAAAAAGTTGTTAGTATGAATTGTGCAACATTTTTCCTAAGTTATTGTGCTTCTTATATTGAATGTTATACTTAGTGCAAGTAAAGAAATTTGTTTTTTTATCCATTAGTACAGAGAGTAATTTCCTGAAAGGTTATCTATGATATTCAAAAATTAAGGAAAGAAAATGTATATACTAAAAGAGACTAAAACAAGACAATTGGAGTTGATCATGAAGATAAAGTTATTAAAGAAATGGTGTTCAATTGAAATTGAGGAGCAACTCAATAGTATGAAGCTTGAAATTGATTTGTCGGTGAGAGAGAAGAAAGAATTGAGGTTAATGTTAACCAATGTTATTGTAGGATTTGTTGTAATTTTTGTTCTATGATGTCGGAAGATAGATGTACGTGTCAGTATATTTGCTCTCAATTTGAGTGGTAAATATGTGTTGAATGAAAAATTTAAAATAAATGATAACTATTTTAAAGTAATTGAACGTATGCTTATAATATTATGGAAAAAAAATATACCTTTATATGGTAACTTTCTTTATAATATGCTAGTTCAACCTGAACATATATAATGAATGTGAAATAAAGAATTGAAAGTCAGTGGATCATTACATTTAGCCAAAATATAAATTCACACAATATATATTTCATGGATGAGTTTCCTATCGTAAATTACAAAATATACAAAATTGAGAATCTATAAATAAGTAACCTAAAATAAGCACATCATATTATGGTCAATTATTCATAAATAATAGTAATATTATTAATATGGTTAAGTATTCCCTCTATCAACTTAATTTTGCCCACTAGTTTGAGAAGATGCCCACTATCCACACTACGACCTCGCTCCAATATTGCTCTCCTCCTAATTGTTGTAGCTTGCAATTGCTTGAAGTAATGTTGGATTTTCTTTTGAACCTTATTCCTATTGTTTGAAAAGATAACCTGAAGGTTTTTGAATCAATATGGCCATATTTTATTATTTATATGCGTAGAGCTACCAACCCGTGAAGGGATCACTGATTAGCTTTTATTACATACATTTAATATAGAAAATGAAAGACCTATTGCTTCAAGAAAATTGAGAACGAATAATTTTGCCTAAGATTTGGTTAGAAAGGAAAGAATACAAATTTGATAAAAGTATGCTCAATGATTTAAACATAACATAATGAAATGAATCCAGAAAAGATGGTCTAATTATCTAAATGTCCTACTCAAGAAGTGGAAAAATAAAATAAAATAAAGTGATCTAAATAAAGAGTGATTGATGAAATTAGGTTTTATTGACACTTTCTCCATAAACTCTTTTCCCACAATCACATGTCATAATGAAAAAATATATTAAGAGGCTTATCATTGACTAATTTTTCAACTTGGAACTTTGTATTAGTGTATTCATGCTTAAAATATCAGACCAAATTATTCTTAAGACCACTACTTAGGCTTAGTTTATTCAAATTAAAGTACTATTATTTTTTATCTCATACATTTATAGAAAAAGTTATCTTAATTAACTAGAGTTAAAGAGAAAAATATTAAAGAGACAATCATAACTGTTGGACCAAATTAGGTTTGATACATGATTTTTATGATTAAAAAATATGTCACTCCTAGTATTCTTATCTTTAGTGATATTAGTGTGATAATATATGAAATATTAGGGTTAATTAAAGGTTAAGTTAAGCAAAGAAGCCAGTTGAATCAATTGAGTAATCAAAGAATGAAAAATAAGCAAAGTGAAGCATATATTGAATCAAGAAAAGGAATAATCAAGCGTATTAAGACTTAAGCAAATCAATGTAATACTTTTTGTAAC
>JAOQMQ010000196.1:9849830-9863672 GCA_027563845.1 Erythroxylum subrotundum
AAGGCAAAGGATTTGGATACACGAAGAAGGAGAGGATAGCGCAGCGAGGATTTAAAGCTGTAGCAAAGGAGTCGGTAATACTCCTGATCTTGTTTATTTTTTATTATCCTTATACCATATCATGTATGGATTGGCATGTTGATTTGGATATGTTGCTTCCGCTGTACGTAATGATTTCTTAAAAGTTTTGAAATCTACCGTTTTTCCAAACAAAGCATGTTTTCTTTTTCCGATCCAACACATGTTTCCCATACCTCTCCATGTACATGTATATTACTTACAAAAGAATCTTGGTACCTTATGAATAGTTATATTATGCTCATACAAATAAAACCAAACTCTTTTGTTTTATTAATAATAAATATTTTCATTACAAAAAAAGTAACTGGAAGAAGATTAAGTTATAAGTAAATACACTTGCTTGCCAGGGCATTATATTTACATAACTCCAACAGAAGAGGGCCTAAGGACTGTTAAAGGCCCACAATTAGTTCGAGATACCATTGATAAGGTAAAATTGATCTGTAGTAGGATTAAGGCAGCTCAAGACAGGGGAAAAAATTATGTAGATCAGCACCGGAGGTATATAGAGTATCAAGTGGGAGATAAGGTGTTTTTGAGAGGGTCGCCTTGGCAAGGAGTGTCAAGGTTTGGTAAAAAGGGAAAGTTAAGGCCTAGATACATTGGTCCTTGTGAGATTATTGAAAGAGTATGACCATTAGCTTATAAATTAGCATTACTGCCAGAGATTTCTCAGATTCCCAATGTGCTTCATGTTAATATGCTCAGGAAATATCGATCAGATCTAACACATGTATTACCATCACAAGAGGTTGAGATTGCAACGAATTTATGTTGAGAAACCGTTCAAAATAGTTGGATACCAGATAAAATAGTTGAGAAATTGTGTAATTCCTTTTGTTAAAGTCCTTTGGAGGAATCATTCAAGAGAAGAAGCTACATGGGAGATTGAGGAATATATGAGGAAACAGTACCCACATCTATTTGGTCAATAAGGTAAGAATTTTGAGCATAAAATTTCTTAAGGGGGAGAATTGTGATAGACGGTTTCCAAACTTACTAAGGGTTAAAATGTTATACTTTTGAGTCATATCATTTTAGAATTTATGAGGTGCATTTCATTCACAAGCATAACATGAGCATATACACACATGAATGTTGATTTAGAAAACATTGCAAAGATAGTATATGCACTTAATTGACATATTTTGGGGTATGAAAGGTTTAAAATGATGATGATTTGATTGTGTATAGCTTATGTCTTGAATTTTGTTCTGATGGATTATAATTAGTAATTTGGAGTTAATTGTTACAATTGGAAAATTGATGAATTAAAATGTACATTTAGTCTAGGAAAAATGTCAAGTCGTAAGATAAGTTGAAACATGAGAAATTAGGATGACTAAGCCCATAAAATAAGTGACACATGGCAGTAGAATTTAATAACAATGGCCAGGAGAATTGAGTGACAAATGGCTTAGGATTTTAGTGACACTTGGTAGCTTATATAGAGGACAAGTGGATTGCATGCATATGTGACAAATGTCATTGTAAAATAGTGACACCTAGAACCTAATGAATTAAGCTAATGCAGAAATTGTTTATGATGCCTTCTTTCTTCTCTTCCTTCTCACCATCGAAACATACACACACCTTCATAGCTTCTGAGTTTTTGCTTCAATTCTGTTCATCGCCACTCAAAATCTTTACAAAATCCTACATCAAGAAAGCTATATGTAACACCCCACTACCATAGATTACATATCGGAACACCCTTTGGACATTCTGGTATATAACCTACAATAATGGCATGTTAGAGGAAACAAGTATCCAACTTAATCATGGCATCGTCTATTATATATAAAAGTCTCCAAATTTTAAAACCAAACTACATTCCTCATTTCATTTCATAAAAACAAAACTTACACTATAGCTTTACAAACCATCTGAATATATACAGTATTAAAACTAAGTACATTACATGAGGAATTTTACAAAAACTTCTATCTAATCCTTCAGTTTCAGCTGACCAAACGTTGAGCCATTTCCCACTAAAGTACACGAATTAACTTCTTGTAGCATCTCCCCTTTCACTAGTGTCCTCTCTCAAACCTGAAAAATCAACGTTGCAATTTTGATGAGTTTTTCAAACTCAGTGATGTAACCATCCTCGATGGTTTACCCAATTCATACCACATAACAAATTATATAAGTAGATAATTTCACATCTTTTCATTTAGCAAATTGCACCATATATCATTTTCTTCACATACCCATTTTCATTACAAATACATGGCCACATTATAATTCAATCAGTCAAACACATTCAATAAGTGTATATGCAATGTTCGTGTGACCCACTTTCAACTATTACGTTGTTGTGTCTGAGTGTCTAATTTGTCAGATGGATACCGGACTCATTGATACTATCCCTTACCCGTTGCAGATACAGGGCTCATTGTACATATCGAGCCTTTGGCTCTATACCATATTTCGGAGTTTTAAGCTCATGTTCGGTGGCTACTCATATCACAACTATCATTATCTGACCATGCATTCATGTATGAAATGCATCACATTCGTATTCAATCATTTACTGATTCAAACATTCCCATTCGCAATCCTATTCAAACACGTTTATAGTCCGATTTTCATTTATCATCAAACCTTAGTCCGACATCAACAAACATGTTGAGAAATATTTATTTCACCAAATTCACATTCAAGGAACACTTCAATATCGCATTCATAAGTCAGAATCTTTGGACCTTCATGTCCAGAATTAGTACAAATAATTCACATTCAGAACATAATTTCACCAAATATCACATTCAAGGAACACTTCAATATCACATTCATAAATCAGAATCTTGGGACCTTCATGTCCGGAATCAATACAAACAATCCACATTCAGAACATAATTTCACCAAATTTCACATTCACATTCATAAATCAGAATTTGAACCTTCATGTCTGGAATCAGTACAAACAATCCATATTCAGAACACAATTTCACCAAATTCACATTCAAGGAACACTTCAATATCACATTCATAAATTAGAATCTTTGGACCTTCATGTTTGGAATTAGTACAAACAATCCATGTTTAGAACATAATGTATAATAGACAAATATTAAGTGAGACCATCTAGGTTACTCACAGTATGCTCCAGATAGCTATTGTCGTGAAGTCCTGGCAATTTCTGGATGGTGGCGCTCAATGTGCTCCTCTATATCATACAATACATACATATATCACGATTTTGCACAATGATATACATACTCATTTTTGCATATATATGTATACTGAATATGTACAATGCATGCTCATAACAATCCCGAGTTTCTTATCATTATTCTTGTCACATTATTCATACATATATCAATACTCAATTGATCAATCCAGATTTGTCTAAAAACATACTTTAGGGTCCACTTTGCATGATTATTCTCGTCAGGAAAGTGAAGTAATTTGATAACACTTACTTCTATAAAATTGTTCTCCCATGTCTTAAGTTTCTAATGATACCAAGATCATACAATTTGATTCAATATTCTAGAACTTATACTCAATATACTATAGACTGAGTACATTTGAAATTTTGGCTAGTGCATGATCATGCATTCACAGTTGTACAACTCATATCTCTCAATTACAATATCAAAAAATTACAAACTTTATACCAATCGAAAGCTAAGAGAATAAGATAAAACTTTTATACAGACAACTTTGTCTGATTCAACCTACATCAATACAGTTTATTCGATAACAATAGAACATGATTTTTGTCATGGGTAGTACTGTAGCCTAAGCCAAAACTCAATTTCAAGCTAAATTTCAAGACCCTTAAGGACAAAATTCAAATTCAATTTCTTCTTTAAAATTGTATCCAAACGTCATTAGTTCAATTTAAATCATGAATCATCTCATTTGGAAATCTAAAAGTCAAAATATAGCCAAAAGACCAAAGCTTGATCAGTGAAATCATTCCAGTTTAACAATATTCCAGCACACTCGCCATTTTCATCCTTAATTTATTTCTCAATCTTTTCCTAATGGATTCATATGTTCATAAATTTTGGTGCAGATAAATAAAAATATGTTATGAGTCTATTGGTTCAAGTCTCATGTCATTTGAATGTCAGGAGAAGAAGTTACAATAAAAAGAATAAAGGATGTTTAGAGAAAACACTACAGCTAACATATTCCAGCAATCCTTCTTCACCAATATCATATGCATTTCAGTCCAATTCAAACATTATTCTTATGCCATTTAACAAGAATTAAAACTCATATTGTTACTTACCTATTAGATTTCCAATTAAGCACAAAACTTCATATTAAACCAAGTCTCCCATCATGCAAGATCAATCACGAACTCTAGGTGAAAACAGATTGTGGACAGCAATATGGAGACCACTTTTAGCTGGTTTTCTTGGAAATTTGGTGGAGGATTTAGGTTTGATTTTTGTGAAGAATTTTAGCTAGGGTTAAGAAAAAATACAGAGAAAATTTGGAGCAATTTCGGTGGAGAAAGGTGAAGGAAACAACAAAAACATTGCTGCTGGAATTTGCTCCATCATCATGCTAGGTGTCAGCTTTTAAACTCACCATGCGTCTTAAGACATGTAATACATTTGCCTAATTAATCAGCTGCCACTAGTCCACATATTAGCTTGCCATTTGTCCCTACTAAATCATTCCACATGTCATTCCAAGATTGGTCCACATGTCACATAATAATTGGTCCAATTGTCAATATTTTTCCTAGTCCAAAATACTCCAAGTTTCCAAAATTGCTAAATTAATTTTAATAAACACCAATATAATTTTCAAGACTAATAAAATCCACAATTCACATTTACAAATCAATTATACCCGAAAAATGTCAATGAATGCATGTACGGTCATTTTAATGTGCAAAACTCAAAATTCACTTTTATGTGTATGTCATATTTTGCATAAGCATGAAATGCACTTTCTAATTTCTCATTTACCTCTCTTGTATATTATTCTAGTCTTATCATGGGTAACGGGATGTTATACTATATTCTGCCGATTTCTTCTTATTGTTGAAACCATTCTACTCCCACCTTGTTCTTGGAATTGTGTTTGAATCTATAGAAGGCTAGGTTAGCTTGATAAATGAGAAGGTATTTAAGCGCTAGGTTAGCTTGATAAATGAGAAGGTATTTAAGCTGATCAAAAAGGTAAAATATTGATCATTTGTGATATAAAATAATAGAACTTGATGATGAATGATTTGGGGATTGATTGATTGAAGTATTGGTGTTAAATGTGTGCTGGGAAAATGATGCATGAATGGTAGTTTCTATTTTGTTTAGCATGTATGAAAAACAATAGTTTATGAGCTATTAAATGAATGATTTTGAGTTGAAAATTAAGATGAAATTGATGAGGAATTTAAGTATAATCAAGGTATATTTAATGGACTATTATTAAGGTGTTTTAAATTTGATATGAAGAGTTTTCCTTTGAATATGGAAAAAATTGGGGATGTTAGTGTATGCGTAAGAATGATTGTTAGTGACATAGATGAATAGAATTTAGAGAGCTTTAATTCAACCAAGATGGAAGCTATATTAACATGAATTGAAGTAGCTTTTGAGGGCATGAATTTTGGAAAATTTGAAGTGTTAATGATGATCCTAAGTAGATGAAAATTATGGAGAATTGAGGGAAATTGGATAACGCACATCGGGGAACTCATCCCACGATCATGGGAAGGTCCCCCATAATCATGGCCAAAGCTTTGAAATGATAATTTTGGTTTTGTGAATTTGTTGAACCAAATGAGGATAAGTCACTCTACATTGGTGTATTTGGACTTGATTCAAGCTTGAAATGAACCTAGATTATTGCTTAATTAACTAGTTAAGGGTTTGATAAGTTTAGGTTGTTAATTGATGTCATTACTTAATGAATGGATTTTCTTAATATCAATTTATTTAAATATGGAAATTTTGAGTTGTTAAAGGAATAAAGGTTTATTAGGTATGAATCAGAATTGGGAAATTGTGTGAATGTATATTGCTAGAAAAGGTTGATGAATGTATAATATATGAATTTAAAGTAATCAAACTTATTTATGGTATAAACCTGAATGCAAAGTGGTAATATACAAGCTATAATAATTGAACGGTCAAGATTTGTGATTAAGAATACATACCTGGAAAGATCAATTGAGCATGTATTAAACATGACACATATATATGTGCATGATTGTATATTCATATGTTTGAACAAATTAGTGATTGTAAAATATATGTGTATTGCTTGACTATAGATGCACATGTTGATCGCGAACATCCAGACATTGTCAGATCATTAAGGCAATAGCTATTATGAAGCGTACTGTGAGTTAACCTAAATGTGTAAACTCAATTATATGTGCTTCTATTGAATTGTATGTGTAATGTAGAATGTATGAACAATTGAATGATGAATGTTGAACTTTAGATCCAAAGAATTTGGTATATGACATGAGCACACTGAATGAAAAGTACTGAAAGCATGATATATGAATTAATGCATCTCATTAAATTAAAATGCATGATCAAATAAAGGAGTTATGACTGGAGTAGCCAATATGTGAATAAGAGCTTTAAGCTCATGATTGTGCACAAAGAGCCACAGGCTCAGATAACAATAAGCTCGGTATCTACAACGGATACGGGTAGTAAATGAAATGAGCCCAATATCTATAACGGATACAGGACAATAAATTGGGTTGATAGGCGCTTGGTCACAACAAAGCAAAATAAGAATGGAGTCACATATGCATTTGCATATACAACTTTACATGTGCTATATGAATGATTTAGATGATTCTTTTGATTTTTTTTTTTGAAATAGTAATATGAAATAATTGAATATGTGTTGTACTTGTTGACATATGATATAATGTAATGTGATATTCAATGCTGAATAATGTGTGATACTTGATGAATTGAGTTATATACTTGTCTTTATGTTCTGACTTGAGTGAGCATATTGATAATGGTTCACTCATTGAGTTGGCAAACTCATCAAAACTGCAACGTTGATTTTCAGGTTCAAGGGAGATCTAGCTTTTAAAATGATCTAATAGAATTTTAGTACGGTTATTTCGGATAGAAGAATGGCTTAGAGGTCTGGTCAGCTAATACCTGCAAAGTGTAGATAGATGTCTTTTGTATTAGCATTCCATGTTATGACACACATTGTCTCTAGTGTGTAATTTTTGTATTGTATGACGTATTGGGTTTAAGTTCAAAATTGTTGTGTATGGTCTACTTGAATTTGGAATGTTAGTGGCATATATGACTTATTATTATTATAAAGGAAATAAGTATCTGGAATGCTTAAGTTATATTGATGCCCTAGATTATATTAATGTGATTGTTCTAATGTACAATTTCCATAGATTATATTCTCGACTATACGTGGATACGATTGGGCATATGCGCTATGAGAGTGGTATGTTATAGGAACAATTACTTAAGATTGCAAGAATAAATCTCAAAATCACTCCTCTCAACTTCCAAAACTCTTCTAGACCCTTTATCTCTTTATTGAGTGCATTTTATGGCTAAAAATTGGTATATACATAAATGAAAAACTCACTTATGTATCGCCTGTCATTAAGTCAATCACGATCATAGCCTATAAGCCAAGATCATGACTTGCTTAATTGACAGCCATGCACAATTTGTTTGACAGCCGTGCACACTTTGTTTTTCATCCAATCTTTTATGCGTATGACCCTTAGGTTCTCAATTATTTTGATCACTTGAATTAACTCTTATGTTAGCAAATTATGAAGGGTTTCATGATGCCAATTTACCTGAATGTAAGTGGATTAACATTCGAACCCTTCAATAATTCATTATCTGACTTATGAACCTTTCTATAGTCAATTACCGTGTCATTCGTCCCTTCACCATCCTATAACTCACTTAGTTCAGAGTATGGTCAAAGTGTCAACTCCCACTAGACTGACTATGTCACATCTAGTCCAAGCGATGTTAATTCTTATCCTAGGATCTTATTACTCTATGTGTCATTGAAGACTCTTTTAATGACACATTATTGCTCTGGCTAGAGACTCTTGAGTAATAACCCCAATAATAGGCCATGGGTATCATCTCCTTCTATCAGGACTGGTGAATCCTTTGTTGGCTACCTAATTACCTTCGAATACCAATAGCTATACCCAATCACCACCCTATGAATGACCTCATCTTGAGGTAACAATGAATGGTGTCAAAGTAGAGGATCAGTATCTAAGATATTCTTGAGTACCTCAAGTTTAAAGATATTTGCACCATTGCTATGATGAGATTAATCACTGACATTTGATAAATCATCCATATGATAATCTCATAGCGGGTCATTCGATGTACTTATTACTCTTAGTAATCTTTCACATGTTAACTCTACACATCTCATGCTTACAGTTTATGAGATCCACTGCTTTATCAAATTAAGGAGTATCACATGTGCTAGTTTATCTAGATTAACAATGTCCTATCTCAATAATCTTATGACTAGGGATAATTTAGATACTAACATAATTGTCCATGATAAGAATCTCATTATCATGATCTCATTATGATTTCCTTCATGTTTTGTTTTGTATTATGGACTTCATTAATTTGATTTAAGAATGACAGAAATTCATAAATAAATGAACATCAAATCAATGAAAATTGCCTTTCACTTTATTAATCAAAATAAATTTTGTACAAAAATGCTAAAGGTGACTGTCTTTAGAGCACTACTTTAACAATCTCCCACTTATTCTAAAGTCAATCGCCTTTGTATCTAATATCATAGGCGAGTACAGTAGAATTAAATCTCATTTGAGGAAATGGCTTAGTCAAAGGATCAACGATGTTCTGATCTATGGGCACTCTTTCTATCTTCACATCACCTCTATCAATGATCTCCCTGATCAGGTGATATCTCCTGAATATGTGCTTGGACCTCTGATGAGACCTTAGTTCTTTAGCTTGAGTAATAGCCCCATTGTTGTCACAATACAACAGTAATGGGTCTACCATTCAGTATGAACTGACTGGGATTTGGATTCATCCTGGTTAGATTGAAAACTAGCATCTGTATGCCCACTCACTACGAGATCTCAATCTCCATATACCAAGAATACATCTTTAGTCCTTCTCAAGTACTTTAGGATATTCTTAACAGCCACCTAGTGACGCTCACTAAGACCTGATTGATATATGCTTATAACACTTAGAGCATACGATATATTGGGTCTTGTACATAACATAGCATATATGATTGATCCTATAGTCGAAGCATATGGAATCAAACTCATGCGAGTCCTCTCATCTTGCGTCTTGGGACACATAGATTTTGAAAGTTTTATCTCGTGTTTCATGGGAAGAAACACTCTCTTGGGTTATTCCATGCTAAACTTCTTTAACACTTTATCTATATATATAGACTGTGAAAGACTATCAACTTCCTTAATCTATCTCTATAGATCTTTATTCCTAATATATAAGTTGCTTCTCCAAGGTCTTCATGGAGAAATTCTGGGACAACCAAATTTTGACAAATTTCAAACTTGAGATATCTTTTCCTATTACTAATATGTAATCCATATATAACACAAGGAACATCATAGCACTTCCACTAACCTTCTTGTACACACAAGGTTCATCTGAATTCTATGAGAAACCAAACTCTTTGATTGTTGTATAAAATCAAATGTTCCAACTCCTAGATGCTTGCTTCAATCCATAGATGGATTTTTAAAGCTTGCATACCTTTTTTTTCCATCTTTAGATATGAAACCCTTAGGTTGTATCATATACACATCCTCAGCTAGGTTTTCATTAAGGGAAGTCATCTTCACATCCATTTTCCATATCTCATAATCATAATGAGCAACAATGGATAGGATTATTCTAATAAATTAAAGCATGGCTACGACACTAAAAGTCTCGTCATAGTCAATGCCTTGTCTTTGACAATAACCTTTAGTGATTAGCCTCGCTTTATAGGTAATCACATTACCATCTATGTCAATTTTCTTCTTGAAAATCCACTTGTACCCTATAGGTTTTAGCCGTTTAGGTGGGTCAACCAAATTCCAAACTTGGTTTTTAAACATGGAATCCATTTCGGACTTCATGGCTTGAAGCCATTTTTCAGATTCTGAACTCTTCAAAGCCTCTTCATAGGTTGTAGGCTCATCGTCCTCTATGAGAAATACGTCATTATGTTCACTTACGAGAAATCCATATCTCTCTAGAACATTACATATCCTACTTGACCTACAAATATTTTGTCAGAAGGTTCAACTATTGTCTCATATCCATGAACAACAATCTTAGATTCAGGCAGTTGATTTGTGTCTGTTTGAGCATCATGAACTTCATCAAGTTCAACTTTTCTCCCACTATCTTCTCTTAGAAGAAACTCTTTCTTTAAAAAGAAAGCATGCTTTGAGATAAACACCTTTCTCTCTAAATAATTGTAGAATTGATATCCAATTGTTTCCTTGGGATATCCTATAAATAGACATTTATCATATTTCATTTCAAGCTTGTCTGATTGAATCCGCTTTATGTAAGCCGGACAACCCCAAACTTTTATATGAGAAAGATAGGATTTTTTGTTAGTACATATCTCATATAGAGTAACATCAATTGCTTTTGAAGGGACTCTGTCTATCACATAAAACACAATCTCGAGTGCATAAACCGAAAAGGATTTTTGTAGATCTACTAAGCCCATCATTGACTTTACTATTTCGAACAAGGTTTGGTTTCTGCTTTCAGCCACACCATTATGTTGCGATGTGTAAGGTGGAGTCCATTGAGATACAATCCCGTTATCCCTAAGATAACTTAGAAACTCCTCGTTCAAGTATTCACCACCTTGATCTGATCGAAGTGTCTTGACACTTTTACCGAGCTGTTTCCTTACTTCATGTCTAAATTGTTTGAACATTTCAAATGCTTTAGACTTATATCTGATTAGATACTCATACCCATATCATGAATAGTCATCGATAAAGGTAATGAAGTACATAAAACTACTTTTGGCATGAATGGACATTGGACCACATACATTAGAATGTATTAGGTCTAATAACCAATTCGCAAGTTCACACTTTCCTTTAGCCATTCGTCTCTCACTTATATGGCCAAGTCGACAATGCCATAAGTAAGATGGTTTTAAGTTATCCTGTTTTTGTCTTTTATTGTCTTTGATATTTAAAATTGGATTGTACATATATGATATGTAAATAGCATTGCACAATGTAGTAGTACCATACAACATTTTAGTCATCTTAATTGAACAACCATTGCTTGAAAAAGTTAAATGAAATCCTGTTTTATTTAGACATGAAACAAATACGATGTTCTTTGCCACAACGAGAACATAATAACAATTATCCAAAATTAACTCTAGCCCACTAGGAAGATACAAAACATAGGTTTCTACAGCTAATGCAGCAACTCTTGCTTCATTTCCCACACGTAGGTCCATCTCTCCCTTCTTGAGCGGTCTACTATCCCTGAGATCCTGCATATCAACACATATGTGTGAGCTACATTTGGTATCTAATACCCAAATGTTATGATTAGAAATAGTATTAACCTCAGTGACAAATAACATACCTGAAGTAGATGCTGGAGCATATAATGCTTTCTTCTGCTTCAGCGACTCCATATAGGCTTATAGTTCCTCTTCCAATGCCTTTCCTTATTGCAATTAAAGCATATTCCCTTTGGTGCATTGTCCTTTATCTTCTTCTTGGCTACAGCTCCCATTAGCTTCTTAGACTTCTTCTTCTTCTTTTAGTTCCTCTTGCGAGAACCAGAAGTAGAGTCCACCAGCATAATAGCCTTACTGTCCTTCTTAATAGTTTGCTTAGTTGTTTTGAGTAGATTAATCAGCTCAGGTATCGAAGTGGATATTTGGTTCATCCAATAGTTAAGCACAAAATGTAATAACTATCAGTCAAAATTAAGTCTATACTTAATTCATGATCCATTATGAAAACCAAACTAGTTAACCTCTTAATGTATCCATTCATTTTCAGCGCGTACTACACTAGAGATGATCCCTCGACCATCTTAGAGCGAAAAAGAAACCTCGAGGTCTCGAACCCTTCAGAATGAGCTTACTAATCAAACAATTCCATTATATGGTAGACTATAGTATGAGCATCCTTAGCCTCATGTTACTTTCGCAGTTCTGGTGACAGAGGCCAGCATAATACAGTTGGCCAGCTCACTATCATCCAATAGCTTTTTGTAAGCTTTCTGATCCTCATCAGAAGCATAGGCAGCAGGGGGATCCGAAAGTGGTTCATCTAGGACATATCCTAGTTTCTTAGGTTTGAGAACAATTCTCAAATTTCGTAGCCAATCTAAGAAGTTTGATCCTGTGAGTTTGTTGGAATCAAGTAGAGAGCGTAAGTTCACACTGGACGAAGACATTGCGATGATTTAATAACCTAGAAGAATGAGAGAAATAAGGACTTTAATCACTTGCGTTATGGGTCCCACTATATTATCCAAATCTATAACCCTCACTATGAATCCGAGAAAAATTATATTTTCCTAATAGGTCAATGTCCAATAAGCCACCTTAGGTCAATCGGCAGGTATCATTCATTCCAATTACATTCAGTTATGCAACTATCGACTTGTGCCATCAAGTGTTGATTTAGCACATAAATTGGGTTATCAACTCTTGATGCGTATACATCCCATGTATACTACCCAACTCTTGACCTTGGGTTTGCCCAACAAATCAACGCTTCTAATTAGGACTAACCTATTAATCTGAAAATCTAATTTATATGGTTTGAGCATATTCGTGTAGTGCGGGCTTTGGTTTGCCCAATAACCCAACACTAAAAGAATTATGGTTCTTGTCACATCAATGGAAGGCGTAAGTCCAAATATTTTGGTTGAGGGATTTATTCTTAGGTCTCATCAATACTTGGATGATATTATGTAACATCCCCTTCTCATACTAAGGGGGTAGAACCCTAGATTTGTGTAATTGAGAAAACAACAATGAGAGATTTGAAAATTGCATTTTTATACTTATACATATTGTCAGCCTACACACATTAAAATGACTGTATATGCATTCATTAACATTCCGGGTATAATTGAATTGTAATGCGATATTATTAAGAATTGGGGTTTAGTTATGTTAAAAATTAAGTTGGGGTGTATATTTACTGACACAAAATTTTTGGTAAAATTTAGGAAATTTCTTGAAATTGTTGGGTATATTGGACTATGAAAAATGC
Organism: Erythroxylum subrotundum; assembly: GCA_027563845.1. Lineage (NCBI taxonomy): Eukaryota > Viridiplantae > Streptophyta > Magnoliopsida > Malpighiales > Erythroxylaceae > Erythroxylum > Erythroxylum subrotundum. Next base: position 9,863,167 of record JAOQMQ010000196.1, read on the forward strand.
CAAGTGGCAGAATAATTAAAGAATAGTGGTATAAATAAATGTCAAATAGCAGTAGAAATTTTAATATATGATATTAAGATTAAATGTCAAGTGCTAATGAAAATATGGGAGAAAATTGGAGATAAATGGACTAGTAGATTAAAAGACCAAGAAGGGACTATGCACTTGCCACACCACTTGTTTTAAATCACAATATTCATTAAATGAAAGACCCATCTTTGGTCTTTCACTTACTATTGTCTCTTATTTTCGTTAGTTTCATTTCTTCATCTTCTTCATTTACTTTCTTCTTCACTCACGACACCCCATCCTTACCCTCTTATGTTGATGTTTGTTCAACTCTTTCACCTTGTTTCTTCAAGATTCATTGTCTCCTTCTTCTTGTTGCTAAAAGACCCAATATATTTCACGTTAAAAAGGTGAAGATCGTGTATGTTGAAGGAGCTAGGGTTCCACGGTGATTTGAAGGAGCATTGAAGCTAAACAAGTAAGTATAAGCATTAACC
>JAOQMQ010000196.1:9868830-9879558 GCA_027563845.1 Erythroxylum subrotundum
AAACTAAAACGATTTAAACTACGATCCATTTTTGGGAAGCACAAAGTCTCCTTGCTCAATTTCATCTTCATGCTCATGCAGAATACAAGATAAAAATTGTCGTCTTCAACTTGCAACACAATATAAAAATGAAAAAACACAATTGCAACTTGATACAGAAGCGGAAAAATCACCTGATTTCTGCTCAGAACCGGAAACATCCATGCAATAAGAAAATTACAATGAGGAGTGTGAAACTGACAGCCCAATTTTCTGCCCAAAACGGTAGAGGTTAAGAAGGGAGGTGGGGATTCTAGGCGGAGCATGCAACAAACATGAGATAAGTAAATCTAATTACGTCCTATAATTTTTGTTGAAATGTCTTTTTGTGCATGTAAGAGTTGAGTATGCTAGAACTTGATCTAAAATTTGAATTTTAAAAAATATTTTAAATTAAGTTAAATTAAATTATATTAAATTAAAATTATTTCAAATTAAATAAGCTGAACTCAATCTATTTTCTCGTCTCTAGCTTCATCCCTTCTTAAAATCACCTCATTAAACATTAGACACGTGTCTTCCTTAAATAGGGTTAACTTTCTTTATTTTTTGCTTTGTGCTAGGTAACATAAGTATTGACAAAAAAGGCCGAATGGCTACAAAGAATGATGGGCCTGTGTCTCATGTCTCTTTCTTTATCTCGACTTACTTAGGTAGTCCAGAGACTAAGGGCTCTTCTTTAGTCCAGTAATTCTATTATAGTCTCCAACATCCTTAACCTAAAAGGTGCCCTATTTCGGCTAATTGTATCCAAATGAAAAGATAGAATTAACATTAACATTATTAGAAAAAAAACACTACAAATGGTCAACCTTACTCATCATATTTACTTTTTCTTTTTGCTCAATGAAAATTAGTTAGAAAAATTTAGTCAAACTCAAACTTTTTTTCTAACTAAAAATTGAATTCAAATCAATGTTTAACTTCTCTTACAAATTAAATATCATTATTTCAACAAAATAACATCACTTTATGTATGTAAAGAAAAGAAAACATATTAATTAAGAATTTTAGACCATAATAGGTAAAATAAATATCTTGAAATATCTATAGTCATCTCCTCTGCTCCAAGCAAAGCAACCTTGTTTAATTGTTATTATTATTATCTCTTTGTCATTGTTACTTTTCTTTATTATCTTATATTTTTAAAGTCATAGTTGCTTTTATTTTCCATTTCATCCTCTTAACCTCAAACTATTTGATTAATCTACTGGTTTACGGTCTCTTTATTTTATTAAATTTGAGTTGAAACTCAATTGATTGATTGATAAATTATTGAATAGGTGTTGGAGAGATAAGAGCGCTAAAAAAAATGAAAAAAGGGTGATGATGAGAATCTATTTTCTGGTTGGCTTTGACGATGAATGGAATGAAAAAAAAGGTGCAGATGGGAATCTAATTTCTAGTTGACTTTGATGATGTTTGAGTCTTATTTGACCTATGCTTGGGCGATGATAAAAAAAGACAATCTTAAAGATAGTTGATGAAAACATTCATAACACTACTACATCAGAAAGGAATCGAAGATGGGCATGGTCTGTATGAAAAGTTTTAAAATTGGATTAGATCAAATCAAACTAAGAACTAAGTCGTTTAGATTCGAGTTTGGTAGCATAAATTAACTTCTATATACAATTTCAAATCAGATTTGGATTGCATGTAAGAAGAATTCGGTTGGACCCAATTAATTTTAAATTTGATTTGAATTTATTTAATGTCAATCCTAGAATAGTTTTAATAACAATAATATTCAAGCCTATAAGACATCTAAAATAAGGAGATCCTTCTTCTCTTTTAGTTTTTCTTCCTATACACGAATAGGTTAGCGATGTAAATATAAGAAATAATAAGGATAGGAATGGACTATCTCTTCCCTTTTAATTTTTATAGAGGGCTTAACACTTTTTGTTGAGGCTTCTACATAATAGGTTCAAGTTGTCGATGAAATCATTCATTCCTTTATCTTGGTTTTAGGCCAATTTGTTAGTAAAGATAAGTCGCAAGATTTTGTAGAGAAAAAAGTATCTCATATGTTGATAAAAAAAAGAAAAAACTCCTTATATTGAATGTTGAGCTAACTAATAATTTAGGTAAATATTTAGGTGTACCCTCGATTCATTGTCGGATTACTGAAATCACCTATAATTATCTAGTCATTAAGACAAATTAATGGTTGTTTGGTTGGGAGGCATAGACTTTGTCATTGGCAGGAAGCATGACAATTTGTGTGGGGTGCTAATATTAGTTAGGAACGTCCATGCCTTGTCATGTGGAGTACTATGAGGTCCTTTTGGCGATCCTTCCTATCTTTAGCCATAAAAGACTTATTACACCAAAAATGAAGCCTAAAGGAGTCATGTATATTGGCTACTACTTAGATGAGGAAATTTGGGCAACTTCAATTTTATTGGCTAATTGGTAACATCCAGTGGCTAGACTTAGTGGTTGATCCATATTAAGACGTAATGGATTAGCGTAAACAATTATTTGGACATAGGCAATTACATGTAATTGTCTAACTACCTTTTCTTTTGAATTGTTAGCTTATCTATGATAGTTATTTCACATGATTTATAGGTTATATATGCATGTAAATCCTCTAGAAATGTTATGAAAAATTATAACACCAATGTGATGTTATGTGCAGATATTTGGGAGAATTTTGCTTAATCAAGTAAGGAGACTTTATTGCAATTACTGGGCACAAAAGAGGTGAGTTTTATAGCCCCAAAAAGTCAACTTGTAATAGGCTAGAATTAGAGCCTTGTATGGAGTTTTCTGTGTTGGTTTTAGTGATACGTAGACTGTGTTGAGACAATGGTTGGCCATAAAAATTTTGAAGCCATTATGGAAATGCTAGATAAGCTACAATAAGGCATTGGGGCCATTCCAAAGGATGAAACACATAAAATTTTCATTGAGGTTACACTAAATGAACAAGGCAATCTAGATATTACACCAATGAATGGATGTAGTGTCGATATAAGCAAATAGAAAAATGGGTGTCTTAGAAGATGTCTTGGTTCTTATCAAGAACCATCGTGTCATGGATGGTGGTGGCACTTGCACAAGATTAAAAGTCCCTAAACCGAAGCACTTTGATAGTGTGAGGGGTGTAAAGATTTTGGAAATTTTCCTTTGGGATATGTCGAGCAAGTTTTATTTAATGTAAAACCCTTAATATCCGCAAGTATATGGTTTGTAAACTTGTAGTAATTGAGGTATCGATCTCACGAGAAATTATCTAAAACTAAATGAACCTAATTTTGTCTAAGGTTTAAAAATGTGATTTAAATAAAAACAAAAATAATAAGAAAAATTAAGAAATCAAATATGAGTTGAGTGGAAATAAAATTCAGAAATGAACACAATCAAATCAGATTGAGCACTTAACCACTTAAAAATTGAATTGCCACAATAAAATAAGAATGATCAATTATGAAAGTACAGGCTTCATATTATCGTCATTTTACTACTTTAACCATTTTTTATTCAATCAGTGCCAATCCTAGATTTCTGAAGGGTTGATTATTCTCTCTCAAGAACTAATCATTTAACCTCAATTAATAATCCTTGATTGATTTTGGAATTCCAAATTTGCAATCTCTCGATTAACAAGAGTAGCCTAATGGTTTCAACTAGTTTTTAAGTAATCTATCAGATAATCAGGTTCTCACACATGATCCTTTTCGCATGATTGTCGATTTCATATTTATGTGACTTATTAGGTCGTTAACTTTCATTGCCCAACCTAATCGAATTACTATCAACTCGCTCTCTTAATTTATTGTTAAAGTATAGGCAAACACAAATATCACAACACCTAAAACATTGTATCGAAATAAAAAATGACAAGTCACAAAATGAGGGAAGAACAAATCCTAATATGAAATTAAAACATCATTAACGTGTATAACATCTTCCAATTCAGTTTATTGATCAAGTTTAATGAAAATTAAAAAAAAAAGTAAAGAAAGAAAAACTTGATTTGGAGCTGAATCTGCAAATTTGAAAAATGTTAGACAACTGATGCTCCTCTTGATCTTCCTTAGATTAATCTCAATTTGGTAAGATGGTGGTTAGGTCTTTTTGGGTTTTGTTATGTTTTTTTTATAGTTCTTGAGTCATTTAAGGTAAAGTCTAGGTTTTACCCATGTCAATTTGTATAAAAATACCCTTCAAACATCACAACAGAAAGAGATCCTAGAGTCTGATGAGTGTCTGTCACGATCGTGACAGGGGTGTCATGATTGTGACACAGCAGAAATTATCTTCTGTCATGATCGTGATATGGGTGTCATAATCGTGACCTAGTGTAAAGCTCTTCTGTCACGACCGTGACACTTCAGTCATGATCGTGACCCTGGGGAGAGATCTTCTCTCAAGACTGTGTCACTCCAGTCATAATAGTGACCTTGCCTTTTAGTCCAAGCTTGCTCCAACTTCCTTCAATCTTCACTTATTTGGTTTCATACACTAACAAACACATCAAAACACCTAAAAAAACATAGGATTAAGGTTCAACATCATGTCCTAAACCTTATAACACTAAAAAAAATAAACACAAAACCAAATTAACATAATTATAAGCCTAAACATGCAATAATCATCTAATCAACACCTAGAAACACACTAAAACACCTACCAAAGTATAATGTAAACTACGACTATCTGAATATACAAAATTATGCTACAAAGGTGCAAGGTCAAATTAACAAGCATGTATCTAATTGAGGATGCGAAATTGTGGTGGCGTGTAAGAACTGACAGAGGTCTAAATGTTTTACGTCCTAGAATTGATAATTGCAAAGCCTTTGTGCATGAATTGGAGGAACAATTTCTACCTTATAACACTTCCTATTTGGAAAGAGAGAATTTGCGAAATTGAAGCAGGATGGCTCTATTTTGAATTATGTGAAGGCCTTTAGTTCCTTGATGTTGGACACTAGGAACATATCTAAAGAAGATAAACTATATAATTTCCTGTCATGAATTCAAACATGGGTACATATTGAGACAAGGAGATAGAGTACAGGACTTACCTAATGCAATTGTCGCAGTGGATAGGTTGATATACTTGTATCCAAGTAAAGACAAAGAGGCAAAGGAACCTCCAAAGAATGACTCTATTTGGAATTATATAAAGGCATTTAGTTCCTTAATGTTGGACATCAGGAACATATCCAAAGAAGATAAACTCTATAATTTCCTGTCTCGAATTCAAACACAAGCATATATTAAGTTAAGGAGACAAAGTACAGGACTTGCCTAATGCAATTGATGCAGTGGACAAGTTGATAAACTTTCATCCAAGTAAATACAAAGAGGCAAAGGAACCTCCAAGTCATCCAATCACAAGGAGAAATTCAACCATAAAGATGAGATGAATTTTGGATGTGGCATAATGATAAGCAGAACAGATAAACTTAATGGAAACAATGGTGTTTCTACTAGTGGGTGGAAAAACAAAAACACTGGAAATTATATTTACGGTGGCCCTCACTATGAAAGAGAATGTCCCAAGCAAGAAAAGCTCAATGCAACGGTAACTAAAAATGAGCCAGAGCGTGAAGTTGCAATCCTTGGTAATCCTCTCTAGTTTTATAACACTTAAAAAAAGAGAGAGAAAAGAAACACACATGCTTCGTTGATGCATTTATAGGTGCAAATTAGTGGGATGATTCTGGTTTGCAATGATGGATACATGTGCTACTCACACCTTCATTACAGATCATATAACTATAAAATTTGGATTGAAAATTAGGGGAGTGTTGGTTCAAGAAGGACATCGTATGGCCTTTAAAGGTAGAAAATTAAATGAGACAGAACAATGATATTTGACTCATGAGTAGGAAATGGTTATGACTGTTCATTTCCTAAGGATGTGGCATGTATACTTATTAGGTTTGAGTTCATGGTGCAAACAGATAATATGGAAAATACCTTCTTCAAGGTGTAGAAGAAGTTTTCAGCCAAGTAAGCTAGATGAATTTCATCAAATATATCAAAATTTCATCAATAAACACAATCACAAAACGATCTAAATAAGGTTGAAATATCTTATTCATCAAGGCCATAAAAGCTGCTGGGGTATTAGTCAACCCAAATGGCATCACCAAAGACTCTAAGTGCCCATATCTCGTTCTAAATGTACTCTTCGGTATATCAGTCTCTACTATCTTCAACTGATAGTACACTGATCTCAAGTCTAACTTTGTACACACCTGAGCTCCTTGTAATTGTTCAAGTAAGTCATCTATCGTTGGTAGAGGATACTTATTATTCACTGTCACCTGATTCAACTGCCTGTAATCAATACATAGCCTCAATGTCCCATCCTTCTTCTTCACAAACAACATTGGAGCTCACCAAGGTGATACACTGGATATGTTGAAACCCTTATCCAATAACTCTTGCAACTGGGTCTTGAGCTCCTTCAGTTCTACAAGTGCCATCATACATAGAGGAATCAATATAGGAGCAATACCTGGAACAATGTCAATCGTGTACTACGTTTCTCTTTCTGGGGATAACCCCGGTAACTCACTAGGAAACACGTCCGAAAAATTCCTTATAACTAGAATATCCTGAACTGTCTGCCCAGTACGAGTTTCAGTCACGTAGGCTAAATAAGCCTCACATCCACTTCGGATCAACTTCAAGGCATTCATCGAGGAAATCAACCTGGCTGGCACTGCTTGACTAATACCTCAAAACACTACTCTCGGCTGACTAGGAGATTCAATAGTATAGCAGTTCATCACGACCCCATGAGCAATGTGTCAATCCATGCCTAGAATAATATCTATCTCCTTCAACTGTAGCATTATCAGGTCAGCCTCTAACTCCGCTTGTTCAATTAGTATAATACACTCCTTACATATTTCCCCAATTACTGTAGTACTACCTACCGGAGTACTCACTACTACACCACATTTTAGTATCTCTCTCTCACAATGCAATCTAGATGTCAGATGCAGTGTGATGAATGAATGTGTAGATCCTAGATCTACCAACATGAATGCTTCAAAATTAAAAATATTCAACACACCTGCTACCACATCTGGGGAGTTTTGTGCCTCCTGTCTGGTGATGGCTTAGACCCTGGCCTAAGACTGCGATTGGTTACTCCGCTCCTCAGTCCTGCCACTGGGCTTTGCTGATTGTGTCCTGCCTCTACCTCTGCCTCTCTGTACTAATCCAATAGCTCTACTACGTTGGACCGTCGTCTCAATCACTGTTCCTTTTCTCATTCTAGACTGTGGTTCCAAAGTCTCGGGACAATCTCTGATATGATGCTCAACAGAGCCACATCAGAAACAAGCTCCCGATGACCTCCAACACTTACCATCATGCTTCTTACCATAGTGCTCAGAATTAGGCATCTGTTGTGACTGTTTAGAGAGCATTTGTCCTTTATCTCTACCAATCTGAACAAATCCACCTCTTGGTCAAAACCCTGCTTGTCTCGATCTAGCCTAGAATTGAGACGATCTATTCTGACGTTTACTGAAACTTTTACCAGAATCAGCCTGAGAGTCACTCTATCTCTTTGCTCTAGACTCCTGTCTATAGTCTAAGCGACAAACAACTCTATTATAGTCAAATCATATTAGCTCTCCACTACTGGGAAGTGATTATATTAATGACATCTGATAACTATTTATAAAGTTTTTTTCTACCTTGACTAAGGATTTTTCAAATTTATAATAATCAATAATAGTAGAACATTCTTCTTAATCACTTTAGGGATACGAGTTCTATATTGATCACTCAAGTACATCCATACAGTTTATTTAATATCTAATAACTACTAAATTGAGCCTTTCTTGATAGAAATAAATCATAAGCAGAATCAAAACATAAAATCTTTATATGTGATACTTTAGAAGTCTCAAGTTAAAAGATCACTTATACAATTATCATAATGAGAATTTTTAATATACAAGTAATGTTCTAAATAAATTATCATGTCAAATCAGTTCAATAAACTTGTTATCTAATAAGTACCCACACATTTGTTTAAGTACCTATTTTAATTTATGAGATTGACTACTTCCTTTATAAGGAAGAAATATAATGTGTGCAAGTCTTTTTAGATTCTAATAATGTCTAGTCTTAATAAAATAATGACTAATAATTATTTATAAATAAATATATTAATGTAATATGAATCTCATATTTTTGATCTCATCATAATTTTATTTATAATGTATATTTATTTCATGAAATTTATCTTGTATATCAATCAATTAGTTAAATATATATAAGATAAGAAATGTTTTTAAATAAATATGTTACTAAAATTACATCTTCCAAGAATTCACTCCAACAAATTAAAGATTGCTATAGGAGAAACGATACCAATGATAGGCAAGTATAATTTGGGAAGGTACCGTTTTCTGTATCCGCAATCTACCTTCTTTTTGTCCCAACGATATTTGGCCAGTTAACACTCAAAATATACAAAATGATGCATTTAGATCTAGAGATGGTAATTGGGCCGTTAGGCCTATCCCCTTATAAGTTTAAAGTCAACTTGAGCCCAATCTTTTGAAAAATTAAGTTTCAAGTTGGACTAAAAAACTATCATTTTATTTTTTTTAACTTTAAAAAAATCAAGCAGGGTCAAGTCGGTCTTGGGCTCAGGCCGAGCTGCCTTTGATGGGGCTTGTAATTTAAACTTGGTAAACAACATTCTATGCACAGTATTTAAATTACAGGGTCTTGATATCAGCGGCAAGAGTTCTCGTCATGTTCAGTTTCTGCTAGTGAAAGCAGCATTACTTTTTTTTTTTTTTTGGTGTAAACCATCCGGTTTCCGGCACCACGTGGGTGTTCGACTAATCCGGACTCGCCACGGGAGCTTGCATTAAGCAATAAATAGCTGGCCACGAGAAACGTTTCATTCCCATAGGTTGGAGTCGAACTCCCAACCTCATGGTTAATAGGCAGAGGTGAGCTACCACCACGTCACCCGTCGTGGTTGAAAGCAGCATTACTTGATGGAACTGATTGATCACCAAATGAGGAAATTAATTGATAAAATGTAATTGGAATAACCACAGTTCATTACCAATAACCATTTAGTTAAATGATTTATATTAATTTTCAGACCTTTAGTATTTTTGTCAATTAACATATACTTTAAATTTTATAAATTTTAGAAAAGAAAAGTAGAAAAGTAAATTCTTGCTATCTGATGAGAGGCGTCAGATATCAGATCCCCATATTGCATCATATCATGTGCATGAACAAAACAGAGAGCATCATGTTCATGTTGGAACAAACACAATACCCTGAATTGAATCCTCTTCGTCTTCTTCTTTCGTCTCCAGTACCTCTTTCATTCAATTTCAACCATCCAAACAATGGAAATCCCCTCATCATCATCAATGATAGAGCTGAAGAGTGAAGTACAGGTCTCCACATTGCCAGATCTCACAAAATCCAGACTCCCTCATGCTCATGCCCACCACCGGCGATCCCACTCGGAGGTCCACTTTCGGATCCCGAACCCCGACCCATTTAGTTCGTTCGATGAAGACGGTGACCTCGTCTCCACTTACATGGACGTGGAGAAACTTGGATCCATAGGTCGCACTTCTCCTCCGAGTAATCCCGACAATGCCAGTCTTCCTCTCACGGACAACGATAATAATGTTAAGCCCAGGCATCGCTATAGCAATTCCGCTGACGGGTCTTCTATTCTCGAGTCTATTGAGGCAAAGAAAACTATGGCTCCTGATAAATTGGCTGAGTTGTGGAATATCGATCCCAAACGTGCCAAAAGGTTCTTCCTTTACTATAGATATCAAAGAGTTGCTGAATTTACCTTTTCAATAACCGTACTCCATTGAATCCTGAAATGAGTTTTCTATCTTGAAGTTACTTTATTTAGTCCCGATGATCTGTGTTAGGATTATTGCTAATCGACAGTCTGCTGCTCGTTCCAAGGAGAGGAAAGCCCGCTATATTTCGGAACTTGAAAGAAAATTGCAGACTCTTCAGACTGAAGCAACTACTCTTTCTGCACAACTCACGTTATTTCAGGTTTAACAATAGCAGCTACTCTTTCTATAATCAGCCTTTCAGTTCATTTCCATTTTCTTTTAGACATAATAGTAATAACGGCTTGTTATTTTATAATATACCATTCACTTTTTGTGCTCTTTTTCTCTGTTTCAGAGAGACACAACAAATCTGAGTAATGAAAACACAGAACTTAAGCTTCGGTTACAAGCTATGGAACAGCAAGCTCAATTACGTGATGGTATGTCCCAACCTTGCTTTGCTTTTACAAATTTCATATCTTGCGTATCGGGTGACTTAATTATGAAACTGAAGCATTCTGTTTTGAGACATCAATGTTATGTCGGTTTGATTGACTATTTCATGTTATTCTGCCCCTGGGCCTATCTTAAAGATTGTCTGAATCAATGTGAATGGTAATGCTACCTCTATGTTGGGGGAAACGTTATTCATTGTCTTTGATCAATTGCTGCACCACATAGAATATACGAATTTGAGGTCCTTGTTCTTGCATGATTCGTTTGTATGTCAAAAGAGGTTGTGTCTTACAGCTTTACAAAATTTCCATCTCTGATACACAGCTCTGAATGAAACATTGAAGACGGAGGTAGAGAGACTTAAGACTGCCACCGGAGAAATGACAACCCCAGCAGATAC
>JAOQMQ010000196.1:9881538-9891812 GCA_027563845.1 Erythroxylum subrotundum
GCTTCATCTTTTGGTCTCCTATTCCACTGCATGCAAAGTCATAAAAGGAAAGAAAGAGATAAAATCTAAGATTAGTTGAAATTAAAGTAATAGCAATGTGTTGCTTGTAATTAAGTTTAACTTAACCTTACTTATACAATGACGTAGAGGTTTTTTTTTTTTTTGAATTGGATGTCCGACCGTGAAAAGGGGAAGGGAACCCGAGAAACCTGGGACTTGGCATGTGCTTCTAACGTGGTAGGTCCATCCTCATACAACCTAATCAAAATCTTATTGATAACAATTTCAACAAAATCAATTCCTTCCCATTTCTTTTCCGAACGATAAAATGATCAACGACTCAACTGAAATCCAACGTCTATCAACAGCTGTGTTTACTTTAACCTCTTACTTACTTACAAAGATTTGATAGTGATGATAGTGATATTATAACAAACAACAGCAGATTATTTTGTCCTTAATCACTAATGTATCATGTGGAATCTTATCGCGATCATATGCAATGTCATGTTTTATATATGACAAAGTAATCAACCTAGAAATGATTATGAATATCGCTATCCGTTTACAGTTATGCCTTTGTTCATGCCTTTCTTCCACGAATTACACTCACCTTTTCATATTGCATGTCATCGGTTTTTATTATCACACGCTTGCTCTATTGATCTTTGAGTTAATTTATAAATGCATGATTATATGGCAAAGGGGATAAAAAAGAATAACAGAGTTTGGGTTCCAATACCAAAGAGTAGATATATAGAAGTTTTAATTCTAACAATCACGAGTCCAACTAAGACCCAAATTCCATCGGTCATCACATTAGTGAAACACATGATTCGATCAACGATTTGACGCTGCGACCTACCAAGTTGGACCTTCGATTTCATAACCCTTAATCAATGGCCTAAACACATGCATGTCAAATTGCGCGATATCAGGCAATCAATTTGATACCGAGTAAGAACTCTACACACACACAGAGACCACCAGTAGCCATCACCATCAGGAACACTTTATTATTTATGTGTTTATTTCTGTTTTGACAAAAAGACGATTAAGGATTGTGGTACGTAAATATATAAAGGAAAAAAAGAAAAGAAAAGAAAAGGATCACCAAGGGATGCAACAAAACGGTAGATAAATGCATGTGCATCGTGGGGTCCAATTCTACAGCCTGCTTAGTAGTCTACCTTGGTACATTTGCATGTGATTTTTGATTTTTGTAAACGACTCCAAAATCTACATGACTTTGAATTATTCATCCATTTTTTTTCTTCTTCTTCTTCTTCTTCTTCTTTTTTTTTTTGTGTTGACGGCTCTTCCTTCTTCTAACATGGCTTCAAGTGTTTCCTAGCTTGTCTGTTCTTATAATAATACCAATCCACATCAAGCCTTTGTTAGCTCATACCCTTCGCTTCCTATATAAGGGCACTCTCATTTTATCCTAACGAATCACAGCAAGCAACAACTAAGCCGCACTCTTCGACTCTGATCTCTTTCTCTTATCAGCCTAAATCACTGACTAAAACAATGGCAATTGCAGCATTCTTTGCTATTTCTCTTGTATTTTTCGTGTTTACTTTCTGCATTAGAGGTTCTTATGGAGACTATGGAGGATGGACAAGCGGTCATGCAACATTCTATGGTGGTGGTGATGCTTCTGGCACAATGGGTAAGTGGAAGACAAGAGCTTTCTTTTTAACATGGAAAAAAGAGTTGATCACATGCTAGTAGTAGTGATATATGCTTGCAACTGATCATCAGTTAGACAGTGCCACCAAAGCAACTCTAACAATAATTGGTTGTCCTAAGTACATGCTTTCAAGATGTGCATTAAGTACGTACGTCATTAGTTGGTTTCTGATTTCATCCAAATTTTATTAATGATGATGGATCGTTATTTCAGGAGGTGCTTGCGGATATGGCAACTTGTATAGCCAAGGGTATGGTACCAACACTGCAGCACTTAGTACTGCCCTTTTCAATAATGGCTTGAGTTGTGGTTCCTGCTATGAGATGAGATGCGACAGTGACCCAAAGTGGTGCCTCCCTGGTTCCATAATGGTTACTGCCACTAATTTCTGCCCAACTAACTATGCCTTGTCTAACACCAATGGTGGTTGGTGCAATCCCCCTCTGCAACACTTCGACTTGGCTGAGCCTGCTTTCTTACAAATTGCTCAGTACAGGGCTGGAATTGTACCCGTTTCATTCAGAAGGTACATATTGTTATTGTCTACATCTTAATGATCAAGTTTGTTTTGCATCATCTGATGATTCTAGTGATTTATTCAATCAAATGACCTTTTTTTTTCGATTGGTCTGAAACAGGGTGCCTTGTGTGAAGAAAGGAGGAGTAAGGTTCACAATCAACGGCCACTCTTACTTCAACTTGGTGTTGATCACAAATGTTGGTGGAGCAGGAGACGTTCACTCAGCATCGATCAAGGGGTCTAAGACTGGGTGGCAAACTTTGTCAAGGAATTGGGGCCAGAACTGGCAGAGCAACTCATATCTGAACGGTCAAAGCCTCTCTTTCCAAGTTACCACCAGCGATGGCAGGACCGTGACTGCCTACAACGTCGTCCCATCTAATTGGCAATTCGGACAGACGTTCGAGGGTGGTCAATTCTGAATGAAACAATCAACTATAAGCTGCCTTAGTAGCGATAAGTAAGAAATATAGAATTGTGTGTGGAAGGTGGATAGGATAGGAGAGGCTGGGCCAGAATGGGCTGGCTGTTGCTGAGGTGGTTTGGTTGCGCACCCGCTAGGCCTTTTTCTCTTTGCTTGCAGATGACAAGTAGTAAGCAATAGTTGTTTTAAATGAAATAGGAATTATTGAAATGGCGGCCTTTAGTTTAGTTTGGTTCAAGGCTGCAATGTCAACTTGATTATGGCAATTTGTTTACATACATATATATATATATATATGTCTGATTGTTTTCTGATGCTATATCATATCCCAGGATTTGTGCTTCTGTTTTGTCCCTAAATCCAATATCAATTTGGGATGTGGAACCGTAACCAATAAAAGCATTCTTAAAAGTAATTTGTGGAAATTTTAATATTTGATTGTCTAGCACTCGCATTGAGCTTGTCAATTTAACCATCAAAACAAAGAGAAGCGCTCGCCAACTTCATATAATATAAACTGAAATATGTTACAATTTTCTTCAACAGCAACAGGACCATTTGATTTCCAACCTAAGGTGAATATGCTTGTTATCATGGGAAATGAAGAAATACACTGATTGTTTTGCCATACTGTACAGGTTAAACCTGCAAATGAGATGGAGGTAGTCCTTTTCACATTGCCTAAGCTTTGCTCTCAGTTTCCCCTATAAAATGGGACAAATTCAAACTGAATACATTTTCCTCTGGATGCTTCATGTCCCTCACGTAAGACCTGGCTGAGAAGCAAACAGTTAACCGCCTGCACTTTCTTCCTTTATTTTTCTTAGTGGAGTTACCGGTCAACCATGCTATGCATTTATCACAGAGTCAAAGTGCTGAATGCAGGGGTTTCAAGATGCCTTCTTCTAGTGTGATTGACAACGTCGGCCACATTTATGATGCGGATCCTAGCCCTCCAAACCTCATTAAGTACATATGCTACCATTCTCCTAGCTTCAGCCTTATCATTCTTAAGAATTCAGATCCTCTGTCCAATATTATTCTGTCTCATGAAATTTCAGCCATTTATTTTGCGGAGCTCACACAGAACTTATGCGGGACCTACATAAATAATTGGTTGAGATTTATTGGACACAATAAGACACCATAATATTAGACAAAAGATCTGAACTCCATTCTTAAAAGATTTTTACTTGGCCAAAATAGAATACTTCACCTTTCCATAACATTGCAAGTGTAACAAAGTAATTTTTAATCTTTTTTCACACATTAAAAGACAATGTTCAATCTTTTTTTCTGTCTAACTTCTAAATTTAAAAAGGCTATTTTATTTTTGAAGATCATATATTATATATGATAATTGAACATTTAATTGTTTGATAGTTAAGTAGTTATTTTGGAAAAAAGTATTATAGGTATATTTATCTATTGTCTACCCTCACATAAGATAGGATTAATTGATAAGAGTTATGTATGTTTTTTTGTACTAGTTTAATAACTCGTGTTGAGAGTTTAATACTATATATCTCTTAGAAATATATGACATTTTGACTAATAAATCAGTCTTTGAGTAGATTTTATATGTTATAACTTAGGTTATAAATCACATCTTTGTTCTTTTCTTATTTTATTTATTCTCATCGGTTCATAATTGCATTCAATTCTTTCACTAAGAAATAGTGGTTACCTTTTAATATATTTTTATACGAGTTACCGTTCAAAATGAAATTTCTCTATTGTTTCATGAGATCACATCACGCATGATTCTTCAGTAATACTTTAAGGTAGCAAACCTTATGTTGATTTCAAATGCGGATAACAAGATAGGATTGACAGATACTTGCATCATTGATTCTTAATAAAAGTTACTTTTGAACTTTTGTGTTATAATCCATACGATAAAAATTTGCAGAATCTCTTCAACTTGTTTTCACTTATGCAAATTCTCTATTCTTTTTATAGTAAATAGTATATAGATGATTTTTATGGTATAAATTTTTGACCGTTTAAATGTCTAATATTTTTAGTTAACCTACAAACTTATTGTATATATTTATCCATTATCTCTCATTCGTACATAAAAAAGCTAATAGATCAGAAAGAAAACAATTTTGTAGTTCTCATACTTATCTAATACCATATATAACTAGTAAACTATTAGGGCATATCATCATACATCTCTTATAAATATATGGCATCTTAACTAATGTATCAATCTTTATATATATAGATTCAGTATGCGTTGCCCTAGACCATTTATTACATCAATTATCATCTTAATCTCATTATATAAACGCTTCATATTCATATTGCTTTCTACATACAAGGTAAGCACTTTTGAATATGTCTTGACACAAACTTGATTTTATAATGATCTCCTTTGTTTCCTAACTATTTGAATCAAATTAACTCACCTTTTTAAAATGTCCCAATATATCAAAGTATTCATGATTTTCCAACAACATTCTAAAATAGTAACTATTAACTTTTTTAAATTAGAAATTTATGTTATAGTATTGACTCTCTTTTATCATTGGACATGTCTTTTCTTAAATATGCATAGATGATAGTTTAGGCATACCTAATACATAGCTCAAATTTAATTGTTTATCCATTAAATCTACCTAGTACTTATCAGACATATTAAGAGAGATTGAGCGAATATATCATTTCTTTAGATTACATCATTACCAACAATCTCTTATACCCTTTAATATAACATTAGTATTTTAAGCCTTGAATAAAGTAATGGAGGCAATTACTTGTATTGGAAGATATCTTATATCTATTTGACTTACTTATTCTACTAGAACTAAATATTCAACATCCATTCCAACACTGAAAACTCAATTCAGAATCAAGTATTCTTGTATTTCTAAAACTAATTTTTTGTTTAAAATTCATTCTAGAAAATGACATTTAATACCCAATTAAACATATGTTGCATCAAATACTCAATGAAAAATAAACCACCATCATTGATAACAAGTATAATTACGTTAAGGACATAGTGGTACAAAGAGAAATGAGTTGTGACTAATTATGTTAAGGACATAATAGTACAAAGAGAAATGAGTTGTGACTATTTATAATACTTAATGTCTATGTTTTGACTTTTTTTAATTAATATTGAGGTCGTTAGCACTACTTTTTAATGCACTTATTCATACACGATATAATGTACATGAGACTACCAGTTAGAATGGAATAAGAAACCTTTTTATCTCTTCTTCTTCTTACGGCATCCAAGGGGGCTGATATAATGTACATGAGACTACCAGTTAGAATGGAATAAGAAACCTTTTTATCTCTTCTTCTTCTTATGGCATCCAAAGGGGCTGTCTATTGCTTAGGCACTCGCCTTTTAGTAATGGGCAAAATAAAATGGTTTATAATCATGCATATCAAATTGTTCATGTATTTGCTTGATATATATGTATCTTTTGAAAATGAAAAAATTTTTCTTGAACAATACTTGTCAATCTTAACCCTAAGATGTTTACATCTTTACCCATATTCTTCATCTTAAACGCTTTTGATAACCAATTTATTTTTCTTGACAAACTAATTATTTTGAGTAACTATCAAAATATCATCCATATATGACGATAAAATTACATATTCATTGTTGGATCTTTTAACATATATTTAGTGGTGTTTGTTAATCATACTAAATTGGCATGATATGCTTACACTATGAAAGTTAATATACCATTGATTTCAAGGCTAATTTAGACCATATATTGAATTTAACAATACAAAAACGTATTGCTCTTGTCTTATTTGAGCAAAACCTAATAGTTATTCCATATATATTTCTTCATCTAGTTCTTTATTTAAGAATGCAGCCTTTCAATTTATTTGATATAAATCAAGACCTATTCCAACTACTAAAGCTAGAATTAGTAGAACTGATGTGAACCTCACAACAAGTGAGAATGTCTTCTCATATTCAAGATCTTCTCATTGTGTGTATCGTTTTACTAGTAGATGTGCTTTGTATCTTTCAAAGTTGTCATCAGTCTTTAGCATAACATTTAAGAACTCATTTGTTCTTAATGGTTTTAGGCCCTTTAGGAAGATTATCCAAGTCTTAGACCTAGATCAAGCTTTTTAAAGTCCATTCTTTCTTCATTTATTATAACTCATTCGTCTTTAATGAGCCTAGATAGAGCTTTTTTCATACTTCTCAGTTCATAATTTTCTCGTGAAATTACCATAAACTTCTTCCCCTTCAATGTCAAAAATTTATAATAACGACAACAATGTCTTAGTAGAAATCTTGCTGAGATGCGAGATATGAAGAGGTTTCATAGCACACAACCTTACCTCTGACTAGAAGAGTGACTATTTATGATAGAATGACAAAAAAGAAAGAAATTTTTTTTGAAAAACAATTAAAGAAAAAATGAAAAAGAGATGATGATGATGATGATTCATTATCATCAGGGACTATTTATGATAGAATCACAAAAAAAGAAAGAATTTTTTTTGAAAACAAATTAAAGAAATAAATGAAAAATAGATGATGATGATGATAATAATAATAATAATAATAATAATAATAATAATAATAATAATAATAATAATAATAATAATAATAATAATAATAATCATAATCATAATCATCATCATCATCATCATTAATGAAGATGATGATGATGGTGCTTTGTATCTTTCAAAGTTGTCATCAGTCTTTCGCTTAACATTTAAGAACTTATTTGTTATTAATGGTTTTACACCCTTTTGGAATATTATACAAGTCTTAGACCTAGATTGAGCTTGTTAAAGTTCATTCTTCTTTTATTATAACCCATTTGTCCTTAGTGATACAAGATAGAGCATTTTTCACATTTCTCATCATCATATTTTTCTTATGAAACTACCATAAACTTTTTTCTCTTCAATTTCAAAATTCTATAACAACATCAATAATGTTCCAGTAGAAATCTTGTGGAGATGCAGGATCTGGACAGGTCTAATAGTACATAACTTTACCTCCATCTAGTAGAGAGACTACTTACGATAGACTCACAAAAAAACGAGAGAATTTTTTTTGGAAAACAAATTAAAGAAATGAAAAAGATATAATAATAATAATAATAATAACAACAACAACAACAACAACAACAACAACAACAACAACAACAACAACAACAACAACAATAATAATAATAATAATAATAATAATAATAATAGCCAACTACATAAACAAATAACCGCATAAATAAAAAATAAGTAAAAATAAAAAGATAAAGATAAAAAATAAAATAAAGAAATTTAAAATTAAAATAAAGATAAAAGTAAGTAAATAAATAAAGATAGAAGACAAATAAGAAAGTAAAACAAACAAGCAATTGAAAGTGAAGAAAGAAAAATTATGAAATAAATAAATAAAATCACTAAGGGGTAAGTATTACAACCAAGCTATTTAGGTTAAATACAAGGCACAAGAAGCAAAAAAAAAGGAAGGAAAAAGTTCAAAAGACCCATAAAAAGAGAAAGGCTTCTTTATAAAAAGAGAAGGCTCTCTCTATGTAAGATCTTTAGGAATGTCAATTTTGGCCAGACTCGGCTCAATTTTAGCCCAGATTGACCAGGCCACGGGTCAAAATAGTTCGGCCCGACCAGAACGACAAAAATGACATTGTTTTGTAAATTTTTAAAAAAGAAAAGTAAGGATGGCCTAGGCACAGGACACCCAGCCTAGGGTTCTAGCCAGCCCAAGAGGGGCCCGGCTCGGTCCATTGACATCCCAAAGATCCTCTATTCAAATCCTAGTTTTATTAAGGGCCAAGTCCTCAGTAAGCTCTAGTAAGGTCATATTATGTCTGACCACCTCTTCCTAATTCTTCTTTAGTCTTCCTCTCCTCCTTTTAAAATTTCTAAGTACAATATTCTTGCATGTAACAGCCTAGACCACCCGCCCACAGATATTGTCCGCTTTGGATTTTCCCTAGGGCCAAATGCCTCACGGTTTTGCTCTTCCCACCCTTAGGAAAACACGTATGAGGGGGAGAGGTATCCATACCCTTATAAGGCATACTTCGTTCTCTTCTCTAACCGATGTGAGATCTCACACTCTCCACCCCCTTAGGGCCCGGCCCTCTTTAGGTCCCAGCCTAGCTGACACAACGATTCCAGTACCGGCTCTAATACCATTTGTAGCAGTCTAGACTACTCGCTCATAGATATTGTCTGCTTTGGATTGACCCTAGGGCCAAACCCCTCATGGTTTTGCTCTTCCCACCTTTGAGAAAACGCGTCTAAGGGGGAGAGGTATCCATACCCTTGTAAGACATACTTCGTTCTCCTCTCCAACCGATGTGGGATCTTACACTCTCTCCACCCCCTTAGGGCCTAGCCCTCTTTAAGGCCCAACCTAGCTGGCACAATAGTTTGGGTACCGATTCTGATACCATTTATAACAGCCCAGACTACCTACCCACAGATATTGTCCACTTTGAGTTATTAATGATGTATTGCTCATAGAAGATGATGAGCCTACCAACTATAAAAAGGTTCTGAAGAGTTCAGAATCTGACAAATGTCTTCAAGCTATGAAATCCGAAATGGATTCCATGTATGAAAATCAATTATGGACTTTGGTTGACCCACTTGAAAGGATAAAATCCATAGGGTGCAAACGGGTTTTCAAGAAGAAAATTGATATGGAGGGTAATGTAGTTACCCATAAAGCTAGGCTTGTAGCTAAAAGTTATCGTCAAAGGCAAGGTGTTGACTATGATGAAACGTTTAGCCCAGTAGCTATACTTAAATCCATTAGGATACTCCTATCCATTGACGCTCATTATGATTATGAGATATTGCAAATGGATGTGAAGACGACTTTCCTTAATGGAAACCTAACTGAGGATGTGTCTATGATACAATCTGATGGTTTCATATCCATGAATGGAGAAAAGGTATGTAAGCTTCAGAAATCCATTTATAGATTGAAACAAGCATCCAAGAGTTCGAATATCTGATTTGATGAGACAATCAAAGAGTTTGGTTTCTTACAAAATCTAGATGAACCGTGTGTGTATAAGAAGGTTAGTGGGAGTGCGATGACATATTGCGAATAGGAATGATGTCTCTGCTTTACAATCAATCAAAATTTGGTTAGCTAAGAACTTTTAATAAGAGTCTTTGGAGTGGACGTAGGCAAGGATTGTTTATCGTACCACTATAAATCAATTTGCATTATCTCTTCCATATTCTCTTTAAATTATTGTTAAATAGTTTGATTGATTTCTTTTAACAATCTCTTTACTCTTATATATATTGATTTTTGTTAAATTGATTTTATTAGTTCAAAATTCTTTTGAATTTTGTAAATGCCCAACTCACTCCCCTCTTAGGTGTCATTAGGGAGTAACAAAAATATTTTACATAGCAGAAGCATACTTTAGAATAAAATAGTAAATAATGTTTATCACATAATAAACAATTTCAATATGTATTTTGCATTTAAATATGACAATACAATGAATAAGCATACATTTAGAAATGTTTATCAACAATTTACTAATATTTATGTAATCCTAATGACTTCACGTACCCAATACACACACACACACACACACACACACAGATATATATATATATATATATATATATATATATATATATAT
>JAOQMQ010000196.1:9929018-9954658 GCA_027563845.1 Erythroxylum subrotundum
ACGGTATAGTGTATAGTCCCGAGGTTGTTTCAGTCATAACTTTTTCATTTCAAATCCGAATTGAGTGTTTCCAGTGGCGTTAGAATCGTTAGAACTGAGGGAATATTTTCTAATATAAATCCAACCAAAATTTTCTAATTGGGTTTTCCCCTCTTTGTGGTCAATTCGTGTTCGATTTGGGTTCTCTATGCTTGTATGGGTCCAAATGTTGGGTCTCGAAAACGGGGTCCAACACTAATCCTAAACCTAGAAAAAAGTGACATGTCACCAAATTATTTTCTTTTTCACCTAACAAATTGTAGCGACAATCTCAGTTCTAGATAAATTAGTTTAACCATGTCGTGAGAAAACCTAAAGATAGACTACTTTAACATTTTATTTTTAAAGAAAGATAGATTTAGTTGTACAGATTACAAGGAAAGAAAGTCGATTTGAAATCATATAAAGAAAAACAAAACAAGACATAAACTAACAATGAATTCAAATTTGAATAGGATCATTCTAGCTGGACATGAGCCCAATATAGAGAGACATATTTTCAAAGTTAAGTTCCACACCTAAAGTCCTAATTTTTCACTTTTCCTTTTCCTTTTGCTTGTCAAATTGACTTCCATAATGTTATTTTGCTTCTTAATTAATCTCTACATATATTAACTTAGGGCCAGTTTGATTGTATTTTTTCCTTTTCATTGTCAAAAATACAAAAGCAACTTGTTAAAACATGTTTTATCACAAAAGTTGTGGTTAGTTTTAAAAATAAGAAAACCGTAAAGGTATTAGAAAAAGATAAAATTTGTGTTTTTACGAGTTTTGACATTTGGATGCTAAACATTTCTTATCTTCTTCTCATTTTTTCAAAAACAAAAATATATATTTCAAAACCAAAGGCAAAGTCATGCCAAGTCTAATATAACCAAATAGTACTACATAAAAGCTTAAACCCCTAGCCCTATTCAATGGACAAAGCTAAAATTAAAACTATAGATCTAAGGTAGGCAAACCAAAAGGAAACTAGATGAGTAGGAGTGTCGAAATATCCTTAAAACAATAGTTATCCCTATATGATCTAGAGTCAAACATCTTTAGATGAGAGTTATATATTGAGCTTGAACCTAAGGTGAGAAAATAGGTTAAGATTCCTTCCCCTTGTGAGGATAAGTTCTCTCATCCATGAAAGTAACTTCTATCTGAAGGCATTAATCTCAATTTGAAAGTCGCAAAATAGACTTAACATTTCTTTCATACTAAATTAAGTGCACTGTATAACCTAAGGCAATCATCAGTTGGTTATGGTCATCCTCAGACATAGTATTGAGATTACATGTTCATCTGATTATCTCATCCCAGTCATATTCTCTATAGAAGGCACCACAAATTTGTTGGATATTTAGCCAAATTTTTTGGAGTAATGGAAATTGAAGTATAGATGACTCAAAGATTCTAGTTACTGATTACATAAGCAACAACTTATATTTAGGTCAGGTATGCATAAAGTATGTCCCTTATACTAAATTTATTAAGAATTGCAAGTCACAACACTAATGATACTTTAGGAGGTTAGAATTTATTCCAAACCATCTTACTTCAACTCATACTAGAGGATAAGTAGCCAAATAATTATTGAAAAGATTTCTTTGTATATGATCCTGAAGGGTGTAAAAACTATATAGGTCAATCGTCATTACCTACACAAAGCTTATGGGGGGAGTAGGTCCCTTGATGAATGAACTACCTCTATTGGAGTAAAACTAAACATTTACTCTAATTAAAAGTTTGACCTTAGCATTATTTGGGAAGGAATATTTGACACCTTTGTAAGAAGGATGAAGGTATAAAGGCCTTGCTTCACTCTAATTATCATACCAGAGCCAAGAAAATTCACCATTTCTTACCCAAACCTTAATGACATTTTGAAGTGTATTCCTTACTTTGAGCATATGCAAAGGGGACCAAGAAGTATCATATCATGTTTTAAAACTCCATATATTCATATTTCTCAAATAATTTCCATGCATCTACTTAATCTATAATGAATTTAGATCAGTAAAGAATCTACAATTTTTTTTAGCAAACATAATTTTGTTCATTACAGATATTGATCAAATTCTGATCATTCCATGGGACTTTGATAAGCATACTATATTCTAGTTGACCTTAGTAATAAGTTTCCTATTGTCATCCCTGCTAGAAAAGTTTGAGCAATTTCTTAATGTCTTTGACCATCTTCTTAGGTAAGAAAAGATATTAAATATAATATGCAAGTTGCAAAGAACTAAGAGGACATGTTGGAATCTGCCTATATAAGAGTGGTGTTTATCGCACTAGTAGCCAATTCTTCTCCTAACCAGGCCATAAAGTGGTTGGCAATCTTGGTAGGAGAGTATTCTTGAAGTGATAGGTAATCCTAAATAGGAGAAATTAGGAGACTTTATAAGCAATTTAGTAATAATAGACAAAGTTGATGAAAGATGGTAAGCATACGAGGTTAGTAAGTTTTTACCTTTATTAATAATCATTTTAGAGAGCTACTCAAAGGTAGTCAGGGAGAAAATTAAGCAAGACAGAGAGTTAAGATCTACTTTACTATAACACAGGAGGTTATTAACAAAGGAAAGATAACAAATGTTTAGAAATTTGCATTTACTGTGGAAGCTAAAGTTGTCATTCCTTTCAATGTTATAGCGTAAAAATATTGAGAGGATCTTAATGCAAAGAGTAAACAAGTGAGAGGATAATGGATCCCCTTGCTTATACCCCATTTTCCTTTGAACAATGGAGAGGCTTTCATATTAATCAGGATGTTGTAAGAAGGTGAGGAGATACACTCCTTAATCCAATATATGAACAATGTTGGAAAGCCAAAATCCTAGAGGGTTTCAAAGATAAAATCACATTTTACTCTATCAGAGGCCTTATTGAAATCAATCTTAATGACAATTATTACCAGAGCCTTTTACTTGATATTTTTTTAGAAACTCCTAGATAGGCGGAACATTGTCACTTATAGATATCCCTTGAATAAAAACATTTTTTTTGTAATTGTTGATGGAATGTAGAACACTCTTCAATCTCATAATTATTAGCTTAGAAATAGTCTTATAAAAGACATTACAATAAGCTATAGATCTAAAATCTCTTATAGAATTTAGATTGTAGGATTAGGAAGCAGACATGGATCAGTTTTATTTTATACTTTAAGCATTTTGGAGTTTATAAACAAAACAAGTATGGCACGAAAAAAAGAGAGTTTATGTCATCCTAGTTTCTTTGGAAGAACTTGGAATTAAACCCATTTATTTTTAGGCCTGTTAAGGTTCATATCAAAAAAGCTTCTTTTATATTAGTTGTGGTGAAAGGAATTGTCAAAAACTCTTCTTGGTCCTCAGAGATTAGCCTAGGAATTAAAGAGGAAAGTGATATTAAGGATTCCATCATACTTGAACCAAATTGATTTTTGAAAAAACTCAAAGCATGATTTAGCAATTTAGATTGGTTAATAATCTTGACTCCTTATTAGTCTCAAGAAAGAAATGGTGTTTGGATTCCTCCTAGATAAGATGGACATATAAAAAAAAGGTAGAATTGTTATCTCTATGATTCAGCTAAAGGACCTTGGATTTCTATTTTAAGAATGAGCACCTCAAACTTGGACATAGGATCTAAAAGCCAAATTTTCCTTCTACATCATGTAATAATCACCTAGAGATTCATAAAGTCCTTTTGGCATTCATGTAACTTTTTCCTTCCTAGTAACAAATCACTATCAGTAGTAGAGGGCTTGCCTTTAACTGATTAAGTTCGGGTTTGATAGTCATTAGCTGCCTATAGAACTTTTGGGACTCATTACCATAACATTGATAACCCACACCTCTAACAAGAGCTTCCGAAAACCTTAAAAATCCACTAAAGAAGTAAAAATCGAAAAAGGTGTAATTCTTTTTTGAATGGACTAAAGGTTATAAATTTCTATTGGGGTGTAATTCAAGCATTAGGCATTATTATAGATAGCATTGCTCATTTGGAATTTTTCAATCCAGTAATGATTTACAAATACTCTATCCAATTTCTTTCTTATGAATAATTTCCCCTTGCTTGTTGCTCTAGGTGAAGAAATGTCATTCACTCCATAGTTTAGTAACTTTAAGGTTACCTAAGTAGTTTCTGAAATCCTTATAAAGTTTTCTTTCTTCTATTCTTTCTTTATTTCCACTTTCAATTTTCTTCTTTTTTTACTAGTCTTTGTTGACTTCTATCAAATTTATACTTTGTTTTTTTAACTCCTTTGTTCGGTAGTTCTCAGAATATATCACAGTTGAAGAAGAAAATATAATACTTTATAGCCTCATCAGCTCAACCATCACATCACAACACAAGAAAACAGAAACTTTGTTATAAATTTTCTAAGTCATTACCTTATGCTTTTTTAGGAGCCATCATCTAAATATGTGTATGATACTTGGAAAAGTAAAGAAGAGAAAAGTGAAATTTTTGTAATTGATGATAGACGAACTACTAAACAATTGCTTACTTAGATTAATAAGCAATTAGTTAAGTATAAAGTGCTAACAACTGTTGCTTATTCTAAATTTTTGGCGTCATTATGGTAGGGAACTTAAGAGAGAAAAGAGTGAAATTTTTGTAGTTGATGACTAATGAATTGTTGAACAGTTACTTACTTGAACTAATAGGTAATTAGGCATACATGAATACTAACTCTTGTTTGTTCTAATTAAATTTTTTCTACTACATTTTAGTAAAAAATTTATCAGGTAAAGGGTGATCTACATTTCTGAATTTACTTTATGGGATAAAATCTTGGCTATTTGAATTGTTTTTTTACTTTGCATTTAACATAATAAATTATTATCAACTAATACTTGGTTCGCTCATATATTAATGGTTAACTTAAAAACGACCTTATTTTATTTTTGATATGAGAAGTGCATCAAGGTTTATTCGGGAGTAATACATGGATATGAAAAATATTAGTTAACTTGCTTCATACTGTCATCTGTTATGGAAAACCTTACAAAATTGACAAATGTACGTTTATAATTTTCATTTCAAATTTTAATGAGGAAAATATACTTGTAGATGAATTTATTTCCCTATTAATGTCTATAATTTCACTCTTTGTTATATTTTTCACTAGTTTCTTTAGTAGTTGAATTCTACCTTTCTTTCTGATTTCATATAATTCTTATGGTTTGGATGACAAGAACTTTGAAATGAAGAATCTTCCATCGAATATTTTTAAAGGTTTATAATTTAAAAGTCATTTTATCCACATAATAAATACTAAATTTCTACTGTACATAACTAGTTAAAGAATGCACATGTTATCTATGATGTTGAGGAGGCAACATCAGTAATCTTTGAAATTATATTTCAACTCAAGCCATGGACTTTATTTTATAATGTTTCTTCATATTCCTTTTGTTTGATCTTCTTCACTTATAATTGATATTCTTCCAATGCATATGGTTGTTAGTTTATGCCTTAAAACCAATCAATTGGTTGTAGTTTAGAAACAAAATACTTTGAAAGTGTTCTTTATCATATATATGTTTAGATTTAAATGATAAATGTAACACTGCATACCTGATAATGGAATAGGAATACCAAGTATTACCACATCCTTAAATACCTAAAATTTCGAATTACAAAATTTTCTATTTAAAACTCATATTCTAGCAAATACTATTCACTTTATAAAAATTTTGACAGAATATCCTCTATATTCACTTAAAACCACCTGCAATTTCAATACGCTTCTTATTCATTTTATTCAACTACAATACATGTGCTCATCCTTTGATACATTTCAACTCATCTAAACCAAATTTCATACATAACTTTCATATTTAATTCACAATATAATTCTATAAGATCCTTCATTTCTTTATGTGTACTTGTCATAACTAAAACAAAATATAATTCTATAGTACATCCACCTCAATGTCTTCCACAATCCTCTATATGACTCTAGTCTTTGTAGTACATGCACCACAGCTTTCTTCTAATTTTCTTAAAAACCTGCTCACGGAAAGAAAACCATGCACTAAGCTATAGGTTTAGTGGTGTTCAAGCAATTTCATTTATCATCCAATTCAATTCATTCAACCATAATATACAAATATATAATATTTTTCAAATATAATTATCTTCATTCATTTGTAAACATAACTCGGCATTAAAATTACTTTATGAAATTCAAGCATTTATCTATAATAATAATTCATATCAAATAACATAATGATCAATAAATTTTACAATTTAATTTACAATTAATTACTGCTTCCAATTGACGTTCTTTAATCATTAGTCACGCATTTATATATTTTCTGTAATTATCCTAAGTAAAATCTAACAAAATTGCATCGCCAAGATGGATAAATAGGATTTTAAAAATACGGGATCAAGTTCCTAGAACCATATGGTTTATTTACATATCTATATCTTACGGGACCGAGCTCTCGAAGCCATGCAGTCCATAACACAAATCAAACATCTTACATCAGAACAGAGCTCTCAAAGTCATATAGTTCGATAACATATATCATGGCATAGTACTGTTAACGCCCTAATTGGTATGCCAACCTTATCACATTTCTCAAATTAAAATTTCATTGAAATTTAATGATATAGTCTTATAATAGTCAATTCAAGTTATTCCATATTCGATCAAAGCAAATGTCACTCTTTGATGTCTTTTTTTTTGTTTTAATTTAGTTCATTTAAAACTCAAGACATATTCATCTAACTAATTAGTCAAAATAACATGTATATCAAATTTCCAAATTCAATCATAATGTGTGTCAATTAAGGATAATACAATTATAAGTCCAAAATCCAAATAAATCACATATACTACTTCATTTAGCATCCAATTAAATATTTTTAACAACAAGTTCATAAACCCCCAATTTTATCCCAAGAATCCTAAATTACATAATATATAATTTTTAGGGAAAAATAAAATTGCTTGAACACATACCAAATTGATGTCCAATTCTTCAAATTAAGCTTCAATAAACTTCAATTTCACCATTAATTCCTTATTCCTTCTCTTTCCTCTTTCTCTCTCTCCTTCGATTCCTTTTCTTTATCTTCATAATATTGCATAAAAATTCAATTTCATGCATTTTATTTATTAATGCATGCAACTACACTAAAATCATATACTAGAACAACCAAAACTCCATTAACTTACCTTGTTAATTTCAGGTACTATTCATCAAGAAAACCATCTACTTTTTCTTCATCTTTTTCCCAAGATTCTTGTTGATATGGTGAGTTTAGGGACCCTAGGTTGATGATTTAGTGTTTAATAGTTGATTTATGGGTTAAAGAACGTGAAAGTTGGCTTGAAAATGGAAGGAAAATGAAAGAAAGTGGGGAAGAAAGAGGGAGGTCTGATTTTCGACAAATTTTGGGGAAGAAAAGAATGGATAGGTAGCAAATAATACAATGTGGTCCCTTAAAGCCAATAATATTTTTTCCTAAAGATCCAAACTTAACTTTCAATTTTAATCCATTAGTTGGATTTAATCCCAATAAAATATCAACCGAACATAAATACCTTAATTAATATAATTTATTTCAGGTTTGACTTTCATCCCTTTTTGAGTCAAACTTTGACCACTGTTCCAACTCTTAGTCAAACCTTCAAAATGAACTCGTTTTGACCTCAAATTTGATCATCGAGTTGTTCTTGAATAATACTATCCAATGTCAAATAAAATAAAGTGCATTTTAAGCCCCAAGTGTCACTATTCACCTTGAAATATACTATTCATGGCCTAAAAAATATTACCCATGAAATCGAGATATTTGGTGCATTACAAGTCATCCCCTCTAAAATAAAATTTGGTTTTTGAAATTTACCATACAGAGCCTAATACGATGCCATTTTTATGCTTGCTTGATAGTTATTATTGTATACAAATTCAGTCGATGGAAGGTGTTCATCCTAGTTTCCTTCAAAATCGATAACATAACTCCTAAACATATCTTCTAGCACCTAAATCACTCTTTTTGATTGTCCATCCTTTTGAGGATGAAAAGTTGTACTAAAATTTAGCATAGTACCTAAGGCCTCATATAATTTCTTCCAAAATCTTGAAGTGAATCTTGGGTCCCAGTCTGATATGATGGAAGATGGTACTCCATGCAATCGCACTATCTTACTAATGTACAATTCTACATACTTCGGGAGTTGGTAGTCAATTTTGATAAGCAAAAAATGAACTAACTTGGCCAATCTATCTACAATCACCCATATGGCGTTATGTTTCTTCCTAGTTTATGGCAAAACAGCCACAAAATCCATTATGATTCTATCTCATTTCCATTCAGGTTTTGCTATTGGTTGAAGTAAACCTTATTGAACTTGATGTTTTGCTTTTACTTGTTGTCATGTAAGACAGTTGGCAATGTAACCTGCAATGTCTTTCTTCATACCTGACCACTAATAATATGTCTTCAAATCTTGGTACATTTTAGTACTTCCTAGGTACACAATATATGAACTACTATGGGCTTCCTTCATGATGTTTTTTTTTAGCTCGTCATCATTAGTGACACAGATTCTATCTTTTTATTACAAGAAACCATCCTCTTTGATTGCATATTCACTATTTTTCCCCTCCTAAATTTTTTTAAGAATGGTAACTAGCTTTTCATCTTGCTTCTGTGCTTCCTTGACTTGCTATAACAAGTTTGGTTTGAGCTCAACTCATCTACAATGGTTCCATCACTGGCTATAGATAATCTAGTATTCATTGCTCTTAAAGCTAATAATGAATTCCCACTAAGAGCATGGGCTACTACATTTTCTTTGCCTGGATGATATTCAATGATGCAATCATGATCTTTAATCAACTCTATCCATCTTCTTTGCCTTAAGTTCAACTCTTTCTGTGTAGGCAAATATTTAAGACTTTTGTGATCCATGTAAATATAATATTTCTCTCCAAATAAACAATGCCTCCAAATATTCAAAGCAAAAATTATGGCTGCTAACTCTAAATTATGGGTCGTGTAGTTCCTTTCATAAGGCTTAGGTTGCCTAGAAGTATAAGCAATTACCTTTCCCTCTTGCATAAGTACACATCCAAGCCCGTTATGTGAGGCATCATTGTAAATCACAAAGTCTCTACTACGTACAGGTTATGTAAGAATAGGTGCTTCAATCAACATGGCCTTTTTCTTCTCAAAGCTTTCCTAACATTTATCACTCCACACAAACTTTGCATTCTTTTGAAGTAACTTGGTCAAAGGTGCTGCGATTATGAAGGATCCCTTAACAAATCTTCTATAGTATCCTATCAAACCTAAGGCTATGTTTGGTTGGGAGTTTTATAATGGAATGAAATGAAATGTAATATTATTTCATCGTTTGGGAGGATGTTTTATAATGGAATGGAATGGAATGGGATAGAAGAGGAGGGTTTCATATTACATTCCATTTTATCTTAAATAGTTAAAATGAAAAACCTCTGATTTGGGGGGTTTAGGATGAAATGTAAAATAATGAAAAACTTTATAATATATTACATTCTTCATCCAAACAACATTTCACTATATATTACATTATGAACCTTTCCATTCCTCCCAAAAATAATTTTCTAATATTACATCCATTTATGTTCCATTCCATTATAAACCATTCCATTCCATTCTATTCCATTCCATCCTATTAAAAACTTTACATCCAACCAAACATAGCCTAAGAAACTTTTAATCTCTATAGCATTCCTAGGTGGCTTCGATTCTAGAATGACCTCTATCTTCTTAGGATCAACTATAGTCCCATCTGCTGATATGACATGACCAAGGAAACAAACTTCATTAAGCCAAAATTCACATTTATTGAACTTGGCATAAAGTTATTTATCCCTTAAAGTTTGCAAAATATTCTCAGATGCTCATTATGCTCTTCTCGGTTCTTAGAATAAACCAAGATATCATCAATGAAGACTACCACGAATTGATCCAAGTAAGGATGAAAAATACGATTCATGAGATCCATAAAGGTTGTCGGAGCATTTGTAAGTCCAAAAGGCATCACTAAAAATTCATAATGCCCATATCTTGTTCTAAAATCTTTCTTAGGGAAATCTTCGTTATTTACTCTCAACTGGTAATACCCCAATTTCAAATCAATCTTATAGAAAACACATGCAGCTTTAAGCTTATCAAAAAGGTCATCTATTCTAGGCAGTGGATATTTATTCATCATAATCACTTTATTCAATTGTCTGTAATCCACACATAGACTAAGAGACCTATCTTTCTTCTTGAAAAATAACACAGGTGCACTCCAAGGAGACACACTACGGTGTATAAAACCATTCTCAAGAAGTTTTTGTAGCTGGATTTTCAATTTCTTAAGTTTTGTGGGTGCCATCCGGTATGGTGCAATGGATACTGGTGCTGTAGCAGGTATTACATTAATAGAAAATTCAACTTGTCTTTCTGGTGGTAACCCTGGAAACTCCTTAAGAAATCCATCCTGGAAGTCACATATAGTTGATATATCTTGAATTTTAGGATCATTCTTTCTAGCTTCAAGAACACAAGCTAAGTAAGCTACACACCCCTTTCTAATAACCTTTTTGCTACTATCGCTGATATATTGGAGAGAAATTTTGACCTTTCACTAATAATTGTGATCTCATCAATGTCAAATTTTCTAAGAGTGATTCTTTTAAGATGACAATATACCATAACATGATGTGTAGATAGCCAATTCATACAAAGAATCACATCAAATTCATATAAAGGTTATGCAATCAAATCACAAGGAAATTTATACCCTTGTATTTGTAAGGGACAATTCTTATAGACTTTATTTACCACCACACTATGACCCAAAGGATTCGTAACTAGAATATCATGTTTAAGAGTGTAAATGTGTAACCCCATCTTTTCAGGCAATGACATACATATATAAGAATGTGTAGATCCTAAGTCTATCAATGCATGAATAGAAATGTCAGAGATGGTAAAAGTACCTGCAATCACATCTAGGGCATCCTGGTTATTACTAGCGCTCACAGCATATGTATGAGTGAAGTACAGGTATTAAGTCCATCAACTGTTTCTGATACCACCCTTTAACCACTAGCACCAGAACTAGCTCATGTGCCTTTACCTCTACCTTTACCCCTTGGAGTTTTAGGAACTAGTCTCTTTTCTTGACTAACTGCTTGATACTATCTACCAGGGTAATCTCTCTGAAAATGCTTCATAGAGCCATATCGTAGGCAAGCTTCCATCATCTTCCAGCACTATCTGCCATGTTTCTTCCCACAATGATCACAGGGTGTAACTACCCCATGTCTTGACCCACCTACTGTATTAGCTTTAAATGGAGCCAGCTATTATGCCCAAACCATTAATCTCTGAATCTGTCCAGATTGGCAGTAGGATGTTTGTGTTTGTGCTAGAGCCTGAGACCATAAACCCTTTTGCTTTTTACTGGCTAAAAAGGATGCACTAGATTATCCCTGAATTCTCTTCTTTTGTCCCCTATTTCTCCATTTATGTTCATCAATATTAACTTTTTCAATCTTCAAAGTTGCTTTCACTATCTCTCCATGATCGCTAATCTGCAATGCAATAAGGATTTTCTTGATGTAATGGTGGAGATTTGTTTCAAATCTTTTACACTTATCTTATAGGAATTAATCTCTCAACATACATACTCAGTCTATCAAACTCTTTCTCATATTCTTATGTTGTTCTATACCCTTATTTCAAATGAAGGAATGCATCACTCATCTCATCCTTATAAGCCTCTCCTACATAGTTATCTATAAATTGAGACAAAAAAACTCCCAAGTAAGATCTTGTGGTGGAACAAGCCTTTTGATAGACTCTCACCACTGATACAATGGTCCCAGTAGAAGACCATCTGCACACTCCAATCTCTTTACTGGTGTGTAATGGAGAAGATCGAAAATTCTCTTTATCTTAATTAGCCAAAACTTAACATCTAGAGTAGTGACGATGACTCCCCTAGAAAATCCTCCGCTTCCAACCTTTTAGCTTTCTCCAATGTAAGCTTCTATAGTGGAAGAGGTGGTTGTGGTTGTATAGGAGGTGAAACAACCATCTGTCGTTTCATATAGTCCACTATAGTTTAGAAAAACTCTACCGAGTTAGGAGTTGGTTGATCTGTATGTGGTGGTACGATCTGTGCTGACTGCCCCACCATGCCCCTATCTGTATTGCTAGTTGAGGCATGACTTTCCTCCTCTTCCTCAATGGCTCCCCTAGCGCTTGGTTCCATTCCTCAGTCTATAACAAACAGAAAGGTTGGATCTACAATAGAGTCAGATCATATGCTCATATAATCCTTCATTTGGCATGTACACAAATCACCTTTCCTTTATTTAGTTAATGATATACCCAAAATTGCTTAAACTGAACTCTAATACCACTAAATTTAATACCTTATACCTAATAATGGAATCATAATACTGGGTGTTACAACATCTTTAAAAACCTAAAATTTTGAATTACAAAATGTTTTATTTAAAAGCTCCTTAGTATAGCAACTACTATTCACTTTATAAAAATTTTAACAGAGTTTCCTCTATATTCAATTAAAACTACTTGCAAGAAATTTCAATACACTTCTCATTCATTTTACTCAACTATCCATCTTTATGTCAAACTCCTTGACGAAATAATTTGGCCATCCTCCAATGCATTTCAACTCATCTAAACATAATGATCAATAAATTTTACAATTTAATTTACAATTAATTACTACTTCCAATTGACGTTCTTTAATCATTAGTCATGCATTTATATATTTTCTGTAATTACCCCAAGTAAAATCTAATGGAAATGCATTCCCAAGTTAGATAAACGAGATTTTAAAAATACGAGATCAAGTTCTTATAACCATATGGTCCATTTGCATATCTATATTTTACAGGATTGAGCTCTCAAAGCCAGCAATCCATAACACAAATCAAACATCTTATATCGGAACTGAGCTCTCAAAGCCATACAGTCCAATAACACATATCATGACGCGGTACTGCTAACTTCCTAATTGCCATGCCAACCTTATCACATGCCTCAAATTTTTATCTATTTTACTAAGGGAAATTCTAATTAAAATTTCATTGAAATTGAATGATATAGTCTTATAATAGCCAATTCAAGCTATTCCACATTCGGCCAAAGCAAATGTCACTCCTTAATGTCTTCTTTTTGTTTTTTTTTTGGTTTTAATTTAGTTCATATAACATTCAAGACATATTCATCTCACCAATTAGTCAAAATAACATGTATATCAAATTTCCGAATTCAAACATAATGTATGCCAATTGAGGAAGATACAATTATAAGTCCAAAATTCAAATTAATCACATATACTACTTCATTTAGCATACAATTAAATATTTTTAACAACAATTTCATAAACCCCCAATTTTATCTCAAAAACCCTAAATTACAAAACACATAATTTTTAGGGAAAAACAAAATTGCTTGAACACATACCAAATTAATGTCCAATTCTTCAAATTAAGTTCCAATAAACTTCAATTTCACTATCAATTCCTTATTCCTTCTCTTTCCCCTTTCTCTCTCTCCTTCAATTCCTCTTCTTTATCTTCGTAATATTGCGTAAAAATTCAATTTCATGCATTTTATTCATTAATGCATGCAACTAGACTAAAATCATGTACTAAAACAACCAAAACTCTTAAACTTACCTTGTTATTTTTTAGTACTATTTATTAAGAAAACTCATATACTTTTTCTTCATCTTTTTCCCAAGATTCTTATTGATGTGGTGTGTTTAAGGACCCTAGGTTGATGATTTAGTGTTTAATAGTTAATTTTGGGGTTAAAGATAGAGAAAGTTAGCTTGAAAATGGAAGAAAAATGAAAGAAGGTGGGGATTTAACTTTCAATTTTAATCAATTAGTTGGATTTAATCCCACTAAAATATCAACCCTACATAAATACTTTAATTGATATCATTTATTTCAGGTTTGACTTTCACCTCTTTGTCATGTCAAACTTTGATTACCGGTCAACTCTTGGTCAAACCCTCAAAATGAACTCTTTTTGACCTTAAATTTGATCATCAGGTTGTCCTTAAATAATACCATCCAATGCCAAATAAAATAAAGTACAGTTTGAGTCCCAAGTATTACTATTCACCTTAGGATGTACTATTTACTACTGAAAAGTATTATTCATGAAACCAAAAATTTTTAGCGTTACAATAAAGTTCATGGGATAACTATACATTGCAAATGAAATTATTATGAGATTCATTTTGCTTTTTTGTATTATCTCTAAATTATTCCTAGTCATAGTTCTATTAAGACTGGACATGAATATAACGTAAAAAGACTAGAACATGTTTTTTTTTTCTTATAAAAGAAGTAGTCGATCTCATAGATTAAAGTATGGAGATACTTGAACAAACGTGTAAGTGTTTGTTAGAAAACGAGTTCACTAAACAAACTTGATATGAGAAATCCATTTGAAAAATTACTTGTATGTCTATGAAAAATCTCATTGTGATGATTGTATAAATGATCATTTGACTTGAAGTCATCAGAGTTATCTTATATAGAAATTGTTATGTTTTGATACTACTTATGACCTATTCTGACCATAAGATATTCAGTCGATAGTCATTGGATGTAGCACAAACTGTGTAGAGGTAGTTGAGTGATTAAGATAGAATTCATCTCCCTAAAATAATTAGGAAGAGTGTTCTGTTATTCTTGACTAGTATTGATTTGAGAAATCTTTGATCAAGGTAGAATACAATTTTGTAAATAGTTTACAAATGTCATTATTAAATCAATAGCTAACAGCAGAGAACTAATATGATATAACTCAAATTAGAGTAGACATTAATTTCATATTTTACATCTAATCTGAACATTGTATGATGAAATGATTGAATTATATGGAAAAAATCATACACAGAAAAGTTAGTTAAAATCACTTTGACATTTATAAATATTTAGGTGGTCATGATGCATTTCTAGACGTCAATCTTAATCTATGATTATAAATTGTTTAATTAAATAATTAAAGATAAATTAAAAGAAATTTTAATTTATCTAATTCTAATTATGAATTATAATTATAATTTATAATCATTTTCAACATATTTAAGAACCTAATGGATCTCACGTAAAGAACGAGTTGAAGAGAGTAAATATATTTTAATCAAATTGAACCTATAACATTTTCGTCAAATTTGTTTTAACTGTTACATTAGCAGACTAATCATGAGAAGTTCAAATTGCGTGCTCTCGTGTTTTTCTTTCTGTGAAACACTTGAAACTATTCTTGTGTAATTTTCTATTGAGTGTATATTCGTCATCGCTCCTATTGTATCATAATTTATTGGGGTGCTCTCAAACTGCCTTTGCCAATATGTTTCTAATTGAAGGCGAACATGTAAATCTTATGAGCTTGTTTTTAATTAACTTAGAAACTGGCACTGTTCGCTTGTGATGTGACTAACAGGCTTTGTATTATATAATCATTTACCTAAATTTTATTATATTTTTTAAATCTTGCAAATCATTCTCGCATATCGCACAGCTACGATTTGGTTATACTAATTGCAATATATGATAAAGCGAGAATATACATACAATGATTTGATAAATATTTTTAATTAACTCATGGGTTGTTAAATATATAAATTTCGTTAATTATATTAAATATTAATAATTTATTTATAGTAAGTATAATAATTAGTTATTTTAGAAATAAATTTAATATATTAAAAAATAAGTTAAATTATAACATATAATAAGAATAAAATAAAAATATAATGGTGAAACTAAATAACATTTTGTCTTAGTTTCTTTATTAAAAATTTTAAATAAATAAATTTATATTTTTAATTTATATTACGAGCTTATTTTTTAATGTGTGTCAATATAAACATACATCTCCCGTTCTCATTATTGATGCAGCATCCATTTATTTTCCATCCATCTAAATGGGATATTTATGCTTATAAAACGACCACAGTAATAGTATCAGGTGATCTGAAATTTTAGTAATGTAATGGGAATAAAATATGGCACAACCTCGCGTCTTGATGTGTGTTCTGTCACTCACTCACTTCCTCACCGAAGCCTCTGGACAAAAGGCCATTTTGACACGGGTTCTCTCGCTCTGACGGTGCTCCAATGGCGGCTGCTCTCCGCTCTGTTCTCGCCAGAAGAACCATAGGGTTTGGCAAGGCTTCGACCAGATCAAGGGTTTTCGGGTTAGGGGTTGGGCCAATGCGTGGTCTACAAACTTTTTCGCTTCCGGATCTCCCTTACGATTATGGCGCTCTGGAGCCGGTTATTAGTGCTGAGATTATGCAGCTTCATCACCAGAAGCACCACCAAACTTACATCACCAACTACAACAAGGCTCTCGAGCAACTCCATGAAGCTTTGCAAAAGGGCGATTCCTCTACTATCGTCTGGCTACAGAGCGCCATCAAGTTCAATGGCGGAGGTTCTGTTCTCAAATTTTTTTCATCTTAATTTTCATTTCCTGCTTTTCATTTTCATATGTTAGCATTTGGGAAGGCAATCTAAACTTCAATTAGAGGTCTGTAGAGACTTTTGGGTTCGCGTGTCAACTAACGATTCAAATGTCAGTAGTAAATTTGGAGAAGTCTATAATTTCTACTGCTACACAGGTCATAAATAGTTGTCTATTATATAGGTCCAAACTTTATATCTTTATTAATTGGGAGCATTCGATGTAGATGAAGTTTAGTACGTGATCCAAGAGTCATGAGGCAGCTGAGAGACCGCTGCTAAGAGTAGGAGTTCAACTTAACATATTGGATTGTGGCTAATTTGAGATTTTGATTGGACTAAGATTGAGTTGGAATGTTGCCCAAAACTTTTTGAATCAACGTTTTTTTATTTTTAACCTTTATCTTGAAACGAATTACTTTGGACTTTGAGTAAACTCCAGTTTGAGATGCCTCAAAAGACTATAGGAGTACTGGTATGAGTAACCTGCTGAATATGATTTGATGAAATAGAAACAGCTCAAGACATTTCTATTGTTGTTGTCAACTTCCATAGTTGAGCTTGGAAACATGAATTAATGATTTCCCTTTGTTCATTCCACCTTTTGATGATCATGTTGCATTCTTTCTTGGATTAACTTATTATGCTAGTCTAAAGCTTCCAAATAAGCTGATAGAGTTTGTACTTATGGCTAGGTGGATTCTAGTTAATGTTTCTTCATATTGTTCTCAGTATATTTAGTTCCCTTGTAGGTCATATAAACCACTCCATCTTTTGGAAAAACCTTGCTCCCACTAGTGTAAGTCCATCCCTTCTTCACATATCCTAAGCTCATCTTCTGTGATTTATGTACCTAATGCTTGGTATGACAGGAAGGAGGTGGTGAGCCACCGCATGGTTCGTTGGGTTGGGCCATTGATTCCAATTTTGGTTCTTTAGAGAAATTGATACTGAAAATGAATGCAGAAGGTGCTGCTTTGCAGGGATCAGGATGGGTGGTAAGTTTTCTTCTCCTGATATGTTGATTTATTTTCCATTTTCTTTTGATACGATCTTGAATTTTTCTTTCCATGCCTGGTCCCTTGATAGTGGCTTGGTGCAGACAAGGAATCTAAGAAGCTTATAGTTGAGACAACTGCGAACCAGGTAAGTTCACAAATTTGTTAATGATGATGGTATAAGGATAGTGTCAATATTTGATTCATAACGTTTCTGTAAGAATACTGATACTATAAGTTTGCTTACATATATGCATATCATACATACAATGCTAAGGTTGATAAAGAAAATGGGTCTTACAAGCTTTAAAAATCTATTTATGTGGTAATTTTATGATCTTGCCATTTTTTGTCCTAACATATGAATTATAGGATGGGCAATGCTCTCTCTTGTTCCTTTATTGCTTGAGGAATCCTATAGTGTTGGAGCGTTTTAGGAGTTGGTAAATGAATTACTAACACAATTTTATTGCTCTTTGAACCATGACAGGACCCACTAGTAACTAAAGGATCAACTTTGGTTCCTTTGCTTGGTATTGATGTTTGGGAGCATGCATATTATTTACAGGTAATCAATGAGATTGATTAGCTGTTTTTGGTTCATTTTCCTTCTTACAGGTGTTGCGTGCACTCTTTGATGTAGGACAAATAGAAGAAATATTAACTGGTAGCTAAACTTACAAAATTTGGAAAATATGGCTGATATTAGAATGCTGAAAGATTAAGTTTCAGGTCTGAATTTCAGCTTGGAATGCTGAAATTTCAGATTTGGTATATCCTGGTTTTTAGGGTTTAATTGCTGGAAATTTAGGTTAGAATTTCAAGGTTTGATGTGAATTTGGGTTTTTGGTTGCTATACCTTTAGGTTAGAATTGTTGGGATATAGTGAAGAACACAAACAATGGAGGTTAGGAAACTAAGAATCACTCTTATAAGGAAGCATCACACCTTCTAGTTAAAAACTCAAATTTGTATATAAAAAAATTCATGATAGCTTGTTATTGAAGAATTTAAACACATATTCCACTTAAGTCTTTATTCTAGTAGGTAAGGGTTCTAAAATTAACTCCCATGTCACTTGGTAATTTCAAAACATAAGCATTAGCACTTATCTTCTTGAAGATCTCATAAGGTCCAGCTGAAAAAAATTTCTTATATTTTCCTTTCAGAAAATGTTATAGTCAAATCCTTATCATTACCATATCCCCTTCATTGAATTCTACCGGTCGACAATATTAATCAATATGTTCTTTATCAGTCAAGTGGCTAATTATTATGTTTCTTCGCCCCTTATCAAAGATATCCCTCGTATTTTGTACAAAATTGTGAGCTTCAACATTAACTTGTGTTGTTTGTGGTAAAGGAACCAAATCAACAGGTTTCCTTGGTTGAATTCTCTAAACTATCTCAAAAGGATTTTTACCAGTTTAACATATTTACGGAAGTGTTGTATCGAAATTCTATCTTATTTTCTTTGTCCATTGATTTTTGGATGGAAAGAACTAGAAATTTGAAGCTTAGTGTTTAATATTTTCCATAGAGTTCTCTCAAAATAACTAATAAACTTTGTATCACAATCAGAGACGATGGTTAAAGGTAGTTCATAGAGACGTAATCTATGAAGAAGACTTTAGCAATATGGCCAGGAATATAAGTCTGGACCATTACATTTGCAGATGGTTGCATAATAAAACCACGTAGCTTCTCTATTACATAGGCATCAAGAACATGCATCATGTTGTTTCTTGTATTCAAATCCATTAACTTCCTGTCATTAGTGAATTTTGACTTTGAAAGTGCATTTATAGCTTCTCCTTTATCCTTATGTTGTGTTAATGTCTCATCTTCATTCAAATCTACTTCTTCTTCATCACCTAATGCAACATAATCTTCTTTAACAAAACCAAGGATATCATCACGTTTTGAGCCGACAAGCTTCGAAACCCTTGGAACTTGCAAGTTAATCTTCTCAGCTCCCTGTTCTGTTATTTTATCTTGATGTCCAATTCTTTTAGTCTATTGCCCTATTGTTTTAGTCTATCATTCTTGTGTTTTTGAGGTGTCATTCAGCAGTTTTAACCTGTTGTTCAAATGTTTTAGCAACTTGTTCAAGCGTTTCAGTTTGTTGTTGAAGTGTTTCAACTTATTGTTCATTTGCTTCAGCTTTAGGGTTTGCCAAGGAATCCAGTTCATTTTTTTCCCTTCATCTTAATATTTTTATCATCTCCCGTTGTCAAAATCCATTTCATCAAGTACTTGAGCACCTTCTATAAGTAGGCTCAAAGATTTGAATTGATCAATTGATGGAGAGGTGCCAACAGTCTCACCCCCTAGAACAAACACTTTCTCCGAGGTAGTACCTGCTAAATTTGAGGAATCAAAATCATTATATGATTCAACAAAGATTTTCCCTTGTGCCACGTGTTGTTCATCAATATTAACTCCTTCATCTTGCTTATTACCATAGGTTGTTGGTTTGCGTAATTTGTGGGGGTTTTGATTTTTAGGAAATGTATGTAAAGGCTGTCTAGCCTTTTCAAAAATTGTTAAACTTGTTTTCTTATGGGAATTGTTACATGTAAGTTGGTTTTTGGGGCACCTTATGAATGAGAATTATCGATGCCAATTTTTTTACAATATTCAGAAATATTTCATCTCACTCTTAAGTCGCTGAATATTCTTTTAGATGTCCTTTTGTTATTTGTTGTCGTTGTGAACCAAAGCTTTGATATCTAATTCATGTAGGACAAATAGAAGAAATATTAACTAGTAGCTAAACTTGACAAATGGAAGAAATATTAACTAGTAGCTAAACTTACAAAATTTGGGAAATGTTGGAATATCAAGTTTTAGGTCTGGTTTTAGCTTGGAATGTTGAAATTTCAGATTTAATATAGTTGGGTTTTAGGGTTTAATTGTTGGAAATTTAGGCTAGAATTCCATGGCTTGATATGGCTAGAACTTGGGTTTTTGGTTGCTGGAACTTTAGGTTAGAATTGCTGGAAAATAGTGAAGACAAACAATAGAGGTTGGAAGCCAAGAATCTCTAAGAATCAGACCTTCTAATTAAAATTTTAATTTTGTAGAAAAAGATAAGGATTATTGAAAGGTTGAGTACACACATATTTATAGTTCTTAGAATCTTTATTCTAGTAGGAAAGGGTTCTAAATACCCAAAATTAAATTATATCCTACTAAGGGTTTTTTATTCTTAAATAAGCTTAAGTCGTAAACAAAGTAGGACAATATATCTAACTGATTATTATTTCTTATCTAATGAAGAAAAATTAGCATAAAGTAGGTTGCCTTTGTTGTCACTTCAATTCTCATTTTTCATCCCACTAAATTAAAGCTTGTAATTGATTAATTTGTCTCCTTTTATTTCGGTTATAAACTCTAAGTTCATTTGAATCACTGTAAATAATGACAATCGATGCTTGAATGTGAATCCCTTTGATTAACTCATTTGCTTCTAGTATAGCTGTTTCTGTGCTCCTACATAAAGAAATAGATTGCATTCAATTGTGTACGCGTGGACTGAATTTAAGATCCTATAGATGCAGGAGAAGTAAATTCGAAAACAGTTTCCAGGTTGATGTATAATGGTTACATTGCTCTAACTTATTAAATCTCCAACTTGGGGCAGTTAGGTGATCCATCTTTGTATAAGGTCTTGTTATTGAGTAAATGAATTTTAAAGTTAGCAACTTAGCATGGGTTTTGGTATTTGAAATGAAGCATCATATAGTGTTTTAGAAACTGAAGATAACATACTGAGATTATTGTTGACTTTGGACACTTTGAAATTTGGTAAATTGTAGAATGAACTTGACAAATGAATGAAAGACTGGAAACCAAACTTACTTTCAAAAGCGCAACTCTGTAGTCAGATTTTTCTTTTTACCACCAAGTTCTTTTTCTTTTGTGAATATAAGTTGATAGTTTTTCTGCTTTTCCTGCCAAATTTGACCTTTTTAATCTGTAATTTGCCTCTTATGATCTCGTCTGAGTTGAAAGTTTGTGTTGTAATGGTGCAGTACAAGAATGTGAGGCCAGATTATCTGAAGAACATATGGAAGGTGATGAACTGGAAATTCGCGGGCGAGGTTTACGGAAAGGCATGCCCTTGAGATCTGTGTAGCATGTCCTTCCAAGGGGTTCTGAACAAAACGCAGACTTCACTGCTTTCCTTGCTCGCTTCAATTCTGCTAAGGATGGAAT
Source organism: Erythroxylum subrotundum (assembly GCA_027563845.1). Classification (NCBI taxonomy): domain Eukaryota; kingdom Viridiplantae; phylum Streptophyta; class Magnoliopsida; order Malpighiales; family Erythroxylaceae; genus Erythroxylum; species Erythroxylum subrotundum. The sequence goes on from JAOQMQ010000196.1 coordinate 9,950,788, forward strand.
AAAGTTGTCCTCTGGTTGTAAAGTATGAGAGGATTCACTTAGTTCTCCTCTTAATATATGATACAAAGCTGCTCACTGGTATATCCAGTTGTGAAACAGAATAATGCGATTTGCCATGTCTTTTGGTGTTCCCAAGGGATATTCGGCTTGGTCCTCGTATCTTATCATATGTAACTTGCGTCCTTTGGACATTTTTAAGTGCGGCTGCCTTGAAAATAATGAACTTGCGATTAGCAGCTAGTACGGAAGGTAGCATTCCAAAATGGCTCTCTTCTCCGTTGAATCTGAGACGATGACGTCCAAGTTGCACGACCACGACCCACCAACCACTAAAAGGAGGAAACCATTTCTCCTGTCCTACGTAGGAGTGAAACCGAATCATTAGACTAAGATAATTGGGGATGCAAATGTTATTATGGAGTGCCATGTAGAGGGTAGGAATTAATGAACTGTAGCTGACAGTGTGTCGAAAATTTACTTGAGTTTGCATACTAAAATTTGTAGTTTTGGTGAATTAGGATTTAATTTACAGTTTGGTTAATTTTTATAACGAAATTTATTGATGCAAGGAAAATATAAAAAGGGGGTTTTTGGATTTTTTGTAATTTAGAAAATAAAATAAAAGTGAAGTATTGAAAATAAATTGAAACAAGTGATTGGAAATGATTAAATTATGGGATATACGTAAGGTTTAGTTTTAGGTTCAATCTTGGCCTAAACACAATTAAATATATTTCATCATCCTAATGTCTTGACAACTCTCTTCGAACTATTGATCTGAGACTAATGAAACGCTCTCCTAATATCAGTTTTCCTTTAAGTTTTGTTTAATCAAGATACGATCATTAATGAAACATATCTATCGAACAACTTAGAATACGATCTCTATATTTAATTTCGCAGCTGCATTACGTAGTGAAAAACAATCAATATAAGCAGTAATCTTGCACGTTCGGGTTATATACCCTAAATTATGTTGTTCCTAACAATACGGGATTTTTAGATGCTACTCACAAATATCAAAAGTAACGATTACGTATTATATTCAATATTTTAGCAATAAGTTCGAAATAGAACAATCAAAATAACGTATTAAGATCATTCATCCGAAAACCCAATCAAATCAACACCAACAACACAACAATCTGAAAAGAAATTACAACCTTAAAATGATAAAAATAGCTTAACCGTGATTTGACATCGATATTCTCGTTGAGTCGGCGTTGAGAAGCTAGCCTTTCAGCTCCATTGTTTTGCTCCAAATACCAACCATCTTCTAGCTACTTCAGGTGTAAAAGAACAACGAGAGAAGCAGTGCCTCCACCCTCTTTTCTAATTTTGTTTGGTCCACTGTCACTGTTAACTCATTTTAAAACCCTCCTGTCTCTGTGCTATCGTTTTCTCCTGTATGTTTGTGTACTTCATTCCAACTGCTGCATTTGAGTTTCATTTTGTGAGCGCTGCGTTTTGGCATGCGCTGCTGTCTCTATTTTGTGATTTAGATTCTAGTCCACATACAGTGTTCACGCACACCTTGTTACTGTGCATGTCTCTCCTTTTTTGAAAAAGCTCACCTAACGTCTGCGTTGGATGCAGAAGCTGCAGTCTGCTGCTGCGTCATTTTGCTCCTTCTTCCAGTAGCCTCTTACAAGTCGTTTTTGGGTCTCTTTGTTGTTGGTGTTCTCTTTCTCTTTTGTTGCCGTTTTGCTCAATGTTCTGTTGTGTATTCATCATGTTGCATGAGTTGTCTCATGAAATTTCCATGTATAACTTTTGTACTTCTTTATCGTAACCAACTTTAATTCATTTTGTTTGTGTTTTCATTTCTTGTCTTCCTCTTGTCTTTATTTGCTCCAATCTTCTTCTTGCTCCAATAAAACAAGTGAATGTAAATCTTCGAAAAATGGCTCAAATTTCATACTTTTAACTCACTTTAATTTCTTTGCTTCCGAATTATGCCTAAAATCACATATGAGTCAAAGTGAGTATCCTAAGCATTTATAAGGCATTAATCACTAATGTAGTATATTAAATGAATCAACATTTAAGCACATATCAGTAGCATTTGAGAAACGTGGGTGTTTAGGCTTAAACAACGATTTCTCTTAGAACAATGTAGTTTCTGTTTTTTTTAATAGTCCATCGACAACATGGCACGTGGTCTTCAATTATATTATGTAATTGATCGGTAGCTTTTTTCAGAATTTAATAACGATTGTCTTTGATTTTCTATCTTTTTATTCTTTTCTAATTCTCTTTGCCATTCTTCTTCACATTCACATTTTGCACTTAACAAATTAGTATTAAAGCGGTCGTCAATATGATAGAAGGAACACTAGCGAAAAAACTTAGGAGGATTGTGGTATACTTAAAAGCAGTGTTGTAGAACTAAAACAAAAACAAGAAGCTATTAGTGGAAATTCAGGGTAGGATAGAAAAGATAAAAAAGGAGTTGGGTAAACTTAAAATAATGTTTTATCAATTCGTGCATATGATGGGAGAAGTGTCCGAGCAAGGTGGAGAAGTGTCCGAGCAAGGTTTTCTATGGAAGGAGCAAGTAGTACTACCAGGGGGAACAACGACCGGGAAAGGGAGTATACACCACATGCATGAGATTCAACAAGATCAATTTTCGAGTGTCCGAGGGTAATGGAATGAAGAGTTGGGTGTACAAGTGTGCATAATTTTTACACTTGACAACATACCAAATGAGAAGAAGGTGGAGATTGTAGCGATGTACTTGGAGGGAGAGGCGTAGGAATGGTATCGACTAATCATGAAGAAGTGACGTCAGAAGGAACTATTGGAATAGGAAGAGCTTGTCGATGTCATAAGATAAAAGTTTGACGAAGAACACTTTGAGGATCTAGTGGATGACTATAAGGAACTCAAGCAGGAGTAGTAGGTGTAAGATTAGTGTACCCAGTTAGATAAATATTCCCACAATTGACATTACTAAAGGAATACTTGATGGGGTTATTTTTGAAGGGCTTGAAGAGAGAGTTGGAGGTAATCGTCAAATTCCTCGAACCCCTTATTCTTTAACAAACCTGCTTACCAACGAGGAAGCAAGAGGTAGTATTAAATATAAGTAGGAGTATTCAGTGTAAGATTAGTGTGCCTGATTAGAAAAATATTCCAACAATTGACATTACTAAAGGAATACTTAATAGGGGCTTAAAGTGCAAGTTAGAGGTTACTGTCAAACTCCTCGAACCCCCTACTCTTTAACAAGCCTGTTCATTGGTGAGGAAGTAGGAGGTAGTATTAAATGTTCACATAGTGGCGGTACTCATGAAGGGAAACTTCAAGAGTTAAACACTAACTAGCACAAACAGTAATCTAAATTCCAAGGGAGGGATCTTAGTCGCTACAAGCTTCAAAATCTAACTTGACAAAGGGATTATGCCTATCCCAGGCACCAAGGAACTGCTATGAGAGGGGCCCCAAGTTGGAGCCCAACTTCGACCAAGGCAGTCAATAGCAAAGAGTTTAACGAATGTCTAGCCAAGAGATTATGCTTTTAGTGTGATGAGAGGTACATACCGAGCTACTGATGTAAAAGGAAACAACTACAATTATTCATGGTTAAGGGGGGATATTGAAACTGAAGAGGAACTTGGCAAGTCAAATAAGGAAATTATTGGAGAACAACAATGCCCTAACGTCTCTTTCCAGGTGATAATTGGGGGAACCAATGAAGAAGAATACAAGCACATGTAAGTAATTGGATATCATAGGAGGAAGCTTATACAAGTATTAATAGACAATTGGAGCACTCACAACTTGTTGGAACCCGATCTCAGGAACCGGATCCCAACCCGAATAACGAAAACGAAAAACGAAATCGGAAAGAATGAATCAAAAGAGC